>CM076403.1:44768815-45167568 GCA_038363315.1 Mugilogobius chulae
ATCCTCTATTTTACAGAGTAAAAAATAACCAACTCTTTTGATATAGTGGAATTTCAATTGTTGCAAAACATGTATAAAATTAGACCAAAACCATTACTAGACCATTTAGTAAATATGTTTGTGAGAGAGACAACAAATATAATTTAAGAGACAACTTAAACTTAAAAACTGAGAGACACAGAACAACGATGAGACCATAATATTTAGGGGGGTTAAACTATGTGCAGACATAAAGCAATGTCCAAACATTAAACAATTTAAAAGGGAATGTAAGCCAATGATCTTCAAAAAATATTAAGAAATGCTGGTGTAAATATCATTCCAATGTATGTAAAAGTAATATTAATGTATATATATGTACAGTATTTGTTATTGATAAAGACTGAAAATCATGGAGAGATGCGTTATAGCAACACTCACCTGAGAACAAGGGTAGGATTAAATAAGTTTTACTTTCTCTTACTCCCTTTTGAACAAGTTTCATTTATTTTATTCACTTTATGAATGAACACTGGTTATTATGTTCAGCATACATGTCCGAAATAAATAAATAAATAAATAAATAAATAAATAAATAAATAAATAAATAAATAAATAAAATAAATAAATAAATAAATAAATAAATAAATAAATAAATAAATAAATAAATAAACCAATCCACATCAGAATCAGAACAGAATCACATTGCAGGATATAAAAAACACCACCATTCCACATCAAACATTGTCCACTTTTACTCTACATCAAACCCAAGTCCTAAACGTGAAGTAAATTATAGTACTGCTACTTTATCGTTTTATTGTAGTGCTTGATATTTTGCTAAAGCCTGTCTTTCTTCATTATCTTGTTTTTGAAAGATATAAAGTCAGATATAAAGTCTTGTTGATGAGTATGAATTTAGCTGAATAAAGCATGTCTCATCCTTGCAGGTGCTTGTGTGTCAGTATCAAGGCCGGCCTTTATCTAGTCTTTACGGTAAACCACAGCCTTTTCCAGGGGTCACACCCTGAGCAGCTGGCTGTGAGCAGTCATCACAAAACACTGCACATATCTACAAAGTGGTTATGGTCTGTTCTGTTGTCATTGCCAGCAACCTCATTCAAGTGAACATGGTGTTGAGATGACAGTAATGTGTTGCATGAGGCAATATGTTACAGCAATCACTGCTCATGAAGGGGAAGGCTTTCTCAATCATAAATAATTGGCAGAATCTTATGACACATTCTGACAAATAATCTTTACCATTCATTTATTAGAAGTATCAAGGATTACCAACAAGCCAGATTTTAATAATACAGTATAATTTACGAACTATAAGCCACTAGTTTTTATATGACCTTTGAACTCATGCAACCACAAGGAAACATCATGATTTCTGAGAAACCAGTGTTTGTCTTTGCTCCACAGCAGCCTTTCAATTTAAACAAAGCACAAACACTCTCCAGAGCCTCAGATAGCTCCACGCCAAAGAAGCAAGCTAACTCTGACGGATTGCTGCTGTGTTTGGTGTGATAGTACAATGCTCATTAAGTGATATGCAAGATGCAAGATAACAGTGGAATTTACAGACAGTCCTATTTTGTTTTTAACAAGCGACAAAGAGTAATATATATATATATATATATATATATATATATATATATAATATATATATATATATATATATATATATATATATATATAAAATATATACTGTATATATAGTAGTTTCTAATGAACTCACAATCTTGCAAGTCTTGTTTTTTTTTTTTTTTGCAAGCTACGTCCGTTTAACTTTGCAGCTCATTGAGTGACCACTGAATAAGTAATTACCACCTGCTCTGCTGGACAGACCCCCAGCTAACTGACTGTAGACTTGAAAACAGACAAAGACTTGTCAACAAGGCTACAACCATGACATAAATATTTCGAAAAACAGCACAATGTGAAAATAAATAAGTAACATAAATAATAATAATTTGAGAATGATATGATCAATATATTTAGACATTAGCCATGTCTTGAAGAAGCTTTATCCCCAATCTAAGGCATTTTTGCTTATTTTTTGTTTCCCTTTGTGGCTGAATGCTTGCAAGCCAAGTGTGCTTCTAGTAATTAACAAGCTATTCTGTCCACCTTTCCTTGGAGGAAAGTTACTCATGCAATTCCTCATGACAAGGTCACTGCCTGATAGATGAGCCTGAGCAAGGGGATTTTTCAGAGATTGTGAAGGCAAGCAAAACTGTGGGAACTAGACAATTAGTGGGTGGACGGTAGGCGGCCATGTTGGATAAGCATGAGGCTAGTTTACATGGATACTTACCACTTGGAGGCTGGACAGAGAAGGCTACACCTGGGCTCAAACTCTTAACGCTGGTCATTCATCACTGAGATGGCCGGCCAGGCAATGTGCCAGGAGTTTTGGAAGACTGTTCTGTGTGAAATTAAACAGACATCAGGTCAAATAATGAATGCAAAGACATCTTCTCCTGCAAGTGTGTAAATACATTTCACATAAAAGTAAAAAAACAAAAGAGCTAATTGTTAAATGAAGGAATCTTGATATTAACAAGCATTAAGTCTGAACAAATTTAAAATTAAGGAAAATGGTGGTAGATGATATGACTGATAGTGCTTTTTGTGATAAATATGGCAAAGAGAGGGGAAAAAAAGAAAATATAAAAGAATAAAAACAAAAACTTGCACATTACACCATCTTCTATAAGTTTTGCTCAAGTTTAAATACAATGTGCTTTTACAAATCCTGTCCTACACCCCACTCAACACAATGTGTCTTAAAACAAACCTTTTAAATATGCACCTGGATCTTCAAAGCATTTACAACTATTATTGGGACTTGAAATACACCAGGCAACAGTTGTTAATCAGATAATGAAATTCCATGTGCACTTGTAGAAAAGTGGCTGTAAATCTTCTGCAGTGACAGTACAAGAGCAGGGAGAAAGAGTGAGATGTGGTACCAGGCACATGCCTTCCCAATACTCATGCTATGGTGTAGCTCTCTCTATCAGCAGTGTGTTTTGGGGAAAATCTAATACAGTAGGCTAATGTTATGATCTGCATACCAAGATCCCCTGTCCCACTTCTGAGAATGATCCTATACCTCCACTCACCCCCCAGGCATCCCTCCCCCAATTTTAGGTGATCATCATGTTTGTGATCATATATTCTGCAAAAGGGATTAGGCTGGCTTAATAAACTCTTCTGAGAAAAAAAATAAAAAAAAGAATAATACTAATGATAATAATAATGATGACGACGACAAACAACAACAACAACAACAACAACAATAATAAGAATACATAAAAAAGGCTAGTATTTTTAGCCTTGATCTGCCACAGTAAAAAGTTTCCAAAGGTCAACAGGGGAGAGGATGACCAGTTCTTCTGAGAGGTTACAAGATGAAGACTTCTCAATTAGAGCTTCCAAGGTGGTCCACACAGATGGTCTGTCAGATAACCTCTCTCCTTCTGGAATCAGGTTCACATCTGGGCTACAACTTCCAACCATGACATCCAGGCTACAAGCATAAACTTAATCGACAAACAGGCCTGGCAAAGTGGTTTATACTAACAGGTAAACGAGACTTAAATGTCAATAAAAGATAACTGAAATATCAAGTCATAAGCTTAACAAAAAATATATAACTATATAATATATGATGCACAGAACATCAGTTGACTTGTTTATACCTATTCAAAATATCTAACTTATGTTCAACTGAGCATTTCCTAATGTTCAACTGAGCATTTCCTATTCTATTTATTTTATGTGGTTTTCACAATGTCAGTCTAAAATGAAAAAATTCTTCAAAGATCAGGTAGTGACCAATGAGTTGTGGTCAGTTTCTCTGAAATATTAAATACTTTACAATTGGGAGAACACTTTGTGAGTTTATTGTTTGTTGCCGCAGTGTGTTAACAAACCATAGATGTATTATACATGTAACAAACATGGTACAAGATGCCAAAAGTAAGCTGTTACATAGGCTACTGTTAGATGAGAAGAGTTCTGGCCCAATTTATTACCTGCGGTCTCTAAGCAACTCCCCAGTGTGATGTCATATCTATGCACAGGAAGAACATTTTCAATCTTAAAAATAGCTAAACTGGTATGAACTTTGTGCAATGTCTAGTGAAATCTTAAATCTAATTATCTTAGATTTGTCTTAGTGAAATGAGTAGTTTATCTTGTCATAGGCACTTTAATCTTTACCAAACCTTTTCCCTAACCATAATCCTAATCCTTTACCGAAACTATCATTCTCCTAAACTTAATCATCGTCCCTCTGGACCCGAATATTGAGCATTTACCAAGATAGGCCAAAGACCAGTAATTAAAAATGTTGTTTTGTTGTGTAAATAAAAAATGTGTGTCAATATTGTTTTTATAGTCAGTTTATCACTTTCATGTCCTATCCTCTCATATTTTCGGAATTGTAAGTTTTTATCATGTTGTCTGAGAAAATCAATTTCAACTCACTGTTCAGCTGTCTGATCTTATTCATTTTAGACTGAGGAAGTGAAAACCCCATAGAAATTAACTAAACATGAAATGAACATGCCGGCAAGAGGTTACGATTTTTTTTTAATAAACAAGCCAACTGACGGTCTGTGCACAGAGTCAATTAACGTTACAGTTACTAATGAATGACATAAAAAGAAGCTAAAACATGCAAGTAACTGTTATTTAAAAGCTACTGTAACTTTAACGGTATGACCCGGATGCGGAAGCGTGGCCTGTTTTTTTTTTCCTTTCCGCTTTTCTCTTCGCCGCGGCAGGAGCGTGGATTTCATCAGCGAAGCTTCTCAGGCCATCAAAATGAGCGTCCCGGCGTTTATTGACATTACAGAAGAAGATCAGGTACAGTACTTTTATTGTAAAACATGTTAGCCAGTTACTGTTTCAGTTCAGCCCGTTTTCACTGACAATAGTTCAACACGGTTTTCAAGCTAACAGCACTTAGCAGCTGTGCCGAGACTGATATTGTTTAGCCATGCATGATTTCCTCCAAATCAGTTTGTCATTATATGTGTTGTGTTGTAGCACCAATTACCCCAGGTAAAGCTACAATGTCTTAGTTTTGATAAAGCATGTAATGTATTATGGAATAATACCTTTGTTTTTTTCTACGTTTGCAGGCATCTGAGCTGAGAGCCTACATCAAGGCAAAAGGAGCAGACATCTCTGAGGAGAACTCTGAAGGGGGACTCCATGTAGATCTTGCTCAAATCATTGAAGCATGTGACGTCTGCCTCAAGGATGACGATAAAGGTTTGTTTTATGTTTATTAATAATAATAATAATAATAATAATAATAATAATAATAATAATAATAATAATAATAATAATAATAATAAAGGTTTTATGTTTACAGTTTCTTTAAATTCACCTCCTGTGTAATGCTCATTTTGATTATTGAACAGATGTGGAGAGTGTCATGAATAGCATTGTGTCCTTGCTCTTGATTCTGGAGACGGACAAGCAGGAAGCTCTCATTGAGAGTCTCTGTGAGAAACTCGTAAAGTTTCGTGAAGGAGAGAGACCCTCATTGAGGATGCAGCTGTAAGAATTTAGTAATATGGTTTTTAAACATTTCGCTTGTTGACTGATCTTGTGCATGTTTTGCTTCAGTCTAAGTAACTTGTTTCATGGCATGGATGAAAACACTCCAGTGAGGTACACAGTCTTTTGTAGCCTCATTAAAGTGGCTGCCACATGCAATGCCATTGCATTTATTCCCACAGACCTTGATCAGGTGAGACATTTCACAAAGCATGCTCCATTATTACGGTGCAAGCGCAATTAATTACAGAGCTTTCATAAAGCACTTTTCTTGTGTGCAAACTGCAGGTCCGAAAATGGATTATTGACTGGAACTTGAACACAGAGAAGAAACACACACTCTTAAGGCTGGTGTACGAGGCACTCGTTGACTGCAAAAAAAGGTATGCATTTTTGCCACATAATTTTTTTTATCCATCTTTTGTTTGTGGTTATTTATTTATTATTTTACTTTTTTTTTGTTCAAATCAAATTTTTTTGTAATTGATTTGCGGTTTTTGTGTATAATTTGCAGTGATCCTGCAGCTAAAGTTATGGTTGAGCTCCTGGGAAGTTACACAGAAGACAATGCTTCACAAGCACGTGTTGATGCCCACAGGTAGTGGCATTCTGTACAACCTGCTGTAAAATACATTTATGTATTTAATGTCTTGTTGTTTTTTTTTTAGATGTATTGTACGTGCACTGAAAGACCCTAACACTTACCTTTTTGACCACCTCCTCACTCTGAAACCTGTGCGCTTTCTGGAAGGTGAACTTATTCATGATGTAAGTACTTTTTAAAAAACTGAACAATTTAGATACGTACATTAGAATAGTTCTATGTAGTTGAAATTTTGAAATGATAAAATACACACATGAAACTAAAATATTTGTATGATTCACAGTGAGCATGTTACAAATAATTTCTCATACACAGCAATACATCTCTCAAGTGTGCACTCAAAATCATTGATCTATACATTTTAAATTTCCTTTATTCAAGTGGTTCTTAATATAGCACACATCAGGGTAATGATGCTGGCACATTCTCGCCTCATAGCAAGAAGTAGTTTGCATGTTTCAAATGTTACAAATTTCCTTACAGGGATATTAAAATGTTACATTTTTTTCTTTAATTAGTACTGTAACAAATGTGTGAACGTCTATGCTATTGTACATTAACTTTAATCTACTGCCTTTCAGCTCTTAACCATTTTTGTAAGTGCTAAGCTGGCGTCATACATAAAGTTTTACCAGAGTAACAAAGACTTCATTGAATCTCTGGGTAAGTTTGACATTATTTTGCCTGCATTTACACTAGTAATTATTAAAAAAAAATTGTACTTGAATAGTATCAGAAATATAACCAATTCATATTATCTCATGTTATAAATTACTATTGCAAATTAGGACGTTTTTTGTGCTGATCCAGCAGTGGAATCTGCATGTGTCAACACAATTCTTTGAATAGCATGGTTGTAATTACTAGCTTGTGTGGGATGGACAACGAAAACAAACTATGTAGGATCATTCTAATTTTAATGAGTAGATATGTTCTCGGTCGCATGTGGCTAAGTGAATAAAAAGGGAAACTCCCAGGGTCAAGAGTAATAAACTGAACTGTTTTTGTGTTTAATGACCCTTGAATGTTTATCGCCCAGGACTGTCCCATGAGCAAAACATGGCCAAGATGCGTCTCCTTACGTTTATGGGCATGGCAGCGGAATTCAAAGAGATTCCTTTTGACACTATGCAGCAGGAGCTTCAGATTGGCGCCGATGACGTTGAAGCATTTGTCATTGATGGTACAGCAATTTTAAAAAATTATAGGTTATGTCCATATTTTTGAGATGCTCTTAACATTATTGGGTTGCATTCACACACTTTTTCATGAAGAAATTTGTACATAAGACCACCTTCCAAACATTGCCTAATTTTCTAGCTACAGCTTGATTATTTTTTTTGTAACCGCGAATATTGGAGACTTTGTGTAATAGCAAAAATTAGTGATTAGTGAATTGCATTTTATGAGTAAAACCCTTACGTCCCATTGGGGAGTTTTACTACCCCCTTTTTTTTTTTGGCATTTTTTACTTTTAATTTGTGCACGATTGCAACAGTTTGAGATTTTTCCATGATTTTTTTTTGTTACAAACCTTAGTTTGAGACAAATTTTCAAAAACCCACACATTTTACAAATGTGCTGTCCTTATGTCATGTTAGCGCCCTTTTACTCCACCTTTTTTGAAGATTACAAAAAATAGCAAATTTATTTTTCAAACTTTTTTGCTTAAATCTGTTATAGCTGCAACAAGTTAATCGATTAATCGCAACTAATCTATTATTGAAATAATCTGCAACTAATTTAATAATTGAATAATTGTTAACTGGTCTTTATACTACTATTGTCACAATTCTCAAACACATTTCAATACCAAGGAATGTACTTGATTCTCAATACCAGTGTCATTACTACAATTAAAAAATGCTTGTTGACATTTTCAACAAAAAATTATGTTTTGTTCTAGTTGTTATATATAGTTGATTATTTTAAAAAAAGAACTAGAACAAAATCTATTTTTTCAAGAAACTTTTGTTTTCTAAACAAACTACTAGCTTAGCCAATTGTAATAAGGATAAATAATAGTCACACACATACCCCCCAGTGCCCCCCCACACACCTATACCCGCCCCAGGTGAGGCCACGCCCCTAGGAGCCTCCTAAATCCAATGTCCCTTCTGAGAGCTCCATAGGAAAGCATGGGGAAACTGTGGCTTACTATTCACAGGCCTGTTTCAATAGGAAATACACACAAATTAACATCAAGCCTAAAAATTACAGATTTCAGCTTTTTTGAAAAGGAACAAACACAAAAATTTGCTAAATCAGTTTTATAAAGTATTTTTAGAGCAAAAACAAAAACTGTTTAAAATGGAAGTTAATGGGGGACAAAATGGCTCCAACGAACAAGAGGGAGAAAAAAACTACAAACTGCTTCTGCACAAAAACTACAAAAGTGTTAGTCAAAGTTGGACTGATTTTTAACATGTCCAACGCTGTAATAAAAGGTCCAAACAAATCCAGTTTATATTCACATTTTAGATGAAAAATGGGTCCATTTTGTGTCAAATTTTCACCACCTCTACAAATAAAAAAGTTGAGGAGGTATTTTTAGTCAAAGCAGAAGTGGATTAAGAGATTTAAGCAAAAAAAAAAAAAAAAAAAAAAACCTAGAAATTTACAGCCGTGGAAAAAAAGTGGAGTAAAAGGACGATAACATGAGATTAAGAACTTTTTTCGAACTGGACACAAGGGATAAGGGACAAGTTAAAGTCGTTAGAGTCGAAGTGTTAAAAAAATGTATTTTATGCTCTATTCTGGAGTTAATTGTTGCTCTGTGCCACTTAAACAAGCACTAAAGACATCTACTAAAGCTTTGATACTTTTTTTTCCCCATGTATTGTTTTTTTTCTCAGAAATTTTTGCTAAAAATCCAAGACTTGAAGTTTGTATAGCTTCAATTTTATTTCTTGAATAAAAAAAAAATACGTTATGTTATGACTTAAAAAAAAAAAAAAAAACTTCTTAAGACTTCAACTCAGATTTTCTAAAAAGGTAGTCGATCTCAAAATGTTATTTTTGTAGTTTTTTGGGCTTTTTTCTTTTTAACTTGTCCCTTATTTTCCGTTGCAGTATTTAATAATTTTAATAGTAAATGTACAATTTAATGCAACATTTAAATTATTTTAGTGTTTTGTAATCTGCTCAAATGAGGCTAAAATTTAGAATGGCTTTTAACTTTAAAACTGCCATATAAAGATATCACAAAGTGGAACAAACCATTTTGAGCTTTGCAGTTAGATGCAGAACGATTATTAAAACATTTGTAAAGGAAAGAAAACATATTATTGGGCATGCTTTTGATGAAGTAACAACAGTGGCTAAAAGATCACGAGCCGGTTCTGTGTAAGATAGGACCTTTGATGTGTATGGTATGTCGCTTAAGCTGTAAAAGAGCATTTCTTGGGAGACACACTCTTCACACGTCCTTATTTGCTTGTTTTTTCCTTGAATCTTGCAGTTTCACATGAGCTGCTGTATCCCTCAAAGATGGAACTTTACAGGGTGCTTCATAGCAGATGAATGTTATATAAATAAATGAGAGCTGTTATATGTTAAGAATGTCTTAAGAATGTTAGCTTCTTAAGAAAATGCATCTGGTGCAATTTTCTCTCAGCATCTTCTTAATATGGAAGTTACAACCATTTTCTGAGAAAATTTTTATGTATGATGTCCATTTGTCACTAGTTTACTGAATTGTTAGCTTTCAAGTTTTTAAAACATGTTTGTTATTTTTTTAGCTGTTCGGACCAAGATGGTTTATTGCAAAATTGATCAAACGCAACGCAAAGTAGTTGTGAGGTATGTTTCTTCACTAAACTAGTCTGTATTTTATATGATGGACTTGCCTCAACTAATTCCCTTTTTTCTACTCTTTCAGCCACAGCACACATCGTACCTTTGGCAAACAGCAGTGGCAGCAGCTGTATGATAGTTTATCCTCCTGGAAGGGTAATCTTGCAAGTGTTAAGACCAGTCTACAAGGCTTGTCACCCTCTGCTTAAGTTACAATGCATAGAAACCACAACACATACAATTCTTCCCTGACTGGCCGGTCAGATTTTTTTTAAACCAATTAAAAAAAGATAAAGAAAAAAAGCGAAAAATTTTTATTGAGTTGTTTAAAATTGTTTGATGGGACAAAACACGTAATTCAAAAATAAAAAGTAATACTTGTAATCATAATTTCTTTCACCACTGTACAGCATCTGGTTTACAAAGAATCATTCTATATAAAGCCCCAGAGCGCTAGTTTTCAATGCAGAAGAATAAAAACATTCTTTATTTTTATAGTGAGCAGGCAATGGTGGACAATGTTTTAAAGTTTGGTTTCAACTTTCAGGGTGTGATCATAGATCTTATGAGTGCCAGGAGTTGTGATACTGATTAGACATGATTTAAAAAATAGCCTCTATTCAAACAACTCAATTGTTGCTATGCCAACAACAGAGGTAGGTAGAGTAGCCAAAATTTGTACTTGAGTAGGACTAAAATTACTTCTAAATGATATTACTCAAGAAAAGTACAAAGTTGTGGTTTAAAAGACGAGCAAGAGTTACTGGAACTTTCTGAACATTTAAATTTGAAGGTGATCTAAGAGTAAGGACAGAACATGCACACAATTTTCCCTTTTCACAAACTAAAAAAAAACATTTTTTTTTTTTTTTGAAATGCAAGAAACTACTATTTTCACAAACTGCTGCATTTAGCACATACTTCTTAGTTAAAAACACAGAAAATACTAATCTACAACTAAAAAGTGAAGTACCCAAGCATTGTGAACAAACCTGATGTTGTGCAAAAGGAGCCAACAGCATAAACTAGAGACTTTTAGCAAGGATGGAATGACTTAGCGGGGGCTACAGACAATGTCCCTGTCGTCATTCTTTCTCCTGTTTTGCACTGTTGCATTTTTCCAGTGGTGTGACCACTAGAGATGAAGCGGGTTATATAGCCCACAAAAGCTGCTCAGGTAGTGCAGTTCACCCATGCCTAGTGAATTGGGCATGGGTTCGCCCTAAATGTCAGATACAGACTCTATGAAGGTGGTATGAGTGTCTTGACATCCACAAATGATGCCTGTGATATTTGAAAAGACCTTTTTGGCGGTATCGTGACTGCCATTAATGTTGGTACAGTGGGCCCTTCAGAAGAGTTCCTTCTGATGCATAATAATGCCACACTTCATGTTGAGTGTGTCAGAAGTTTCTGCATGCTGAAGGTGTAAATGTTATGGACAGGCTGAATCCAATTGAGCACATCTAAAACACGATCTTGGTCCCTCCACCAAGCGTCATGCAGCACCACAGACTGCTCAAGAGCTGACTGATGCTCTGATGATCCAGATCTGGGAGGACAACCATCAGAAAAGCATCTATTGGTCTATTCCAGGAAACACACTTTTTCTTTATTTAATCAAAACATTTCTGACCAAAAATATCTCAATTGAGATATTTAAGCCTAATAATTTTGACTTTCAATTGGATATTTAAGCCCTTAGCCTTAATTTCGAGCTGTATCTACTATTCTTTAAGTCAATCGTTTTAGATTCACTGTACCTGCTTGGGTCAGAGCTGTGCAATTGCAACATCAACAATCTTGTGGCTAAGAAATGCTTGATGAACAACATTTTCTCATGCTCCTCAGCAAAACTCTGCGTGACTTACTCTTTAAAAATGCATGAAGAAACCAGTTTTAACTTCTACACAGCTAATTCTCAGTGGGACTATACAGGTTAAATAAAGAGCCCAATTGCAGATGCATAGCAAAAACATAAAAAATTACGTTTGACTTAACTTTTAATTTTTTGTGAATCTTTTAGATCATCAACTGAACTGTGAGATATGTATTTTTTTGTGTGTCTTTGTAATAAGAATAATAATAATTGTAATAGTAATATTTTTTTCCCCAGACAAATTTACTTGTCAGTTCAAAAACACCCAAGTATTTAAATGTTAAGTAATCCTATCTTACCAGAATCTGCATAAACTGACAAAGTACACACCATATAATGCACGCTGTATCTGCATCCACTTTCTACGCTATTTTGAGTTACAAATCACAACTTAATACATAACTCCGTGAACCACCATAAACTCACGTTATTGTTTTGATGCATTATTCTGAAGACCTGTGTCGTTTCACTTTGCCATCTTGTTCCAAAGGATTCCGGATTCCAGTTCTTATCAGGAGAGTAAATCACAGGACACATTCTCAAGAGCACAGCCTCATCACAAGCGCCTGCGAGCTGAAGCATAGAGCAGATAATCAAATGGATCTATTGTTTATTAATATGAAACAAGTAGCTCAAGGTAGACTTCAAAATATAGGCAGAGGCTCAAAATAAAACACATGTACATTATGTTATACATTAAATCAAACATATGTTGTTCTTTTTAATATCAATTCTCACAGACAATAAACAGAGATGTCTCTATATTTGTATTAAAAAGTCCCCTTAAAAGAGCCTAAAAGATGATGCATTATTTGCAATGTTCATGTCTATTATGCTCCTGAGCAACCCCACTCACTTCAGGCTTGAGCTTGAGCCTTAGCTTCTCTGGAAAGGAAATTTCACAGAAAATAATCTAATTTATCTTGCCTGATGGGCTAATGCTGCAGAAATGCCTTAAAAGCGCATGTACAATTCTTATCTTAAAAACAGTGCAGAAGATCTTGATCTCTACCTATGACCTCACAGATCAGGGATATTCAGAATCGTATTTTCTGAAAAAATTTCTTCAGATGTGTTTTATGAGAAGGCATAACAAAAAAGTACATTTGAATAATGTGTTATTAATTTCATTTTCTATTACTACTAGTGTTTCATTCATGTATTCTTCTATTTGTATTAATATTATGATCATAATCTTCATCATCCTCCTCATCATCATATGATCATTACCATGTTATGTTAACTTTAGGTACAGCATTAAACATCAAATCATTAAACAGAGTGGGTGGTTTGTACAGGAAATATGTCTACTCCTGAATAATGCAAGTGACAAACCTTACAAATGTCCCCAAAACTTTTTTTCTGCTTACCTGAGACACAGAAACCACTCTTCAATAAAGAAAATAGCATTGAAGATTAAATATGTTATTCTGGAATTCCTAGAAACAATTTATGACGCATTAAAGTAGTGGTGACATAGCCATGCCCAATCTGAGACATACCGGTGCCATCTAGTGTCCACTTTACGCACGGCGCACCACTCTCCAGGTGCGCGTATCGATTGGTCACGTCTGTACGCAGGTAGGTTTGGACAAGCGACAATTGCACGGGAGTAAACAGACTTTGGAAGATTACGCACACATTTCTTGTGATCCATAAAGAACTCAACTCAACAACTCAACTAAATTTCTAGTTGGAACTGTTTTAAATTGCCTAACGATTCTTGTTTAAACTCGCTGTTTTTTGACGTTTGTTTAATCTTCGTCGAAGTTGGCCAGCGTAATCTTATCTGTTTGTAGTTGTTTAAAATGAAAGTAGTAAAGTAGCAAGTTGCCTTTTCCGCTCTCCTTGTAGTTCATACATTCAAGTGTAGTTGAAAGTCGTAGTGGTATTTAATGCCCCACCCGCCGTCCGTGCACAGGTGCACACCGCCATGGCTATGTTAGTGAGGCTTTTCTTTCTACTGCTGCAAGTGCCTTTGGGACATCTGGGTTGTCTGAGAGTTCGAGCAGTGAAGGTAATTGTTCCTACATTTTTATTACATTTTTATAGGCTGATATGGACAACAACAATAATCATTTTGGAATTGTTTTATTGTGTAACCCGTTCTACTGAAGTTTTTGTTGATGAGGGGAACGCAAACTCTTTCTTGGGTCGCCGTCTTCTGTTGAATCGGTTTGACTTCGAAATCTTTGTCCCCGGAAATTTGGAAAGGGAGTGTTATGAAGAAGTCTGCAACTATGAAGAGGCCAGAGAGGTTTTTGAGAACATTCCTGAGACAGTTAAGTGTGTTCATTCATATTCATATATCCACAGTATGTAGGCCTATATGTGTATACATATGTGTATAGAGACAGAGAGAGACCAGAGACATAAACATAAAAAACCATCAGCAGTCATAACACTTGTTCTCTCTTTCAGGAAAGGTTTTGGAAGAAATACACTGAAGGTAGGCTTACTTGTTTAACTCAGCCTCACTTTAAAAAAATATATGGAAAAAAATGACACACTCAAGCGTATTTAAAATTGGTAATGTAGGCTACTCATGGACCTAATAGAGCTGTTTTTTTTCAGACAGCGAGAAAAGGAAGTACCTTAGAGTTTAACCTTTTCCAACTCATCCCTCGCTCTAACAAACCCTTTTGCATAGATTCTGTGTTTTAATAATAATAATAATATATATAATAACAATAATAATGATAATAATAATACATTGGATTTATATAGCGCTTTTCATGACACCCAAAAACGCCTCACATTTTGCATTATTCATTCATCCCACACTGGGTAGTAGTAAGCTACTATTGTAGCCACAGCTGCCCTGGGGCAGATTGACAGAAGCGAGGCTGCCATTTTACGCTATTGGCCCCTTCGATCACCACCAACCAGTCATACACACACCTGATCCATACTAGGCAATGTGGGCTGTGTGTCTTGCCTAACCCCACTGTGACACCTAGGTTCCTCCACGGTCTCCCATCCGAGTACTGCCCAGGCCCAACCCTGCTTAGCGTCTGAGATCTGATAGGATCAGGCTTTTGGCATGCTGGTATCGCCACTTTTTGGCCATAAGCACAGGACACAGGGAAGCAGGTGTAATATCCCTGCATAGCCAGTGACTCACAGGACTTATTCTTTTTAGCATGAAAAGATAAATGGTAAATAATTGGATGAAGACCGCTTTTAGAGCAGAGGTGGGCAATCTTTTTTTTCACAAGGGCCGTATTTGAATCCATACAAATGGCGGAGAGCCAGACTGCGATCACTGGTGTAACATCATTCTTGCAAGCCATCTTCTTTAAAAAAAATGAATACATATATAATATTTTAAATAGAAAAAATGACTAATGTATTATTTTTTGCATTGTCAAATTTACTAAGACCACAACAGCTAAATCAATCAAGAAAAAAGGATTATAAAATTACCACTTTTTTCAAAAATATTTCGGGGGCCTGATAAAAACTGGTCGAGGGCCATAGTGATTCTTAACCATAGGGCCGGGGCCCAAAGTTGGGCCGCGAGCACCTCCTTGAGGGCCACAAAATCAGTAAAGTACAATACATTTAATATGAGATTAGCCCCAGGTTACTTTCTACATGACTATTCGGGCCCCGAGGTCAAGGTTAAGAACCCTGTTCTAGAGGTATGAAAGAAGTTGTGTACCATTGACAGGACAGAGATTTGCAGTTTGTGTACCAATTTTAGATTTACATTTGAAGACCTAATTTCTCATGTAAAGGATATAGTATATTTTGATGATATAGTATATTTTGATGATCTTAATGTTGTTTTGTCTACAGATAAGGGTCAACGACCCAGTCGAGTTGACGTGACATCTCTCTTAATTGGGCTAATTGTTGCTGGTGTGGTTCTCGTTTTCATGGGCCTCCTTGCTTGGTATTTCTGTCAAGGCAAATGTAAAGACGACATTAGTCGAGCCAGGTAAGTTACAAAGTCAATACCGTTGTGTAAAAAGTGTTTTTCCCTTCCTAATTAATCAATCAATTAATTCCATGTGTGCAACACCTAAATGCCTACCATCATTACAAATGAATAAATATTTCAAATGAAGTTTAGGTTAAATTAATGGCAAATGTCTGTAGCCGTATCCAGGCCTGCCACACTTCTCCAACCAATCGAGAAATTGCTTAAATATGAAGTAGATCACAAAAGATTCCCAAATGCTCAACATCATGCCAAGGTTTAAAGAAATTCAGGAACAAACGAGAAAGAAAATGACTGAGACATCAGCTTGGAAAAAGGTATAAAGCCATTTCTGTTGTTTTGGGACAACAGCAAATCATAATGAGAGCCATTATCCACATTATCTATGTGCGCAAACATGGAAAGTAGCAAATAAATTTACCCCAAGAGTGCTGCCACGACTCATATGTACTAGAGGCCACAAAATACCTCAAACATTGAAAGAACTGCAGACCTTGCTTGCCTCAGTTAAGGTCAGTGTTCATGATTTCACCCTCAGATGGAGACTGATCAGAGTTCTCAGACGAAAACCACTGCAGAACAAAAAGAACGTAAAGGCTAGTTTCAGTTTTGGATGTTTTGGTGATCGCATGGTGAGACCCAAGATTTTGAAATATTCTGTGGTCTGACAAGCCAAAAGTTGAAATTTTTTGAAAGGTTTATGTCCATTACATCTGCTGTAGAGGCTAAACTGGGGTTGAAAAAAGTGAGCAGCACTGAATTTAAGAAAAAACAAAACTGTCTGGAGCTTTTTTTATGCTTCAGGACCTGGAAGACTTGCTGTGATAAATGGAGCCATAAACTCTGACAACAAAATCCTAGCTGAGAATATTTGGCCATCTGTTTGTGACCTCAAGCTGAATCAAACTTACTTGAGTTCTGCAGCAGAACAATGTTCCAAACAGACCCGCAATTCCAACTCTGAATGACTGAAGCAACTAATATGTACATTTGTTTGATGATGGGAACCTTTTAAGTGTGACAAACTAGCAAGAAAAAAAATCAGGAAGGGGGCAAACACTTGTTCACACATGGTAGTTTTTTTTTTGCAATATACCAAGTTACTTGCATATAGTACTGCTACAAGTGAATTGGTGCATGTCCTAACTAAGCACTAAGCCTTAATTAGCCAAGATAAGTGGGCAATTGTAACTGGGTCTCTATTAGCCTGATCCCAGGCCGGTTTACTTTGGAATTGGTCTGGAGAGATGGGGAAACAGCTCAAATAAGTTTTTAAGCTTTGATCAATCGAAACAATTATGTTAAGAGGGTAAAACTGGAATTGCTGCAAGTGCTAATTAACCAGTGGCACAAAATGTGAAAAATTACAGCAGATGACTTTTACCTTCCATGGGGTTCAGTGTGATCCATATCTTGCACTTTTTCCATAGCAATTAAGAATAGTACAAGTATTTAAATTACATCTACTGAACTGCAACTAGTCTCATTAAATGTGCTATTGTATGCTAGTCTCTGTAGAAAAACATGGTAAAGCTGTATGATTACTCTATGCATCAGTGCCCACAACAATTATTTAGATTTTCTCTGTGACCACTGTATATTTCCAGTTCTTTCCGCATTCGCACAAGGAGAAGTAATGCCTCAGTAATCATTCGAAGGCTGGAGGAAGTGTCTTTACATCCGGTTGATCCACACATTGACCCGGCACAAACCCCAGACGCCCCAGGCCTTCCGTCATATGAACAAGCTATTGCAAAAAGTGGACATTATGATGCCCCACCACCACCATATCCTGGGTAATTATTTTATTTATTTTTTTATTTGTTTATGTTTAAAGTTGTTAATAGGATCACTTTTTGCCTATAGCTCAAGACCTGGCAGTACAAGACGGTAACCAGAAATCTGCTCTCCACGCATATCATCAGACTACACGGGATTGCCTCTATTTTATTCTGCCATTCAGTTTATGATCCAACTGTTTTTTTAGCAATGAAGAACAGTATTCTGTGACTTGTTTAAGGCACCTTTCAGTAGATCCCAATATGTTTCAATTTTTTTATGTAGCTGATTTTACCAAATGAAAATGAAGACAAGATTGTGTAATAGGCTTTCTGGGATATTTTAGAAGACAAATGGAACTGCTGCTGTGAGCAACTTTTGATGAAGTATTATTTTATTATTAGGCTATTTTTTTTATTTTATTATTAAAAGTTTAGCCTATGCTTTGTTTTACACTTCATTTTCTAGAGGAAAACACATTTTAAAGAATAAAATATAGATGAGGTGTTTAAATTATGTCTGTTTATTTGTACTACTGTCTCATTGCCAAACATTTGAAAATGTTGTTATGAAAATCTTTGAAATTTATTAAATGAAGAAAAAAAGATATATATTTTTAAATAATTTTTAGTTTTCATTTTAGGTTCATTGTGTAACTTTGAAAAAAAAAAAAATGAAAACCATACAACATCATGCATGTTATGCACAACATCTAAATGACAAACATGTCTTAAGTTTATTTTTGGTGAAGTTACATTGTGCACCTCTGTACTGTTTCTTTGTTTTAAATAAAATAAAAATAAAATAATGTTTTGCATAGATCATTACAATATGATTAATGAAAGTTAATAGATCCATTACAGTGGCAGAACTAAACCACAAGCTTGACAGCGGTGCATCCTGGGAATTATGCTAACATGGACGAAAGCATGCAGGATTTGCACCAGGTTATTTGCTGTTCTACAAGACATGCGGCGAATAAATAGTGACTACTGAGTTGAAAGTGGAGCTGATACCTAGCAGAGCCGTTTGTTGGCTTTGTGGACTGTTCAGGGCTCTGACAGGACTGATCTTATAGTCCGTCAGGCCGAGCTGCTACAATGTGCGTCCAGTGCCTCTCGAAGCTCCGCGGGGGAAGTAGATCTTTAACCGGATGATGGACAGGAACTACCCGTGCTCCAGCTTTGCGGACGCGCTGGCTCCTCCAGCTCAGACCGCAGCTTCTTGGGCCTATGAGCGGAGCTCTGCGAGTGTCAAGCCAAGGTAACGAAGGAGAGGGCGGGTCAGCTTCCCAGAAAATGTCGGTGATGAAAGGCCTAGGCTGCAGCAGAGGGCTCTTGCGCTTGTTTGTTGCAGAAACACTGAAGTTGTAGCAAAGTTTAGTGAGCTGCGAGCATTTTGTGAAAATGCTACACTACCTTTATTGTACACACCTTGGTTTGATTCCTCCGTTTCTTTCACAAAATCATGATCACCTGTTTTCGCCAGCTCTTATCAAGCAGCACATAATCAATAGTTCTCCACTACTTTGTTTTGAATGGCTGATCATTTCGTTAATGTTAACAAAGTTTTTAGCCGATTTGGCAAAATCTAGCCGAATCCTCGGTTTGTTATTTGGGATTTAAATTGTATTGATGCAACCTACATGTACAACAAGATGATTCACATATTCAGTGTTTCGTATACTCTAATTTGTTGCGTATATTGACATAATAAATTAACTTACACTTTTTATCGTCGTACTACTTTACTACATCCAGTCTTTTTGGTATAAATGTGCGAAAAACTAATACAACGCCAAGTTGACACCAACCACAATGTTTATGAGGGGGTTGCTCCTCTGCATGACAGAATCAAAACATCAAATATGGACGACTGAATGCACTACTTAAATAAAAAGTCTTATAGAAATGACTTGTTTAGAGGCAGAGATCCGCAGTTGTAGTAGTAACCTATTGAAAACTTTCCCATTTCTATTGTTGATTTGATATTTGTGTGTGTGTATGTAAGTAATTTATTATTTTATTTTATTTTAATATTATTTTTTTGTGGGTTTAAAACAAAATTAAAATACTCTCGGGAATGATTTTTGGAACATAAGCCAAATCTCTGAAATTTGACAGAAAACAATCAAATACTTTTCTGCAATGTCTGGCTCCAAACACGTTTTTGCTGACAGAATATGTAAAACACACCTTTATTTGAAGATCTGACATAACTGTGTTGCAGTCTTGATCTTTCTTCATTGTGATCTCAATCTTGCGATCATTTACCCAGTCCTAGTTAACCCTAATAAAAGTAAAAGATAAAAAAAAAAACATATTTGTTACAATCTTACATATAAAGCATTGTAACAACTTTCTTGTGGCTGTAACTAAGTAGTAAGTGCTTGTAATTACTTTGTGAAAAAAATGTTTCCTACGTTATTCATATTAACATGTTAGAATTGATGTTTTATGTCTTCTGTTAGTACAAGTTATGGCACAACACACATTGATACAGAGGTTCTTCCACGGCAAAGCTACACTTCCTCTCACCAGCTGCCTAACTACACTACAACACACCATCCTGCAGCAGGTAAATTAAACAACTGCATATTATCTACCCAATAACTGGTAGCTTTATAATGTATTCTCTTCTTGTCTCAGGAACACTTGATGCCAACAGTCATACTTCTGAGAAATCAATCATGAGCTTCTTGTCAGCCATGGAGTCCAGAAGTCTTCAGACAGGGCCTGTTGGTGCCTCACTGCTTCCTCCTTTTAGACCTCCATCATGGCCAGCTGGTAAGAGTTTTTAATTAAACTTAAAAAAAAAAAACAACTTTTTATTTTATATATTTGTAGAAAATCTATTTAAAAACTGCTGCAAGTAAAACAGTTACTTAAAATATTTTTTCTCCACTATAGGCACCACTTCTACCACAGAGCTGTACTTAACGGGTGCCCTGCCGTCTACTGCCACTTTCCCATCTACTGCTGCTCTTATGTCTTATCAACATACCAGTGCCTATCCTGCCAGAAGCTGTGCTACAAGTTCTCCTCCAGTTCTTCAGGACCCAGCCTTCAGCTCTCCAACTAGTGGCCTGTTCCTTTCACATCATGACCCACTTCTCCATCTCAAGCCCAGTCAAAGCATGCTGCCTGCAGCTTTGGCATTTTCTTCACCCGCTTTAAGCTCCACTTTACCAGTCCAGTCCTCCACGTATCGCTCAGCTCAGGAGTCCGCCCCTCATCTTCTTCAACCCCAGTTTAGCCTCTTGCCTTGTCCGTTATCGACTCCTCATGGACCTTCCCAGCATTATGGCACTACTGTATTTTCAGGCTCTATTGAGAGAGCTCTTCAAAGAGAATGTAGTGTGATCAAACATCACCAGAGGCCTTCTACAAACATTGCAACCACAGAGGAGTCTCCAGACTCTGAACATGCACTACAAGAGTACTTTGGAGCTGTCAATGAAGGAGAGGTATCTTATCCCAATGAACCTTCTCAGCACTCGCCTATGTCCTGCAACCTTTCAACTGGATCTGATTCCTCTCATGGAGTAGTTTCCCAAACCAAAACAAATTCAGGCACTGAGGCTTACTCGGCCATTTCTGTGCCTAAGACTGAAGACGGTCATCTAAGTGATGTAGATAAAGACAGTAATTATAATAGCCATGATGTTTCTATACAAAAGCAAAACTCTGTGATTACTAATCAGCAATCCACACAATTGCCAAGTCTTATAACCACCAATTCTCAGATTTACATCACTTCACATGCTCAGTCACAGCCTCCTTGTTCTACTCCTGACAAATTGCCTGCACCTTCCTCCAGTCAGACTGGGGATGTATCATCTGTTAATCAGAGCCATGTTTACTCTCCTGGTCAGGAGCAGGAGGACCAGTATACAGTACAAGCTCAGGGCTTGCGTCAACTTGCTTTCTCTGAAAGTTATACTGCACCCCACTCTCAGGGAACTCTTTATTGACTTACACGTCCCAATCAGAGGTGCAAGATTCCTTAAATTATCCAAACAGCTATACCCAAGGACAATCCCTTAACTCATCATTTCCAACCACCTGTATGCAGAGCCTTCTCTCTTCAAATTCTCCTCAGGTGTATTCTTTAATTCAGGCCTCAGGAGAAAAAGTGCAAGAAGCACACTGCAGTAAATCATTGCCTCATTATTCATTGTCATTACAAAATAACATCACAACTTCAGTTGAAGACATTAAGTCTTCAACACCGCAGATCCCAATGTCTACCACATTAGCAGATAGCAGTTTGAGCTCTCACAACAAGATTATCTATGTTGTCTCCAAGATGGAAGACCAACATAAATTACAAAGTGTTATCCGGAGCAGTTCACGGTCTGGGGACGAGCCAAATGGACTGGGACCTGCAAATGCTGCACAGGTTAAAGATGGAAGTACAATCACAGTGGGTCAACAACATGCCCACCAAAACACTGTTTCTGGGCTCTCTCTGCCTTCCAGCACATCATCCACAGGCAGCAGTGTAGTCGTGTCTTCACCTGCACAAATGAACATGGAGCAAAAACTGCATACTTCACAGATCAGATCTGAATCTTATCAGCCAAGTCATCATAATCTAATTCAGGGCCTTGTTACAGCAGGTCACACTCAATTCATAACAGGTCCTTGCAATCAAGTTCTGATTGACCAAAATCAGATGATCAGTCACAGTCAGACCACAGCAAAGGCAGTATCTGTGCCAGGAATACAACAAAACCTTGGTCCAGTTCATGTCCAATATCTTCAGATGGATCGAGATTTACTCAAATCTAGCATGGTTGAAACCAGAAATGAGCCGGGACAATTTCTTGAGAGATCTAAATGCCCTGATTCTAATTCTCTTGGATCTAAAAGTCACTATGACCAGACAAATCAGCAAATGAATGATGCCAAAAACCATTTTGCTCTTAACTCAATTTGTTTTTCTGACTCTGTGCTAGACGAAAGAAATATTTTGTCCAATGTTGATGACATTTTGGCTGCTACAGTAGCAGCATGTGGTGTACAAGATTTTGTGAAGGCATCAGCTTCTGTTGAAGCTGATAAGTCTAAAGTAAATTCTGTTGATTCAAAAAATCACTTCCCGACTTTAAACATGAGACATATATCACCAATTTTCTCTGCCGCGCAAGAAAATACAAATGTTTCATCCATCTCTATGGCCATGGCATCAAATGGATCTCATATGACAACAGACAACCAGGGAACCAGCCATAATTCTGAACATCACACAAATGAAGACAAAAGAATGGTAGAAAAAAACTTTACATACAGCAATTCTGGTATTGAAAACCAGACCAAAGGAAAAGCAATTTTATGTACAAAAACAGTCAGTGGTTCTGTGGAGTGTGCTGATGGTGAAGAGAAGGGGAAGTCCTTGAACAGGCCAGGTAGTGATGAAGATGCACATGCCAAAACTGTCAAGCGCAGTGCTCAAGCAAAGCGACAAAACTCCAGACCAAGTGATGTTTTACCTCCTGTCACAACAAATGCAGTTGACAATTGTCCCCAGCAGAAAGAATGAGGCAAAAGATAAGGGAAGTGGAGGAGAAGCAACCAGAGGTAAAAAATGGATTTATAGGTTCATTTTTGGACTTTCTCAAATCTGGCCCTAAACAGCAAAATTCACCCAGTCCTGCTCGAACGTCCAGTCGGTCAAAAAAGCCTTTCAATCCACCCAAACCCCCTGCATGTACTGCAAGAACTTTGACAAGTGTAGCTCCTAAGATACACACTCAACCAGCACCTTTAATTCCTCAAGAGAGCCCGGTGATAAATTCTCATTCAAAATGTTTAGAAGAAGATTTGCAGAGAAACTTGGAGACACTGCCATCGTTCAGTTCAGATGAGGAGGAAAATACTGGGAAGAATCAGGCTTTAAGGAACAGCATTAGCTCAGTGCTCTCATCTCTGGATGAATCATCGGACAGAAAAATGCGAATAGGTGATTTACTTTAGATGCTCATGATGAGTTTATAGGGCTGCTCGAGTATGATGAAAATAATTATTATTTTCATTTTTATCTTGAAAAAATGGATTGTAAATTTGTTCTACAATTGTAAAGAAACAATCTAGGACCTACTTTTACAACTCAAGGAAATATTTGAGCACTTACAAACTCACTTTTGAGTCACTGTTTTTTGTAAATTTTTGTACAAAAAATTTTTTTAATTAGGCCTACAGCACAAATCAAAATGGAAATTGAAATTCAATTAATTGCACAGCCCTATGACTTTTTTTTGTCCATTTTAGACATTCATCATCATTTATTATCATTTTTTTATGAATCGACTTTACTAACAGTTTCTTTGTTTGTTGCAGATAACAGAATTTCTAACTCTATGTTAAAACCTGAACAACCAGTCATGGTGCCTGTTAATATAACAGCCATTTGTCTGCCACAATTGCCTGCACCTTCACAACAAATAAGCAGCGCCATGAGACAGGCTGCTGTTGCTACAGAGAAGTCTTCTGTGGCAGCACCTTCCCAAGTAGCTGTACAGCTGATGAGTGTGGCTTTGGAAGGACTCACAGATGATGAACTTTCTGACAGCGGAGGAGAGGGAATGTATCGTGAAAGAGATGAGTTTGTTGTTCGAAAAGAAGATATTGAAAGTTTGAAGGTGCAACTGACTCTGATATTTGTGAGTAATTTCAAAAATTGCCTTTACATGCTAACTAACTTGTTGTAATGTTGCCTTTTACAGGTCACTATGAAAGCAGGGAGTGAGCCACCAGCTATCTGGAAAGTCCAAAAGGCTTTGCTGCAAAAGTTTGTGCCTGAGCTCCGAGATGAACGAAGAGTCTTTTCAGCCACAAACAGTGTAAGCTTCATATTGATACTGTTAAGAATCAAATATGTTTTTAATTCTTTACTCTTTGGTCTAGTATCTGGGGTACTTTGGAGATGCAAAAAACATGTACAGACGAGTTTATGTTAAGTTTTTGGACACCGTCAATAAGCGAGAATATGTTCGAGTTTGTAGTAGGAAACCTCGATGTAAGCCTATGAATTCCCTAAGGTATTATTATTATTTTTTTATATATATACAGTATGTATAAAAAACATTGTTGCAGAGATTTAGTGATGGCTCATTTTTTATTTCTTGCTGCATTTAGAGGTGTGCAAGTGAAAACCCTACTTGGCTTGACAGCAAATACATGCACTACCTCAGTGTGCCAAAAAGCACGACCCAAACAACCCAAGTCTAAAGCAGAGCCACCACCCAAGAAACGTCGAAAATGGAAGGAAGAGTTTTCATCTGCTCACACTGACTCATCTGCTGAAGAAGATGGTAAATTGTTGGACTCCATCTCTTTTATAACATAACTACAAAACAAAAATTTATTTGCATCTGCTCTTAGACTTAAATCCACCAGTACCGTTTACTTCACGTCTTCTGAACACAAGAACAATGAAGGAGACATTTAAGGGCTTTGTGGAACTGCTCATCAGCATTGTAATAGATGAGGATTTGATGACCACTTTAGAAAGATCAAATGGTGAGTAAAACATTTCACTCATCAAGATTACGTTTGAAATGGTATGTAATGCAAAAAGTACACTTTTTCTATTATAGATAACTTGCTACTACCACAAATGAAGAAGGTTGATGGGATGATTACAGATAACAGAAAACGTTTACTTCACAAACTAGCTATTGAAAATATTCTTAAGGTGACTTTTATAATTTTCAACTGGAATTGCCAAAACTAAATTAAGCTAAATTTCTAGTTTAAAAAAGCCTCATTAATTGTGTCTAGGCGGCCTTGGACAGCTTTCCTGAGATTGCAGTTGTGACCGAACTGAAAAAGGATGGTGAAACTCCTGCTTTTAAAGTTCGTCTGAGTGGAAGGGCTTACAACAAGAAAACAATGAAACCCTACAAGTTGCCAAACAAAGTGCCACAGGTAGAGATTGGAAAATGCAACTATTATGTCATCCAACAGGGGGTGCAATTTGTTTGTGACTTTTATCCTTCTAGGAGTACACTGTTAACCAGCAGCAGTCTCAGTGGTTCTCCCTGTACCACTCTTTACAACATTACAAGTACCACACATACCTCATGTGTAAAAATGAAGTAAGGCATGTTTTTTTGTTGTGTTTTTTTAAATAACACTTTTATACTATCTGATTGCATTATTTGCTTGTGCACACCTTTCTGACGAATAGATTGAGTCTCTGCGGGTCCAGGCTGGAGAAATGGGCAAGGACCAGACTGTACAGAAGTGCCTGCAAAATGGAGTGTGGCTGGAAGGTCTCTTTGATCGCTTCGGAGAGCTAATCAATCAAGTGCAGCAGGTCTGCCGATGATCTTCACTTGTCACCTGACTGGTGATTTGCTTTGAACTCTACCTGATCTTCAAAACATGCTCTTGCCTTTTAAAAGTATGGGACAATTTTTATCAGGTCTTGCGTCAAACACGAATGTAACTTAAAGAACGTGATGAACTTTGAGAACTTATCTCTTTGTAGGGTTTTGTAGGAAACATATTTTTAACTTTTTTATGCTTTAAGTATTTTTTTTACTAAGATAAATGTTATAACCCGTTGCATATCAAGATAGAAAGCCTTTGGCATAACATGTAGTCATGAGATTTATTAAAAGCATAAACTTATGTCTACCATAGACTTGAGTACTTCTATATCTAAGATAACGTACAACTCATTTATTTTTTGGGCAGCAGGGGCTATTTTGAAATAGCATGGAAAATGGACTGTATTCAGTGAATATCATTTCATCCTTCTTGTAAAGTACTTTATATCTCTTACTCAAATATCTCAATTTAAACCAAATAGAGTCTATTTACACTAATATTTTTTATACATTTTCACAACAGATTTCTGTGAACCAAGAAGAAATTGGTTTTATGTTATGACTTTAAATGCAGTTTGTAAATAAAGTCCTGCATGCTTTTCTTGATGATAAATGGTATATTGTATTTACCCTTTTAAGCTTGTACAAAAAAAAAAACATATATATAATATATATATATATATATATATATATATATATAATATATATATATATATATATATATATATATATATATATATATATATATATATATACATACACACATATACACACACATATACACACACATATACACACACACATATACACACACATATACACACACATACTGTATAATTTAGTGCACGACTTGGTCTAGTCTGCGCTGCTTAACAAAATATGTCCATGCATTCAGACGCCACAATTACTGGCACCCTATCTGAGAAAAACAAAAGTGTCTTTGTGCTGAGGCGACAGTTTGTCAATGAGGAGAACCACTGTCCTCCCTTTGTTGAGATGGAAAAGAAGGAGGCAGACGTCAGGCGGGCATTTCAGATTCCAGTTCAGACAAATCTGTAAGGGATACACTGCTCTGCTCTCAAGATAAAGAGCTTATGAATTTTGATGAAGCATTGTGTAACATGTGGGAGTTCTGCTGAATGGACCCTGAAAGTTTGAGAGAAGGATAGCCTATACATGATCTTCATGTATTATAATTGATTTAATTGAAAACAAACAGAAAATACAAATTAAGTTTGTCATCCTTTACAAAATCCAGTTTTAGAACTGTTTTTACTTTCATTAGAAGTCATTGCAATTCACTTTTACATAAGCTTCATTAACTACATGACCTGCGAGTTGTTCTATGTGTTTACCTTTACTCATTTTCCTTTAAAAGGAGTCAGCTTGTGCTTTTTAACACCTGCCATGTAGGCCTAGTTCAAGAGTTGTTGAACCAGTTCTGCCAAGAATATTAAAGACTTCATTTCCTGAAGGCAGTATCTTTGTTTTGACTGAAACAGGGGTTAGTGTAGTGTCCAGACAAGACTGACCAGAAAAAAGATGAGCCTAAAACAAAAAGCCTAACTAGACTATTGATTTTAATAGCCTTCACTGACTTAAACTTGCAGCCTCACCACCTTTGCTTTGCAGTGTCTCTTTCCACAAGTGACCAACATTGACTTTGCAGTGTCAGCTTACTACTTTTCCATTGTCAGATTACACCTCGAGACAGGCACTGTTCTTTTGAAGCCTATAGACGTGTATGCTTTGCATCCTGGGCTATCTTTTAAGTGTAGACCCATCTGAAGGAATGCCATTTAAAATGTATTTTTTGCGTCAGATATTATGTCAGAAAATCACAAAATGATGTATTTGTGTATTCTGACCCTTCTTTGAAGAGTAACAAGCTATGACATTATTCAGTGATAGATGGATCCCTTTGCAAATAACTAGAAATAAAATAGATATCCTGTTAATAACCTGCAAATAATAGTTTGTAGATTTAGTTTTATTAATGCACCAAAAGTTTTTATGGTGTTCTCAGTTTATATCAAGTTCTAACCGTGCATCAACTATTGGCTTATTAACACATTATTGGTCGCTCCAGGCGCGCGTGGATTGGTTCATGAATAATGTACGCTCGTGGGAGGAGATGGTTTCGCGGAGGACTGGAGTGAGTTCCGTGCGTCACGCGGTGTGTATTGAAAGCCAAGGACATGGATCGACACAGTTTGAATGGCAGTTTCTACAGTGAGTGAAGGAAGTTTTACTTCTGAGATAAGGTAAGAAAAATGTCTTTTTAGATTTACCCTCGACACGAAGAGGTTAAAGAACAGATTAGTGACGCGCAACCAACTCGCGCGTGAATGAAATGATAAAATGTTACAAAACTTGTCTTGCCTCGACTGCTGAGTCTTGACTGGGATGTTTTCAGACAATATTGAAGTCTTTTGATACTTTTACAGAATATCGTTAAATAGCCTAATACCTCACTGTTAGCCCTTCTTCATTTTTAAGTGAAGCCTTCTTGTAGACTACTTAAAATGGTCATAGATTTGCTGGTAGTTTTCTTATAGGCACTCCTGGGTATGCCGCAGTTTGTAATAAAAATACAAAAAAGTATCAGTTTGTTCAAGCCTAGCCACCCTATCCTGCATATATAGGCTTAATTGCTAAGCTTAAAATGGCCAATAGTCTCTATTCTCTCAAATCATGTCCTAGGGCTTGATCGGTTAATGTAACTTGACTCAACATGTTACAAGAATGAAGCGTTCAAGCCTTCCCATGCTTCTTTGCCCCGTGCATAATATTCTTTTAGACTCTGTACTAAATCAAAGCTAGTGTTTTATCTCCCACCTGTAATGGGCTGTTTGTGTTCACAGAGGATTGTCCCATGTGTTGCTGCTGCTCCCATTGCGAGTATTTACCTCCACTGATGTGTGCAAACACAAATGGTGCTGTTGTCATTAGTTGAAATACAAGTCAGTCTTTCAATGGCATTAAAGGTTGCCAGAATGACACAGGTTAAGTGGGATCAGATCTCTGCATGTGGGAGAGAAACTTTGAGTATGTTCATCCCATAACTTTAATGCATTTAATCTGCAAAAAGGTAATCCACAGGCCCCTGTAGGGACACAGCAGATGGCTCTTCTTTACTTCACAATAAAGACCTAATTTTGGTAATGGACCTATATCTATATCTGCCGTTTTGTCAACCCACCCCCAAAAATAATAAATAAATAAAAGTAATTACTTATTTTTGTAATTGTAATAATAGTATTATCACTATAATCAATATTTTAGCGAAGCATTTTAAATTTATATTTGATATAATCGTAGACATTTCTTCATGTTACTATTTTTATATGGCCAGTGCTTTGGACAAAATTGTGGATGTGAATAACAATGTATTGTAGATTAGACTTTCTATTAAACAGTTATTGTACACAGTGTGATTGTCTGATAGTGCCGTGCTGATTCCATTTAATATTTTGTTTTTCTGCTTCAGGGTGACATGGCGATGGCTGGAAAGCCTTTTCGGGCTACCTACATTTGGGGTAGCATTATTTCCAATCTCCAAACCCATGTGGAGGTAAAACGGCGCAGGCACAACCTAAAGTCTTACCATGACTGTTTTTTGGGCTCAGAAGCTGTAGACGCAGTTCTAACGCACATCACACTCATGCGTTTCTTTGGAGAGGAGACTGTGCCAAGATATAAAGCAGTTCGTCTGTGCCAGGCCCTTATGGACTCCAGAGTGTTTGAACCTGTTGGGAATAAAATCGTTTTTGGAAAGGACAAGAAGCAATCAGCTTTTGAAGATAGCAGCTGCAGTTTGTATCGATTTCTAAGTCCAGGGACCAGCTCTTTAAACCACATATCATCAGAGCCCAGTGAGGGTGGATATGAATCCCCAGGCATCAAATGGAACAAGAACAGTCCAACACGTGATAGGTACATCCTATTATCATAATATGCTTGTTATCAAAGGTGACGTTGAGCTTTGAATGTTATAGTAGGGAACAATAAAAGAGCTGCTATGATTATATTCAATCAATATGTTACCCACATCAAATAAAACGTGAGCGTGTATTAGACAACCAGGCTTGGCGTGGCTGTTGGCCATAACACATGCAACTCTTTGTTGTGAGAGTGACTAGACCAGTGTGTGTTTATTGTCAGATGAAAAAGTTGAACTTTGGTGTTTTCTGTCATTGTTGTGAACACCTGCATGCCCATGAATAACCTGTCATTTAGCTGATTGATACTGTTGCATATCTTTACAGACAAGAGTTGAAACATGGATTTTTCACAAAGTCGCCTACAGACATATCACTAGAAGAAGTGCTCCGTAATCTTGATATGAGTGCAAACGTCACACCACAGATGATCAACCTTGGACTATCACAAGACAGTACGATTTTAAAAATCTAATATGCAAGCTCGATCCATGTGTCATGTTTTCTCATTCATTTCTGTCACAGTTATGGATGAGGTGTGGCACCAGCAGGCTGTGTTCAGACTTTTACAGCTCATAGAGCTCCCTCTGTTGGAGACTTTGTTAGAGGGGAAAGGGTTGTTGGAGTCCAAACTGAACAGCACAAGCAATGACACAGATGTCCCCAGCACATCAAGTTACCTTGACAGAGAAGTTCTCAAGGCTTTCAGTGAGGCTCAGTGAGTTTTTAGATTACAGAACTTTCATGTTTACTCTATATTTTCAACAACATGACCAGTAAAGAACATAGCTGGTCTAGCCCTAACTGGCTTAAATTTTCTTGCAGGGCGGATGATTGGATGTCCGCTGCAGTGGGCTGTTTGGAGTTTGCACCAGATGAGTTGGTGGTCGAGCTGAGCCGTAGTTTAGCCCGCTGTGCTGATGACCTGTTTCAGTGCAAGAAGCTGCTTTATCAGACTTTGGCTCAGTATTATGGACATGCGCAACAACCACCTTTGTTGAGTAACCATGTTTTTGACATCCACTCTGGCATCTCTGAACTACTTGGTAAGATTTTTTTAATCTTATTTATTTTTGATCCACACTAGTTCTAGTTGAATTACAGTAGAAAATTGAATTACACTTCTTTTTCAGTAAATGGAAAGCAAGACCAAGCTCTGGAAGCCTTTCAGTTGAGCCTGAAGATCCAGGACTCCAGAAGTAGGGAAGAATTACGCAGACTGCTAAGGTTTATGGCAATTGCATCTAACTCACAAGAACTTAAACTCCACAAGGAGGTGAGCAGCAACACTTCTCTACTGTCAACGTGTCAACATCAGGTGAAAAGTCTTTTTCCTTCCAGATTGAAAACCGAATGGCTGTAAAAAGGGCTTTCTCAAGTGCCATCGTTTATAGTAGAAGACTGCCTAAAGGGAAAGTAGATCTAATGGTGTTATTTATGATGGATAAGCATCATGATTTGTTTGAAGTAAGTAAATGCAATTTCATTCATCAGTAATCAGTTTCATTAACAAATGACCCTGCATATGTTTGCCAAAACAAATTTAAATTAGTATTTTTTCACCAGACACCTTTGTCTTTACACAAGCTGGTAACTGACAAAATAACTAACATAGTTAAAGGAGGAGATCCAAACAATATGGATGGTAAGTGCATCGGTGCTTAATCAAATTTATACTTAAAATAAAACATTGATGTCTTTGGTTTTTTTGCAGATGCAACTTACTGCAACAGAATAAGTGCTAAAGAATATTCAGAAAATTCTCAAAAAAACACAAAAGAAGCACTATTATCGTTACTACAAACCATCCATGAAAACCCCCATCTCTCAACTAACGAAAAAAGACGACTGTTGGGTCAGTTTTATAAAGGCCATCCAGAAATATTTGTTCAGTACTTTGGAAATAGATTATCTACAGTCAACATGCTATTAAGGTGATAGATTTTTTTCTGAAGACATACATTTAATTTAATTTAATTCAAGATTTATATAAATATATATTTTGTATACAAGTCATGTTGAGAAGCACAACATGTTATTATCAGTAAATGATCTGTTTATGACCAGAGATGAGTCTTTAAATTCATTTGGCTCATGTAGAGCTACACACCAGGAAGAGACCAAGGAGCATTCTACAATTACATGTTTAATATTAGAAACGGGCTGGTTGCACCCAGTACACAATTTTTTTATTGCGTCAAAGATAATTTTTTTTAAATATATTTTATATAATTTCTTTGACTGACTTTATATTTATGTGACTAAGGCATCTGGAATGTCAAATTATTTAATTACAAACTTTCAAGGACAAAGAACAAATAGTTGTTTTGTTGTTATTAAAATATTTTTTCAATAATTGTGTAAAGTGTGTTCAATTAATACATAATAACAAGAAAAAATATTTTTTCAGTGTCTTTATTGAGGAAATTCCATTCCTTTTTTTCTAAAAAAAAAAAAAAAAAGTATTTCCCATCATTTAAACTTCACAAGATGTGATAACATCGACTACCAGATTTAAAAATGTGTACAGAATAAGGATCAGTCTTTAAAAATAGAAACAGTTAACCCAAGCACTCATTTGCCCATATTTTGTTTACAGATCAAAATATGGACATACATTTTACTTTACACTTGAAGGGTTAAGTGTGTTTATCGGATTCGCTTCTGCTGACGGGCACGGTAAATGTCATGTATAGGAGGTGCAATAGCTCCCTTGTCGTCCTCCTCATCTGAGTCTGCGTTAGGCCTTTTTAGTGACTTGGCAACAGCATGATTCTCCATAGAACCATTGCCCTCTCCCTGTGCATCAGGCAGTTTTCCAGTGATCAACTCCACAGCAGCTTCAACAGCTTAATCAAGAAAAAGAATGCAATCAATTACAAGTCAATGCATAAAGCTTCAGCAAACACTCTTAAATATCTACCGGTACTTACTCTCAGGAAGAGTGCATCTCCTGAATGTTTCCATGAGCTCATCCACTTGAACAAAGGGCCCCTACAACAACACAATAGTCATTTAGGTTTGCACAACAAATATTTAAATAAATGTCTTGTTCTTAACACTCACGGTGAAGCATGTAGGTGGAGGTAAAAGTTTCATTAAGACCACAGCGGCTGGTGGGACAGGAAATACTCCACCTGGCACTGGGTGTAAACCCGGAGCTGTGGACAAGTCAAAGTGAAATTACTGGAACTTTCTTGAACGCTAAATTCTGATAATAAATAAGAATGTTGTACATACGAGCAAGATGACGAGGCTGAAAAGGGATCATCTGATTAGTATCAGGTTTGGGATACTCTGGTTTACGGTCAATTTCGTCTTTTAAAATAGGCACAGAAGGAGCCACCACAGTCTCTGGAAGCAGTGCAGCCAGTTTGGCACGAGATACATCCTTTAACAAAACAAAACACAAGTTAATGATAATTTGTGTTGTTTAATGTGGAAATAACCTTATGCATTCACACCTTGTATCCAAGAGCTTTAAGTTCACTAGCCGAGCAGGGGTACAAGTCCATGAACTTGTATCTGTCAACAAGCAAGGCGGTTTCTTTGCCTTCATATTCATCTTTAAAAGCAGCAAAACGCCTGCGCTCCACTTTGAGAATACTAGCAAGGTCACCTATGTTGCTCTCAAAAGCTAAGAACCGAGCCCAGATCTCACTAAGAAAGAAAGAAAGAAAGTATGGGTGAGCTATGTTTGTTTTTGATAACATGTAACAGTATTAATCATTTACTTTACCCAGATTTTTCAGGTGACAAATTTCCTGATGTTAGAACTCGCTCAAACAAAACCCGTGTATTGTTATCCTCTAAAGAAAGAAGTATGAAGATGCTAAATGCTTTTGAAAAAAACCTAAAACTTTTATTTTGAGTGTATTAGCATCAATACAATACAAAAATGGCTTACCATTGAGATGTGAGAGATAATCTATGTAGGCAAGTATGTACTCAGGAATGTCACCGTATTTTTTCAAACCAAGTTCAAAAATCTTGAAGGCCACAGATTTGTCCTGAGGTCACAGAAAACGCATGCTGCTTTTATACATGTGCAAGCAGAAAAGTTAAAGAACAGCAACAATAGATTAAGGGTGTACGAAACATCAAAATAAATCTCAGTAGCTACAGAATATGAAATGCAAACACTGAAAGAGCAAGTTATTATCCCTTCTAATTCTTTTGAGGACTATACCAAACTTGATTCAAATGAGCATGGCTGGGATGGCATTGTGCCTTTGAATTGGTATGAAGGTGATGATTGCTTTTCTCATTAAAATCAAAGAGATTTTTTTTTTTCAAAATGTATCTATTTTTGTAGAATCTAATAATTAATAATCTGGCAACACTGTATATGGGTGGTTTCTACAGTAAGACAGTTGTTCTTACTTTGCTGCAGTAATACTCCATTAAAGCTGCGGTCACATACACATGGTGACGAGTGCGTGGATCTTCTCTGGCCTTTTTAAAGATGGTTCGACCTGACTTGATGCCTTCTGCTCTTCTGGCAAACTTCATGTACTGAATATATACAAGTGTGGGATCGATGTCCTCAATAGCCAGCAGTTTATTATAAATGCCATGCACCTTTTCATGCTTCATACGACTCTGCAGAAAAAGGCAACAGATAATAATAAATATATATAAAAAAAAGAATTTCTAAACATTATTGCCATGAAAGCAAGTCAGACACCCACCTCTTCATAGTCTGCAAATGAAAAATATAGAAGCATGTTTTTCTTCAGCAAAGTGCCAATAGCACGCTCATAGATGTTGGCTGCTTCATCACTAAATAACTTGGAGTTATTCATGTCCTGAGGGTAGTTGTAAGTTTAAGGTTTACAAGTTGAGAATTCTTATGTAAATTAACGAGAATTCATTTGAGCTGGTTTAGCCCTTACCCCCTTTTCTGCCAACAGTTTGCTGGACTGTTCCAGGTATTGTGCCGCTTCATACCATATGTCAGGATGGTGACCAAGCACTAACAGACACTGCTCATATGCGAACATTACTGCAACATAGAGCAAACCCAAGTGTAAACAAATGTTCTTTAACTAAGCTTATAAAACACTGTGACCTTCTGCCCTCTACTGGTAATATGGTGGTACTGTTTATTAAAGAGGGTGATAGTGACCTCTTTTTGTGATAAGAGTCTGGTCTTCTGTTCGCAATGGGTTGCTTTTTTCCCACTGGATGTATTTCTTCCACATCTCCACTTGTTGGGCCTCTTGTGGAGAATTCTGGGGTGGTACTGAGGGGGCATTTCTATCCAGTCCCTTCATCACAGTCTCATACTCCTATTAAACAGCACACACAATGTTTCTAACACCTTTAATGTCAAAAATGTCCATTTTGTTTCATACCTTTGCCACCCTCCTGGCATTCATATAGTCTCTACTACGATCCTCAATCATCTTTTTCGCCAGATGTACATTGATGCCCTTCGTGTATAAAAACAAACATGTATTGTATAAAACAAGACCTTTCTGTACTCTTAAGCAAAAACTGTTGTAACATAGAGTTAGTGTTCAGCTCACCTCTTCATATTTGCTATAATCTCTCCAGAGTTGCTCAATGTTGATCATGGGGTTGACACAGCCCCGTTGGTAGACTCTTCGTACAGCAGTAATGCGCTGATTCTCTGCATAAGAGCCAACGGCCTCACTAACAAAACACATAAAATAAATGTTTCGACAAGGCCAGCCACAAAACATATTGTCTGAGACAGACAGCACTTACACTCCTTTGAGGAAGTTGATGTAGTCCACCCAGATCTAATGAACAAAGACAATGCAAATTAAAAAAATACTCTGTGCATGTGAACAATAAAATTGTCTTAGTGGGATTGTATACCTGATATGACATGATTTCCATACCAATCTTATCAAGGGCAAAGTCATAAGCTTGGGCCATTTTTTCTCTGTTGAGAGGACACATTGATGCTTGGGATTTAGCAGAGCACTTATAATTGAAACACCTGTCTTTTTTAGTCTTATTCTCTTACTTGTAGCTAGGCAGTTTTCCTTTGGTCTCTCTGACATATGAGAGGTAACATTTCCACAGGTCAATGTGCAATACTTTCATTAAGCATCTCTGAAACAACTAGAGGCAAGAGAACAGTAGTTAATGAATCACTTCTTTGTAATGTTATGTACTTTGTGTGTATGTGTATATATGTGTGTACAATATATGTATACGAGATCAGTTGAAAGTGAAAGATTATATTACATAGAAAAAAAAGTGATTGTGTAATCATAATGAACATTGTATCCTCAGCTCTGGTGACCTGTACACATCCTGTATACGTCTGTTTTTGTTTCAACATATTTTAATCGCTAGACTGATGTACATATTTGAAAGAAATAATAACTTATAGCCCACTTACCTTTTCAACCTTGTCATAGTTTTTAGCCTTGATCTGCAAATGAGCACATTCAATATTACGGCCTCGTGTAATAGCACTGTACGGCTTTTAGTGAACATGCATTCTATAAATTGATCATTCACACAATCAAGAAAAAATCAACAAAGTGAATTTCACACAATAATGACAGATTGTATAAGGGAATAAGTGTTTATTGTATATTTAACTGTACTACAGCAAAGCCACTAGATTTACTTTACATCTTACAGATGAAAAGATGAATGCATCACTCTGTCCCTGCCTCGTAAACACAGAGCAAGCTGGAAGCTTTTCACTAAACATAAGGCACTGAACAAGGGTAAGATTTGGCTATGTACGGTGAATGACAAAGGCATTCGCGTACAGAAACTAAAACAAAAAAAACAAAAAAAAAAAAACACAGGAAAGCAGCCCACCTTTCCTTCCATAAAATAATCAAAAGATGTATATTAAATAACAACTTTTTTGTAAAATTATTCCTGCAACAATCATTTTTTAAGTGATTGCTTCAATCAATTACAAAATATTCTATATAAATTCTGTTTTAGGGGATAGTGTTGTTTAATCTGCCTCACACAACTCACTAATAAAAGGCATTCTGTTGCAATTTTATAAAAACATACACCATGAATTCAAAGAATCATGATTTTAAAAATGAATATTGAGACTTATGAGTTTCTTTCCAAATTGAGCAAATGTAGTAAAAGATCTAGTCCAATTCACATGCTGTCAAATCCTAGATTGTGAAGCTCATGTAATGCATGAAAGGTCACTGAATCGTAAGATTACAGTTTTTGTTATCCTTTCTGGCAAAAACTAATTCATACTAATATATATTTATACCACTCATTATCTTAAGCAACAGTTACCATTATCATGTAGTGTGGTCAGTTGTAATGTTAACTTAGCCTGCATTAAAGTAAAAAGACAAAAAAAAAATTACTATAAAAATAGATTAGTGCGTGTTCCAACAAAGAGCTTAGTTCTGTTGTTTGTCTCTTCTTCCAATTTATAAAACCAGAAGGGCATTAACCCAACTTAATGCAAATTGTTATATAAAGCAGTATAGCTATAGTGAATGGTGAGCCGAAGAGGAAAACCCTCAAGTGTATGCATAAAAGTAAAAAAAAAGAAAAAATAGAGAAAAAAAAATACAAAAGTTCCAATATCATCTGAATGTTAAGGAGATGATCCAAAAGGGAGTGGGAGGGTCAAAACCGTCCACCGGCTTGGTAAAAAAAGAAAGACTGCTGCGGTGAGGTAAGCTTGCAGTACTTCAACATGACCATAGAGGGTGGTAAGTGCAATGTAAATGGATTATGCATTATGAAATATGCTTACTGCTATCGAGGTTGAAGTTGATAACCTATATGGATGCTGTATGTGCTGTGGGAGCTATCAGGTCTAAACTGTAGGTCTAATTTGTTCTGGACAAAGGGTGAAAAAGTCCCAAATATAATGTAGCCACACAATATATTCATCCAAAAGAAATGACACAGGAGGCAATAAATTGACACGACAAGTGAATAAAAGGCTAATGCACTCCAATACCATTAAAATTGTTTTAATACTGTTGCAGACCAAACATGCAACAAATGCACATGACCACTCCGTATAAATGTGAAAAAGACTGCATAAAAGACCCAGGTTGTTCTGGAAAAGTAAAAAGCCAACTCCCCATAGATATTTTAAAGCCACATATCTAGATTATCTTATTTGACATTATTAGTTAACCCTTTAGGCGCCAAAGTAGCAATTCTGCACCAAGTCCAAGCTGTACTTCCCTAGTCTCCAGATTCTTAGTTTCTTACAAGTTTCAATAGCTCAGAAAATTCACAATTGAACTCTGTACCAGCAGTTGCAGAAAATACCACTGAGAGACTCAGAGAGGAAGTTTTTAGTCTCCACATTTACTGGACTGGATTTGAAAAAAAAAAAAAAAAAAAAAAACTCTGGTGCATAAAAGGGTTAAATAATTGATTGTTCCAAACAGGAATTGTGACTTTAAAACTGACCAAAGTACCTTGAACTTACACATTTTGGTTGTGTGAAAATCACATTGTTGATTATGTAAGACATACCCCGGCCATGCACACTTAAAAATGGAAATAATAATAATAAATAATAATAATAATAATAATAACCTCAGCCTCTATGAAAAGTTTCCAGAATCTGCCTGAACTTGGAAACTGCGTGACTAGTCGTTCATAGGTCTTCCGAGCTTTATCTATTGGTTGATTCTAAAAAAGGAAAGTGCATTTACATACCATAAGAAAAAATGGCAAAAAGACAATATGATTTAAAATATTATGAATTCTTTTAACAATTACATGCCCCACCCACTTATAAACCCACCCTTCAACCCAAATACACTGAACCCCTATAAAGCAACCCTGTGTCACTAAACCTGTGCTTCTCGAATCAGAATGCTCCATGCGTCAAGGTCATATGGATTTTCTTCCAACTTCTTTTCTGCTTTCTTCACCTTCTCTGGGATGTACTCTGCAGCCTACAAGACAAAAACAACAGCAACAGTGTTTTGACGATGGCAAATATACGCATATGTCATCACATTTTGAAGAGCAGAAAAAAATTAAAGATAAAAATACATATTGCTTTAGTCAATTAATAATTTTGAGTGGAGGTGCACAATTAATCGAATTTAAGTTTCAAATAGGATTGTTGCAGTAATTGTTTACAAAATTGTATAATCGAGTAATTGTGATTTGTGTCCATAACTTATAAGCTATCATAAATTTTCTTGATATGGAAAATAGGAGGTTTCATTGAAAGTGTAAAATACATTATTTCTGTGAGATCTGTCGCATATTTAATTTCATATCTTCACTCTCTACATTTAAGGGACACTAACACTCTGCAGTCTCTCTGAGCAAATAATCGTTTGAATAATGATGACTTCAATCATGATTTAATTAATCGTGATTACTATTTACATCATAATCGAGCTGCCCTAATTTTGAGTTAAAATGTGTTAACAGTTTAGCAGATTGTGGGTTTGTGCTGTAACTGCAGCCAGGTTCTAATAAAAAGAACAAACACAAGGCAATTGATGCAACATAGTCAACAATACTGGTAAATGTCTAGTCATTGAAGATCTGACATCTTTACAGCGGAAACTTAAAGAGTAAAATGCTAAAGCTAAGTAGCTTCTGCGTGCAATGCGGAGTCATTTGTTTCTATCGCTATGCTACTTGGTGAAGCGACGCGCCAGAATTTTAAAGCAAATTGTAAAGGACTGAATTAACAGTAAATCATAAAAATGAATATTAGATGCCTTTTTGTATTGGGAGAAAACTCCCCTTTTGTTGTTAGCTTTGCCATGCAGTATAGTGCGTGTATGTTAACTACCTGGTCGGCTGCTGCCTCGGTGGTCATAGCTGGAAGAGTAAACTAGGTTAGAAAGATAAAGTAAATCAAATATAACGACGCTCTGGCAATCGGTTGAAACTATTTTAATTTCAGCATTGCTTCTAATAGCCAAATTATGTATATAATTGAGTCGTAAATGAAGAAGCACAAGCTTTTCTATGGAGACAAGATTTCAAAATGGCGTCAAACTTGACTTCCGTTTTTTCCATTTCAAAATAAAACGATCATTAATGGCATGTATAAGTTTATAAGTAATGATTACACGTTATATAGTTCATTTACATGGGTGCATATTTCTATGGGCCTTCATATCTTTAATAGAATGATGTTTGTCCCCATGAATCTATTTGTGATATGAAATTTCAATTCAATTCCAGTCATTACAGACTAAAGCAAAGGAGACAGAGTCAATCAAACACCATAGCTCACTGTGATCATTCTCCAGAGTGGACTAAAGTTTTTTTTTTTTGTTTAGTTTAGTTTAGTTTTGTTTTTATTTACACCTCTATAGCAGTTTCAATATTAGTCATACACACAGCTAACCCTAGTCTACAGCATTGTTTAAATCAATCCTAGAGGTAGATTTGAATAACCAATTACAAATATCAATGGTAGCCTAATAAACATAACAATCAATTCTCCAAAAAAAAATCTTAAAAATAAATAAATAAAATGAATGAATGAATGAATTAATTAATAATAAATGTTTTTGTGCCTGCATCTTTAAAAAAAAAAAAAAAAAAAAAATCAGACAAACTTGCCAATGCGTTAATTTATATAACTTTGATTTGATTTGAATTGCGTTAGTAAACTCACAATAGACAGAATCTATTCAGATCAGTGCCAATACAACAGTAGACAATGCGATTAAAACACAATTGTTCACAGTTAATCAGCAGAAAAAGTGGATTCAGTGTTTTTTTCTCACTTTCAAGTCCTCAATGTTTAGTGATGTGGCAAGTGTACACCATGAATGTGTATCATGGAGAGCACAATTTTTTTTTTAATGCAGTGTTTAAAAAGTGCTTTTGTAGCCTATAACATTTACTTTTTTCAAAACACTTGGTGGATTTTGGATATCATTCTTCTCCCTGGAAGAAGAGATATTATATATATATTATATTATATATATATTATATATATAATATATATTATATATATATATATTATATTATATTATATTTATATTTTATTTATTTTTTATTATTTATATTATTTATATTATATTATATTATATTATTATATTATATTATATTATATTATATTATATTATATTATATTATATTATATTATTGGGACCTGTCTGGCAAAATTAAAAATACATACATACATACATACATACTTGTATGTATCTTAGTGAGGACCTTCATAGGCATAATGTTTACCCAGCCGCTTACCCTAACCTTAACCATCCAAACTAACCCCCTAGCCCTAAACCACATCTTGACCCTCAAACAGGCCCTTCGCAAAGTGAGGACCAGCCAAAATATCCTCACTTCCCAAAAATGTCCTCACTCTGTTGGTTAAAAACTCAAAACGGTTCTCACAAAGATGTAAAAACAAGTACAAAACATACATACATACATAGCCTACATACATTTATTAAAACAAGATAATATCAATAAAGTAGCCTAATAGTCTATCAGCTGGGAACTAGTGGTCTGCATAAAAAGTCGTGCATCAAGCCTACCTTATGTGAATGTTATTTCTGCATTTAGGAGTATCTCTGCTTCTCTGCACATCGGGCATAGATTAGTTTGGTCTGCTCTATGCCGTCAGTTCACAAACATTGCGCTCGCTGTTTCTGCTGAGGAAAAGAGACATGTTAGAAACTGGTTGGGCCGCGGAGCCACACGTCTAGACGGGCGATCGCTAGACCAATTTAACATGGGCTACTGTGCCCTAAACCGACGGAGACACGCGCAAACACTGTAACTACAACGTGGACTCGCGATTGGAAGCCAAAATGACGGAGTAACGTAATGTTAAAAATGTGGGAGATGGTGGCTTGACGAGAGCGGGCTCTCCCTTCCTGTCGTCTCGAACAAGATGGCAGCAATGCAGGCGAACTGTACATGGTGTGGATTTGTGAGTCCATAACATGTTCAGAGAAGCCCTGGATTGTATTTTTAGTTACTCTATGTGAAGGTAAGCATGTTGTCCAAAAGTTCAAAGTCTAAAATGGCTTTCGATTGACCTCATATCTATAAACTACATTGAAGTTGTGACGTAGCTGGTACAAAGTCGCAACTTGGCTAACTAACTGTGACAAACTTGATGTCAGAGACTTTAATCTAATGTTCTGCGTTTGATCAGAGTTTTTTTAGCCAAAGGCACGTATAATTTGTCGCTTTTGCTGTAATTCTTTAGGCATCTTTAGTTTGTCATTTATAGCTTTTATCTGTAGCGTTATCTCTTTGGCGTCGATGTAAATATTAACGGTGAGCTAAAGACTTGTGAAGGTTTCATGCGCTCATGGACATTTTACCAATCCAAAGCAAAGTTACCCGATACTAAAGGTTTCTAATTGCGTTTTCCTTTCATCTACAAGTATATAGAAATCGTGGTTACAAGGGTTTTGGCCCTAAGTTTTTTTTTTTTTTTTTTTTTTTTTTTAGAAAAACCGAATCCAATAAAATATTTTAGTTTCACTTAAAAAGTTCAAAGTGACATGGAACAAACAATAAAACATAATATTAGTTTAATAAGAGGTTAATGTGTAGTTTTTGAAAGATCCGCTGTTTTAAAGGTTGCAACAATAAATACTGTAGGCCCATATTGAGTTAATTTAGCACTTTTCGTATTGTGTAGTAGTCTATTCTTGTTTTATGTGAAACTTCAACGCAGTCAAAGACAAAGTATATGTACGTTTTGGCACAGTTCTGATGATTGGATTAACACTGTGCTCATAATAGACCTGATAATTCATCTTTGCCGTTATTTTGTAAGCACTGCTTATTTTTCTCCCTGTTGAGAAGAGGCTGGGTTGCCAGTCAGACTCAGGAATGTGTTTTTGTGTGATGTCATACCCCCATAATTCCCATACCGAGGACAGCTGGTCACACGTCCTACATACTGGTAGCTTATTAGTTTCAGAATGATGTAATTTCATAATTACATGTGTGTCTCAAAAAACCCTAACCCTTTATAATTTAAATAATTTAAAAAGCGACTCTGATTCATGAGTTATACATTTTTCGTAGTTAATTGGTGTGACTTGTTCAAAAATGTTAACACATTTCTGGCAGTAAAGTATTTAAGGCAGATATTTTTCTTCTAAATACTAATCCTGCCACATTTTGTCTTAAACTTGGCTGTATTACGTTGCGTTACAAGGTAGTTAAATGATAAACCCTAAAAGCACAGCATGCTGTGTATTTTTAAAGAGGAAGTCAAGTCACTAAAACAGTGCTTTATGACAAGATGACAGATTAATTATTATGATTTATTTAGCTTTATTTTATTCAGCACAGTAGCAGAATGGTTTGAGCTCTGGTTTTCCAAATCAGGAGCACATTAACATCTCTTAAAATCTCAGGGTGGAGTTTGCATGTTCTCTTCGTGTAACGATGGATTCTCTTCTCCCCACCTTCAAAAAACGTTCATGTAAATGTCAAATGGCAACACCAAAATTTCCTTATAGTAAAATCACTGTTAGTCTGCAACTAACAGTGATTCTGGTAATCGATTATTTTGGCGACTATTGCTTTTGATGAAACAGTTATTTAGGTCATCAAAAGCACATCAATATGATTGATATGATGTGTTCAATGAAGTTGATGCTGCTTCAAATGATTTTCTGCAAAGAAAACTTAAATTTGATCTATTAAAAATACATTTTAGATGATTCTAGTTTCATTTTGTGTTGAGTCATAAAATCTTATTTCTCAACAGTTGAAAGGCTTTGGAATCTTTGTATAATCAAGCAAACATTTATTATGAAATTAGAGAATTATTTCAATAATTGGTTAGTTGCGATTAATCAATGACCTTGTTGCAGCCCTAGTGTTAATCTTGCAAGGAGTTGGCCACTGTCCTGCTTTTCCCCCGTTAAAGGCCTAAAATTAATGAAATATGCTCGTACGTTTTTTTTTAAAGTTACGTGTATTTGTATTTTACTCATGTTTTTTTAGTATGTTTTCTATATTATTACTGCAGCAATACCATACGTTCTTAAGGTATTCACAATACATGCATACATTTATTAGTGCATTACTCAAGTTTTTTTGTAGTTGTTGGTAGAGATCGACTGATATGGGTTTCTCTTGGCCGATTCTCTTATTTTAGTTTTTAAAAGACATAGCTGAGATTAGATAGTATATCCAAAAAAGAAAAAGTTCAACCTAAACTATTATTTTGTCTCTTGTTTAATGAATACAACGAAGTTTATGCACATTACAGAATATTTTAAAGAGTAATTCAAGAAAGTGCTCCTTTTCAAAACACAACAAAATGGAGATATATTAAACAAACCATATAATTTCTCTCCACAACTACCTTGGAGATCAGCTGATCACTGTGAGTGCAGACAACTGTACTGTAAACAACTCCCTCATCAAAATGAAGCCGATATTCAAAAAAATCCAAACATCGGCCCCAAAATATCGGCTGGCTGGTATATCGGTCTATTTCTAGTTGTTGGTTGTTAAGTAGAAATGTACCTTTTTTTAATGGAAGATGCCATTCATTTGCTGTACATAAATCCCAACGGCTGATTTTAAACATTGTTTACAACATAGTTCATAACTCTCCTCAGTATGTCTTCACCATAATATGGTAGGACACTATGGTGTGATGTAGTATGGTTTGTTGAGTATAAATTTTATGTGCGTCATGACCTGCTCCAAAGAATTAAGGCTTATAGCTTAAATGCTAATAAGAGTTTTTATTGTTTTAGCATGAAATAGAAGAAGACAATCTAAATTTTTTATGGAGCTAGGTGGATATTTTCAGAACTGAGAATACTTCACAAAGGACATTGTGTTGAAGTATAAAAAAATCAAGTACTGATTTTGCATTGATAACTGCACAAGGATTATTTAATGTTCCCAGAGTATCGTGGTGACCATAACTGAAGAGCGTAAAATTTGACACAATCACAAAAATTCTCAACTCTTTTGTTATTTGCTTAAAATACAAGATGTAATTCAGCATTATTTTTTTTAAAAGGTTTTCAGTGAACTTTAAGAGAAAAAGTGAATTATTACACGTTTAAAAAGTAGTTTTCAGATTACGTACATGTTTTTTTCTTTGGTAACTGGCATAAGAATCACCTGTTTTGTTTTTTCATGTTGATGGCAGATATTTTGAGCTTATGGGGTCAATTGGGGTAATTTCCCCTAAATTATAGAATGTTATGATTACTGTATAAGCACTAACTGTTTTAGTAATCTACATTAAAAGTGTACTAGACTAAGAATATGTTCATACTAGCTAAGACTTTTCAAAACAGGATGTTCATACTTGCAAAGTAGAGTTCTCAAAATTTGACTTTTATTAAATCAAAACAAAAGATACACATTGTAACATTTGATGCAGCTTTTGACAGACTGAAGCTCTTAAGTCTTAAACAAGGTTTACGTCTTTAGTTACGTGGATGGCCAATCTAATACAGTATATTGATTCATTCTTAAACTTGAAGGCTGACAGCTGTTGAACTAAAGAACAGCGCAAAGATTGGCCTGATATATTAGCTAATTGACTTGACCATTTGCTTCCGTTGAAGCCTGATGACTTGTTTTTTCTCACTTGTATCCTCTGTGATGGTTGCTTAGAGACCTTCATTAGAATGCATGAAAATTGTAGAAAAAGGTCAGGCAAACCTTTGAGAAGTTAGTCATTTTGTGTGGAGGAGGTGTTTACGTTCTGTCCTCCACACAGTTCATTGGTCTATTTTGTGAGCTACATAAGCATGTTCATGTCCTTGTGTTTATAAACACTCTAATATATAAATATTTATAACATATTTGTCTTACAAAATATGTGCAATGTTTAGCAAATGGGATTTTGTTTAGTAAGGAAAAAAACTTCACATTATTTATTTTGTTGTTCTATAATTAGCCATGAAAGGCTGTACATGGCTGTTGAATTTTGTTTTATATGTTTAATGTGTACTTCACATTAATTGATTTTGATTTTGTCTTCGCAGGTATGGCCTCACAAGTCTTGGTTTACCCACCACATGTTTATCAAACCCAGACAAGTGCCTTTAGTGTGAAGAAACTCAAAGTTGAGCCCAGCAGCTGTGTGTACCATGAGAGGGCACACCCATGGACTTATCTGAACAGCAGAACCCTTCCTATTGTACGCCCAACCAAACAAGCCCATCTGTTTGTGAACCGAGACGTTTCATTTGGCGTGAAAGTGCGTGGTGGGCAAAAGTATCTGGTCCAGACAGTGGTAGTGCGGGGTGTCCCTAGACACCAACCCAGCAAACAAGTAGAAGAAGAAGTAAGCCTCACACAAGGCAAGAAGCAACAGCAGCAGACAGACGCAGCCAGTGGGGGGCGCAGTGGAGCGTTGGGGGCAGCGGGGCGGGGCCGGGGTGAGGTGAAGAAGGAAGTACGGAGGAGGAGGTGGCGGAGAAGTGTGCAGGTTTAAACTTGGCTGACAGTTCTTACCGATGTGGGCTCAAACGTAAAAGTGGAGAGCTGGAAACCCAGGGGAGCAATATGCAGATTGTGGAGGAACTTTCAATGTTGCCTGCTATGTTGCAAACGTCAAATGTGAGTGGTACGAATGCAGGGGCCACAGGTGGGCCCTCCAAGCAGGGTGCTGCAACAGGAGCTGCAGGCGGAGATGGGACTATCAGGTTGTTCAACATGAAGTCCTATGTTCCATGAAGAATACGTATGAAGTGCTGGATTTTTTGGGGCGTGGCACTTTTGGTCAAGTTGTGAAGTGCTGGAAAAGGGGTACAGGTGAAGTAGTGGCGGTGAAGATCCTAAAAAATCACCCCTCATATGCACGGCAAGGACAGATAGAAGTGGGCATCCTTGCTCGCCTGAGTGGTGAGAACGCGGACGAACACAACCTGGTGCGGGCCTTTGAATGCTTCCAGCACCGCAGCCACACCTGTTTGGTGTTTGAGATGCTCGAGCAGAATCTTTATGACTTTCTGAAGCAGAACAAGTTTAGCCCACTGCCACTGAAGGTGATCCGACCTGTACTGCAGCAGGTGGCTACTGCTTTAAAGAAGCTGAAGAGCATGGGTTTGATTCATGCAGACCTCAAGCCTGAAAACATCATGCTGGTGGACCCAGCCAGGCAGCCCTACAGAGTAAAGGTCATAGACTTCGGCTCAGCCAGTCATGTGTCCAAAGCAGTGTGCTCCACGTACCTTCAGTCCCGCTACTACAGGTAAACAAACTAAGTTTTATTAACGCTTTTTGTTTCTTCTGTCTATGCAGTTATATACATTTTCTCTATATTTATGTTTAGAAATGTTTTCTTACTTTTCCTGTCTCAATATTTCCTTGACATCACTGATCATCCACTTTATCTCACCCTAGTCATACAACTAATTCATTTTTTACTTAAGATGTAGTATGATGAATATTGGAATTTGATCCGTAATTGCATAGTATAGTATAGTATATTTTGTATTTTGTGAGTTTCGGTTTTGGATATTACTTAAGCTTTCCAATATATGCTGTTTAAAAAGGTCATTGTGGGAGAAGTGATCTTGAATTGATAAAAACTGTTCATTGTTTTAATAGAAATGTAAGTTTTTCCCTTAACAACTGTAAATCCAAGTTGAGACACAGTTGAGCTGTGTCAAATGTTGACATGGTGCTACCATCACAGTAGCATTTAGCCCAAAGTTATTCTTGGCATTCTCATTTTTTTATTATTTAAAATTTTGGGTAGTGGATTTTTTCCCCACTCCCTGTATTTATATTCATATTTGTTACAACTTCACTTAGGTGTGGGTTGTTTACCAAACATGTATATCACAATTTTCTAGATCATAATTTTGATTGATTTTTTTTTTATGTCAATAAGTTAAAGTTTTCATTTTATTGTAATTGGTCAAATCAAACATTCACTCAAAGCATGACTAAGGTTGACCAATAGGACTGGATGGAAAAAATAGTTTCTATTTCAACTGACTGCTTTAAATTGAGAAAACAAATTGACCATTTCACCAAAAAAGCAGATTGCCACAAGCTTGAGCTCTTTATTCAATTTTTATCATCATAATGTCCAGGTCTAACATAGCTCATAGTCCTTGTTTGCGTTTGTTGAGCAGCATTTCTTTTGGATGCTGGCTATTATTTAAATATTTTTATTAGTAGCTTCTCACCAGGCCCTTTTCAGCTGCACTTGTCACTTAAAACATCCACTTAATCCACAGTGTTAAATTAGGCTATGATGCTTTCAACTTCGAAAATGCTTTACTGTGTAAGTAACACACTATCTAATATTTACAAAGAAACAGATGCAAATATTTATGTCACTGCTAATTCTTTGCAACACTGAAAACCATGTCAGCAGTAGTAGGTCTGTCACATAACACATATTGTTCCCAATAGAGACTTCAGTGCACTTTCTGTTTTAAGCGAATTATAGATTTTTTTTTAACTTTTATTTATTTTTGACTTGATCTTTGAAATTGTAAACTGCAAAATTGATGATTGACTCCTCATAGTAATTGTCAACTACGTTTTTTTTCTTCAATTAATTAAAGTCAAATCAAATTGTTACGCCATTATTATATTATTTCTCTTTTTATGCAATAATCTAACTCTCACTTGACTTTAAAGAACAGTGTGATGTTAACTTTGATTTATCCCAATTGTTGTCATATTGTTGTAAATGCACTGTTTAACAGGAAGTGACTAAAAATAGAACAGTCACTGCTTTATTGTGCAGAGGAGGAAGTGATCAGTGCACCAGCTATTTTAACTCCTGTCCTGTCAGAGTATTTTGATACAAAGAACATTAAAGAAAGAAAGAATTTGGAGAAACCATAAGTAGCATTTATCTCAGTTGCTATGGACAATATTGTATATATTGTATTTATTACATTCTTAGTTAGTAGTTGCCAAAAATGCTCATAGCAATGATAGATGCTACTATTGGCCATTATTGACTTGACTATAGTGAGAATCATAATTAGAATTTTAGAATTCAAGCAGTTGTGGCCAGGTGGGGGACAAGAGGCAGTATTTTCCATCAATTGTCAACTTGTGTCAATTGTTGTTAATGTATGTGTCAAACAGTCTCTGCAGTTGTGAAAAAGAATTTCCCCCTTGGGGACAATAAAGTCTAAAGTCTAATATCATAGTACTTTGCTATCAAATATTTAAAACAAAAATTCAATAATGTAATACTTTAGCTGCCATCCACCTGATTGAAATCACACTGGCCTTGTTGTGTTGTCACTTGAAAAAGCATCTTATTGTGTTAAATTAATTATAATCTAAAAAATTACCTTATTTAGATTTTTCACCACATTGCAAATATTTAAAAGTTTGTCCGCTCAGAGACACTGACAGGAGTATGCAGAGCCAGTGAACATTGCCAAGGCTGATGGTGAAGGTTGCCCAGAATAGCTGTGGGGACATTGGCTGGTGTGCCTTGACTTCTATAGATGGTGAAACACATAAGCAGCCAGAATGACAGAGCCTGAAATACTGGTGCTCTCACTTGCTCATTCAAGGTCGTCTATCTTTAACATCAGCTGTCTTACAATTCACGTGTTCATAAATCATAATACTTGCTAAATTGCATACCCAGGTGTTTTTTTTTTTTTTTTTTTTTCATTTTTCAAAAGGACATTTTAAACGCAGAGCAACTGTTGATGAGGCTGCTATTTTGAGTCAAATATTGCCAGTTTCCAAATTATATGACTTGAAGTCAAAATAAGTTACTGTCTATACAGTATGCATCGGTCTATCTCTAATGCCATCGCATCAGTTGTACTTTTTCTAAATTATTTGGTCTTAAAATTACCTCAACAATAGAAATTAATTGCAAATAAATTTACAAAAAGTAAAAAGTAAAATTTGTTTAAACCCACTCCATTTTCTCTGTATATGAACTTGGCGCAACAATGTGGCTTTTCAAAGCGCTTGTACTCTTGCCTGGAAAATCCAGACAAAATATATATACATAAAATATATCGCCTGGCCACCATGTCCCTCTTTCGGATTTCTGTGGCTGTGATTGACAGAATAATTAGCTAATCAGAGACATGCATCTTCTGCCGTCTGAAAACCAACATGGCTGCTCCCGATGAAAAAAAAAAAAAACTTGAAAAAATTATCACGTGGAACTGAAAAACATCGCTCATTGATTCTGCAGAATCAATGAGCGTAGCAAAAAACGATTTTAATGTGAGGTGAGTGAAGTTAGATTTTGGTCTAAATGACAGACGACCAATCAGCACCTTTGTTTCATCTGTGTCACGCAAATAAACTAATCCGCCCAGTACGATGTAGATTTGATCTGAAACCCAGGCGGGGCGTGGCGACCAGACCCACTCTTCGCAGTTTGCTGAAGTGTGGGTTCTGGATCCCAGGCAACTAGTACTCCCGTCTCAATCAGGTACACTTTGTGCAGCTCAGTCAATGCCAAATTCCCAAAGCCAAAGATATAATTCTGTGAAATGGTGGAGTTTAAAATGGTGTTTATACAATGAACAGTTTTCCACTTTCAAGTCACTCAAAGTAACACTTGAGTGTGTTGCTCATGTACGTGACTATTTATTTGCTGTATTTTGGTTAATATTGTGATGCATATTGGACTATTTACCCATAATAAATAAATACATTAACAAAGTAGATTTTTTTTAAATATATGTCAGACATAAGTTCTTGGCCATTATAACTGTGACAGCAGTGGGTCATTGTAATTTTATTTGGGACTAGGTAAATACATTAAATTAGTTGTTTTCTGAGTAAAAAAAATGCATTGAAAGGTTTATTGTTTAAGTAAAAACAGCCTAAATATGCGCAAAGAGTAGAGTCGACTAGGTACTACCGGTAATTGTTTTGGTTCTGTTTTAGTCCTGTGTTAGCTTTTCTTTACTTTTTGTTTAGTGTAAGTGCATAGCTTTTTGTAGTAATGTAGCTTCTTATGTACTTGCATCACTGTTGGTGTTGATGACTTTTCCAGGAAGACTGACGAGTATAAATAGGGCTAGTGTTGCATTGCTGACATATCTTTATGCCTGGGTTTTGCTGCTGTTAGCATATGACTTCTGAGCTAGTATTCTTGCAGTCTGTACTAGGCTATTTTAGCAGATGCTTTTAATGATGTTTTTTTTTCTGTTTGATAAAAGTTTGTGTTGATAAGACTGTTAAAGAAAACCTTGCCAAATGTATTATTCTAAGACATAATAAAAGTCAGTCAGTCAATTATTATCTTTTATTTCGCAAAAAAAAAAAATAGATCGATAGATGATAGATGATAGAAGATGAGAGATACACTCATACTTCTCCAACATAATCCAATAAATAATCCTAAAAAGCTCCTATCCTTATCAGTGACCATGACGTCATCAATCATGCCAAGGACCATTGAAAGATCTGTGAAGTTATGAAGGAGTAAGGAAAAAGAGCAAGAAGGCTTCCTTTCACAGCTTCTTTAGCATATGAAACTTGGAACGTAAGAACAGTTGTTAGTATAAAGTTGTTATTGCATAAACTAGCTGCTAATTTGCTCATTTTGTGAGTTGAGCTCTAATAATTATAGTATTTACGATACTGTCTGATAAAAAAAACGCTTCATTAAATACTTAAGAAAATATAACATCGTAATATTAATTATATATTTCATCTGCTGCTGATACGGTGCTGGTGATGGGCCAAAAGATTTAAGGAATGTGTTGCTCTTTCTGTGACAGGCTGTGCTGCTGATGGTTAGGACGGAGAATATTTGTTACAATGCATAAAGACATGATGGTTGGTTTCATGTTTCAACTTTTCAGAGATGTGCTATTGAGAACAAAGCAACAATTGTTAGAATTTTGTACTGCTTGTTCCCTTTAGGGGTTGTGACTTTAGCCTGTCCTTGTGTCTTTGGGCCTAAGGCGGGGGAACACCCTGGACAGTGGCCAACTTATCACAGCGTTTAGACATAGAGACGGACACAGACAAACAATCATTCACTCTCATTCACACATTCATAGCATGTTACATTTTATAGATAATGAGAAGTTCATTTGGTCCGAGTCTGGATTCAAACCCATGATCTCCTTATTGGGAAGCCAGAGCTCTAACCACTCTGCTATTTTGCATCGTGTGATGATTATAAAATTGTTATGTGGCGGGCATTACCAGTTTTCACCTGTGACGATGTGATTATCTTGTGTGTACTGTACAGTTGAGCCAACATGTTGTCTGGGCATTAGTAGAGTGACTGACCCCCTTCCCTTGACCCAAAGAGAATCAGACTGTGAGACTTCCCCTTCCATTGACCCAAACAGATTCAGACTGAGAGACTTTGGCAGTACCTGGCTGATCTGCTAAGCTTCTGTTACTGAACCATAATGACTTAGTAGTTTTTAAACTAAAACTGTTTTAGACCTGGTCATTCCGCAGGCTCTAAAAAAAAGTTTATTTTCAAATAATAGTCATATCACTGCCTAATGAAATGACCAGACATTCATATAGCTTGTTTTTTGTCTCAATAGCAGCCATGACAGCCATGCATGTAACCATCACATTTAGTTATGTAATTAGTTCTAGTAAAATACTTTATATTTTTCTGATTGAAGCTAAAGCTCTTCTGCACATCCTCTGTGTTGGTGATAAAAAGCATTTGTGCATTATGCTTGTGTATTTAACAAATCGTAACAATCAACAACATTAATCATTTAATTGCTTATTTTCCTACCTAACCCACCCTTTTCTGTTGTTTTAGGGCTCCAGAAGTGATTTTGGGATTGCCCTTTCGTGAAGCCATAGACATGTGGTCTCTGGGCTGTGTCATAGCTGAACTGTTTTTGGGCTGGCCCCTATATCCTGGCGCTCTGGAGTATGATCAGGTAAACACTATGTTTAAAGTTTGCCTTTGCGAACTGACTTGGCTGAAATGCTGTGAGTCTTTACCACACAATTGAAATAGAACGTTCATTTTCTGTTCAGTGCGCAAAAAGCCAGATATTTTCCTGCTCTCTATCCCTTTTCCCCCCTTGTTCCTCACCAATAAAAAAATTCCTGTAAAAAGTGTTAGGAGTAAATCATATCAAGTTGGTCTTCACATTTTAACAACGGCTTTGTCATTGTCAGTGAAAACAATTTGTAAACTATGAAGGTGCTTTGACTTGCAACTTGGTGCAAAAAACAAAACACTGCACACAGTAAAAATTGTGAAGTATAAACCAAGTTAAAACAAAATGTATGTATAAAATACATATTGAGAAATAAGATAATGTATACAAAATAAACTATAATTAGTTTATTATATATACATATTAATAGGTTTGTTTTAATGTACAATCAAAATTTAAACTTAATTGCACTTTTTTAAATTTTAAATCACTAATCTGTTGAAAAGACATGGTCTGTGAAACAATTGGGAATGACGGAGACACTGAGAGACTGAGATAAATTTTCAGTAACAGACCAATGCTCATATCTGGGGAAAAAGGGTTAAGGTAAGCAATACACCTACCATCTCTATTGTTTTGGAGCGCCTTAGCAACAGTCTGCTGTGTGCCCCTCCCTGCAGTTCCTTAACTGTGTCGTCCCAGGACCAGACTGATCTGGGCTTATCCTGAGCGGCTTTCCCAGCCCCCGGAGCCATATCTGCTCAGAGGCTGCCAGCCGGCTCCTTTTGATTGTGCTCTGTCTACAGTAATGCCATACTGCCACATGGCCATATGTCTCTTCATTTTGTTTATTCTAGATTGTTATTAAGTCATCACCTTTTAAATCTGAGTTCAACTAGACTATAGCAAAGAATCTAAATATGTTGAGAATTAGTTTTTGTTAAAGCCATTAGCATGTTTGAAATCTGCTTCAGTGGAGTCGGGAGGAGTCTCCCCTCCCCGGGAATCACCATTTGGGTGATTGTATTAATTAGGGCTAATTAAGGGTCAATGAATTGTAATTGCAAAGGAAAATTATCAAAATATTGGATTGAAACTCTACTTGAATGTTTTTATTGGACTAAAAAAAATTAGCAAGCTGGCATGTCTCTGAAAGTGACTTTCGTGTCCGGGAAGAGAGCTGCCTCTTGCTTAGAAATCTTGTTCCTTTAGCTTTTTATTCCACAATATGCACGAACTAATGCTTATTGATGTGGAATTAGCCAAACTCATGTTTTAGCTTTCTATTTCAATCAGATTAGATTTTTTCCCCCAGACAGATACAGGGAGTCACTTTAAAATGACTAGAAATGAAAAACCACAAACATGGATTCTTTGGAAAGTGGAATGCTTAGCCTGTCAGTTTTTAATGTTTCTTTTGGGATGCACAAAGCAAAATGTGTTTGATTTTTAATCTATAATTTAAAATTGAAAGTTGTCATTTCTATATTTCTATCCCCCATATTTGGCAGAGGATCAGTGTTGTTGTGAGATGTCATCCAAGGGCCAAAGAATGATACTAGCTGAAAGCGTCACAGCCCCACTACACTTCTTATCTTTCTACATGAGTTCTTGTTCTATCATACACAGCACAATCTATTTATAATAACTCTGACTAATATCGCTCCTTTACTTACTGACACTTTTTCTTTTTCTATCTGCCATAAGATTTTACATAAAGACACACATACATACAGGCATACATACATACTGTATACATACATACATACATACAAGTGCAGAAGCTGACACTGCATTATCAAAACATTTTGTGCATTGGCAGATAAAAAATTTAATATATTTTTTATTTGTATTATTATTATTTTGAGCTGCTATATTCCTCGTCAATAACTATTTTGCAGGGCTTTCTGCGCAGGTCAAGGTTCACTAAATTTACTGGGAGCACACTTATGTCACATGCTGGGCGCTGCCCTCTGCAGCTCGTCTGCCAAAACACAAAACAACCCGTTGAGACACGTCAACACTAAGACAAGGGGGCAAGATATGGCCCATAGTGTTTTTTTCCCCAAATCTTGGTTTGTGCGCCTTGTTCTACTGTCATAAAGCAGTTGATTCAAATCCTCGTTGCTGCAAGCAGACACATGCCACCAGTTAACTGTTTGGTGTCATTTCAGCTGAGCCATCCTTTCAGGAAAAATTTGGGATTTCCCTGTATCCACCCAACCACACGAAATTTGTCCTGCTGTCTAGTTGTACTGTAAACACACCACTGTTGAGTTAAACACTAATTTCCAAAATATTTAGGCTTTTTCCATCCCCTCTTGCTATGTGCTATGCCAACATTTGCTTTATGTTCAAAAGTCACAGAATTCAGTCTCCCCTTGTGTGATTTGCTGAGTTTAATGGTGGTTGTCATTGCACTCTGGTGGGATTGACGTCAAAGTTATTCTCAGTGGACTTCCATTTTTAAATACTCGTCAGTATATCAAAGCCACTGACTGTTGTGCATAAAAGCAATTTGTACCAAGACACATACAGTAAATTAAATGCCAAATAAAGTTGCTTGGTAAAATTAAAGTAGAAATAGTGCTAAATATTGCTTATTCTTTTCATGTCTTCAGATTCGCTACATCTCCCAGACTCAAGGTTTGCCTGGAGAGCACTTATTGAACACAGGGACAAAGACTACACGGTTCTTCTGCAAGGAATCTGACTCCCCTTATGCAGCGTGGAGATTGAAGGTGAACATGAGTTATCTGCATTATAACTAACGAATGCATAACTTCTTAATGAACCTCAATGAAACTTTATTTTGTCATCATAGTCTACAGATGAACATGAAACAGAGACGGGAATGAAATCAAAGGAAGCCAGAAAGTACATCTTCAGCTGTTTAGATGACATAGCGCACGTAAGTGTAACAGTCTTCTGTGATGCATAATAATAATAATATCATAATCATATTGATATTAATATTAATATTAACATTACATTAACATTAACATTAATATTAATATTAACAATAAAAAAAGTTACTCTTAAGCAAAGAAGCAAGAAAATGCAAATATTTAATCCTCCTGCACAATTTTTGCAGGTGAACTTGGTGATGAATCTTGAAGGTTGTGACTTGCTGGCAGAGAAGGCGGATCGTCGAGAATTTGTTAACTTACTGAAAAAGATGCTGTTGATCGATGCTGAGGAAAGGATTGTTCCCGCTGAAGCTTTGACTCACCCTTTTGTAACAATGCAACACCTGCTTGATTTTCCCCATAGCAACCAGTTAGTAACCAGTTTGTTTAGTTATCTAATCATTGTTATATCAGTCTTGTGTAATGACTGACATGTTCATGTTTTCTTCTTGCAGTGTGAAATCATGTTTTCATGTCATGGACATCTGCTGGACTCGCCCTGGCATATACGATTTAAACCGAAATAAAGGTTCTTTCATGAGGCCCAAGCTGCCCAGTGTGCACACACAAGTAAGCCTCACGCCCTGCTCTGATTGATGGTGCAGATAGAGCACCTATTCTTGTCTTTATTGCTTTCACATTTTCTGATTTGCCTGGCTTATTGCATCTTACCTCTGCTGTCATGGCAACTACATCGCGTCATGTTGCTGAGGTCATGGCAACAGAACAAAGCATTGTTGTTGCTGAGGAGGAAAAAGCAGGTGCCCTTTTTGGCAGAGATGTCCATAAAAGCCAGTGTGCCAAGTAGTGCAGAATAATTAAGACTTAATAATTAATACCTGCAAAAGTACTTTATTATGATCAAGCGTCCCAGTTAAATGTTTCAATTTATTTTTAAATAATTTCTTTGATAATACTTAGACTAATGACAATTTGAAAAGGCCTACTGATTACATTTTCACACAACTCAATGTTCTGGAAAGTACTGAAATACAGTACATAAATGTTCATAGTTACTGTTTATCTGAGATTGCAGTTTCAGGGCTACATGTCTGTTTATTCAATAACAAGATGGTGTAACATATCGTTTCACTTTACTGTATATTTGGGTTATTCACTTAGGCTGTTTATTCTTAATGTTACAGTATTACCGAGATTTTATATCTTTTTCTTAGTTGTGTAGCAAACAATTATTTAAATTGCGATAAATAGTATAGCTTATTTGTATTTTTTTTTCCTTGTTTAGGGGTTGGCTCCATCTGCGCCTTCAGTTATGCATCCTGGAATTCCTCTGCAAACAGGAAATGGTCAGTTTGGTGTCAATGACTCCTTTCAGCAAGCTCTCATCCTCTGTCCACCAACCATTCAAGGTAAATTCTAAACATAGGATTCTTCTTATTCTGATTTGGTTTCCAACATACTTTATTGTTTATTTTTTTACTTATTGTTTAAATTCTTCTTACCAATATGCCTAAACACAGCTAAACCAACGGGGTATCCTGTTCGAATGGAAGCTTCTGTGCCTCTAGTCACTCAGGCACCTCCCATTCAACCGCTACAAATCAGACCTGGAGTCATTACACAGGTATGTTTGATTACACTACATTATTGACCCTATTTTGTCCCGCCTACGTTTCTAGGACGTGTACTTCCTGTTTAGCTGCATTTACCCTGTAGATTTCAGTCGATGGGTTTATTTTAACTGTCATTATATTTAATTAAAATTTCCCCACAAGACAGACAAACACGTTAGCTACCTTAACAGAGCTAAACAGGAAGTGCATTTCCAAGCCAAGTGGGCGGGACAAAATAGGGTCAACACTGTTAGAACAGATCTTTAATGTATGTGCACTTTACTTAGGCATGGTCCAACCGTGCTCAGCAGCTTTTGGTGCCCACATGGCAGCAGGTGACATCAGTGCCTCCCCCACCGAGCTCGTTGACTTCTGACACTGTGGCTGGGTCACAGAGACTGGGAGAATGGGGGTAAGCTGTTGTTTTTCTGATGAGTTCAGTAAACAATTCTGAAAACAAAGCAAGATAAACATTTTCTATGGCCAGAATTATCGAATTTGTTTACTTTTTTCACACAAGCGAATGTTTGCTAGTTTAATACTTGTATTTTTTATGCATTTTTTTTTTCACATGCAAAATATGACTTGCTATTCACTCACTGGCTTAGCTCTCCACTCTGTGCCTGCTCTTCAGAATAGTAATGACTGATGACTCATCTGTGTCCTTTGGGATCATTGACAGGGACCATTTTGTCTGTAATGGTGCTGAAGACTTTTGGCTCACTGTTTTCTCTTTTCTTGAATCAGAAAAGTGCGCCCCCATGGCAACCACTACAACTCCATGATTGCTCACTCTCAGCCATTCTTGGCCAACCAAATGACAATGTCCACCCATCAGCCAATCAACATTGGCATTGCACATGTGGTGTGGCCACAACCTGCTGCCAACAAAAGATCAAAGCCTTGTGGTAACAGGTAACAAACATAAGTGTTTTTAGTGAACCAGAAAAAGACAATTAGAGCATTTGCTTTATCACAGAGTGATAAATAACAAGATTAGGTGCTCTTCAAAGAAACCTTGTGGGCATGGAAAACTTACTAAAATAGTAAAGCTAGATATGAGGCACTTCGATGTTCTGTATAATCATCTGCATACACATCGGAGTGTATCTGATCTTTCTTAACTATATTTGTTACCCCTTTAAAGGAGTCATGCAGTATAATGCAAAAATAGCTTTTGGCCAGGTTACAACATTGTGGCCAAACCTGCAGTTATAATTATCTTAAAGTTGAAGTAACTAACTTTTTTAGTTGTAAATTATTAATTTTTGTGTTTTCCACTAAAAACTACATGACGCAGGACTATACGAAAACTGAGACCATGAAGTACAGTCTGAATAGAATATAAAGAACGAATGCAGTGCATTGGTGTGGGTGCACGGTAGCCAAGTGTTAAGCTCTGCTTCCAATAGGAGGTCGTGGGTTCGACTCCCGGTCGACCATATCAACATCTCACGATCTCTCTGGGTGGAGTTTGCATTTCTCCGTGTCACGTGGTTTTCTCCGGCACTCCGGTTCCTCCCCTCCAAGACATGTATGTTTAGGTTAATTGAGCATCACTGTAAATTTCCTTAGTGAGTGAATGAGAAGTGAATGTTGTCTGTCTAACCTGCGGCAATTGGCCACTGTCCAGGTTTCCCGCTAAGGCCCTAAGTCACTGGACAGCTCCAGTCACCCGACCTACGGATAACGTAGAAAATGAAAATGAATGAAACGAATGCAGTGCTCTAATTGAGTGTGCTTGAGTGGTCCTCCCCAGTTTCATGTTGTCGTTTTAAAAAGAAGTTTCTAAGCCGAAATTGCAACCAAAATGAGTACATTTATACTCTAACTCTACAATTAGAAATACCCCCAGAAAACGTTTAAAAATGGGCTTGGCCTAAGCTTTATAAATTTGTTTCAGATTCCTAAAACTCATTGTAAGACAATAACTTTAACATTTGAAAATGAATTGTTAAAACCCAACAAATGCCTATCTAGTAGTGTCATTCAGGCAAAGGATAGTGACATCCGCCATACTGCTCCTTAAATTTACCAAGGAAAATTTAGGAGCGCTTTAAAATCTATTTTTGTGCAGAACTTGTTCTCACTTGCTACTAGAGGTAATTAGACATCATAAGCTACAAGTAGAAAGCCTCAGCAGTTCTAATCATTTGTTTTGTAGGGGCAACAACATTTCTCAAAATAACATCCAAAATATTGAGTGCCAGTCCCCAAAGATGGCCGATACAGCAAAGAATGTCCAAGACGTACAGGAGGAACAATCCAGATGTGTGGCAGAAGGGCACAGTGTTGGAAAATCGCATGACAGAGTGCAGAGAGAAGACCATGAGGACATCTGCTGTAAAGTAGAGACAGACTGTGAAGAGTTGTCAAGGTCTCAAGAGCAAAGACCGGCTGTGGTCATGTCTGACCTAGCCAGCCCTACGGTCAGCATCATCAGCATCAGCAGTGATGAGGACGACAACACGCATGGGCACTCAGTGGGAGAGTAAGAACTCTTTTCACTTCTTACTGCTACTTTTAAGTATTTCTGGTGAGAATGTTTTACAGATTTGTAGACTATAGCTTTTATAGTAAAATTGTTTGTTCCCTTTCTCAACATAGATGTGAAGGTAACACAGACTGTGAGGCTTGTCAAAGTACAGTGGATATGGAGAGAGTGTGTTCCTTAAGTAGTCCGGACAGCACACTCAGTACAAGTTCTTCAGCCCAGTCCAGTGTGTCACCCTGCAAACACAGGTAGCTATACATCTTCTACCTCATGGCGGCACGGTGGCAGAACGAATAGTGCTCTTGTCTCACAACAAGTGGCCTGGGTCTTTCTGTGTGGAGTTTGCATGCTTGGTGGTGGTCGGAGGTTGAGTCTCCAGGTATTTAGGCAAATCGCTTCTGCTGAGCTGTTCAGGCAAGGGGTGCTTACCATCACTGAGTGGAGAGGGGGTGTTGCTGTAAATCATCTCACTATGGAGTGCTTTGTGTCTCTGAAAAGTGCTGTAGAAATAAAACTTACTTACTTATATGTGTGTATTTATTGTGATTAATCTAAAACTGTCTTTTCCTTCTGTCTTTTTGCAGTATGTCAGATGATGAGCAGGAGAGTGGCTGTGACACAGTGGACAGCATACCCACCTCTGATACTGGTCATGCAAACAGTCCCTTTCCTGAGAACTTCATTACTGACACCAACCAAAACTGTGAGCCACGTGTTGCTTGTATTGCCCCAGAAACTGAACCCAGTAAACCACAAATTCGTACGGTTGCTGTTCCACCAATGCGAATACAGAACAACAACACAGGTTTGTAGTTATTTTACAGCATTATGTTTGTCATTGATTCTTTGTGTCACATAAATGAAATAGTTTGCGCAAACCTCCATTTACACAGCACTCTGGGACATTCCCCATAGTGCTGTGTAAGCTCAAAGATCTAGTCATGGTTGCTGCTGTCTGCTCTTTAGGTCACATGGTCCAGGATTATCCTGTATTAGGCCACAGAGGTTCTCACAGGTGATTATGGCTGATCTGGCTGACATATTTGCAGAGATCTCTGGTGTGAAGATTTGTTTGCTGTCAATACTTTTCACACTAGCTCTATACTATCTCCTTCTGTTTCTTCTGTGTGAGCGTGAAATGCATCAATCATTCATCATCTGCCACATAAATGAGCTACATCCTGCAATGTATAAATTCAATCAGAAACAAATATTAATACTTGTTACAGATCTTTCTGTGGTGTGTGTGTATGGTTGAGATAATGTACTCTAGATGTGACTTATATACTATGAGAAGAACTGTGAGAACTATAAATGTACAAATGCTGTTGGACAAGAAATTTAAACATTTTGTATTCGCTTTGTATAGATACTAGGAAGGTCTAGGAAAGGTCTGAATATTAGATCGAAATTTATGATATCACAATCAGGTACCACCTGCATTCACAAGCTTTGTCCATTCCCAATGTACATTCAGTGCACAATTCATGCACGTAACTAGAAATCAAAGATCAGTGGCACTAAGACTGTGCTTGTATGTGTACACAATAATATTTGAAAAAATATTTTGTATATCTGATAAAGACATTATTTTTCCAAAAGTATAAAGCTCTTTAAAAAAAAACCCAAATATTTAAAACGTTTTGCTTTGCTCTCTATTAACGTTATTTGCCACACAGGAGAAATAATTTAAAAACAAAACACCTGTCAGACTGTTCTTAGTTTTAGTGCACTGTTCAGTCTCAATTGAAACTAGCAAATCTTTGTAAGAACACGTGAGTAGCTCACATTCATCCCACCATTCATGTCTATTTATAACGCTTGAGATCAGATTGAAAGGACACATGACACTATATTTAAATGCTGCAACTCTCAAACAAGCCTGAAAACAAGCCTAGGCATGCCTACAAAGTTTAGTGTACGCAGTGCAAAACTTTAAACATTACAACAAAAATAAAGCTTGTTGTTAAACATATTATTTGATATTTTTGGATGTATACAGTTATTTTCATTATTGTACTTTTGTGGGGGCAAAGATGGTTTTGTCTAAATCTTAACTATGAAGTGACTGAATAAACCACTAGCCCCATTTTGGCAACCTCTCAAGGTGCCACTCGTGCATACTCAAAGTGATCTGTTGGAGCTAGTTGGTTATGTTTGCCTATTTATGAACATGGTCTTGGTTATAATTTTAGAGTCATCCTCTCAGTCCAAAGGGCGAGGCATTCCAGGACGACAACATCACCACTCCACGCCTCTTCTCAACCGGCCGCAGAAAATAACCCCTGCATTTCAGACCCAACAGCACCAGCCCATTGGCTTTGGACAGGTTGGTAAAAGTCTTTATAGTAATCAGCACACTAAACTTTTTATTCCCAAATATACTTATACAGCGGCATGAAAAAGTATGTGAACCTTTTGAAATTTCTCACATTTCTGCATAAAATCACCATCAAATATATTCTGATCTTTGTCAAAATCACACAGATGAAATAGACATGTCTGCTTTAATTAAAACCACCCAAACATTTATAGGTTTTCATATTTTTATTAGAATAACATACAAACAGTGACAGAAGTGCCAGAAATAAGTAAGTGAACCCCTACATTCAATATCTGGTTACACCCCCTTTGGCAGCAATAACTTCTACCAGACGCTTCCTGTAGTTGCAGATCAGTCTGGCACATCGATCAGGATCAATCTTGGACCATTCCTCTTTACAAAATTCCTGCAGTTCAGTCAGATTCCTGATGTTGTGCATGAATTGCTGTTTTGAGGTCATGTCACAGCATCTCAAGTCAGGACTTTGACTTGGTCACTCCAGAATGTGTATTTTGTTCTTCTGAAACCATTCTCAAGTTGATTTACTCTTGTGTTTTGGATCATTGTCTTGTTGCAGCTTCTTTCCTCTTTTAAGCTTCAACTGTCTGACAGACAGCCTCAACTTTTCGTGTAAAACATCTGATAAACTTTTGAATTCATTTTTCCACTAATGTTTACAAGTTGTCCAAGTTGTAAACTATAATTTCCCTCCATCATGCTTCACGGTGGGGATGGGGTGTTGATGTTGGTGAGCTGTTTAATTTTTCCTCTAAACATGACGTGTGTTTCTCCCAAATAATTTAATTTTAGTTTCATCAGTCGACAAAATATTTTGCCAGAAGTTCTGTGGAGTGTCTAGGTGATTTTTTGCGAACATTACACGTGCAGCAATGTTTTGTTAGACAGTAGTGGCTTCCTCTGTGGAGTCCTCTGATGAGCACAATTCTAGACTGTTGTTTTACATGTAGTCAGTGTAAGCGCAGAGATACTGGGCTGTGCCAGTACGTTCTGTAAGTCTTTAGCAGACACTCTAGGGTTCTTTTTTACCTCTCTGAGTATTTTGCGCTGAACTTTGGGCGTTATTTTTGTTGAAAGGCCACTCCTCGGGAAAGAAGCAACAGTGCCAAGCTCTCTCCATTTATACATAATTTCTCTAACTGTAGACTGATGAACATCCAGACTTTTAGAAACGGTTTTGTAACCTTTTCCAGCTTTATACAAATCTACAATTCTAGATCGCAGGTCTTCAGACAGCTGCTTTGAGCGAGCCATGATGAACAACAGACATTGCTTCACATCAAGACACAGTGCTTACCAGGAGTGTCTTTTATAGTGGGCAGGGCAGCTTTAAGCCACTCCTCAGTGATTGGACACACTCTGACTTAAATTGTTTGGTAAAATTGGGAAATATTTGCTCTTAAAGTCTCCTTAGGCAGAAGGTTCAGTTACTTTTCTTTCCCCTTTTGTCAATGTTTGCATGTTATCCTCTTTAAAATATGAAAACCTATAAATGTTTGGGTGGTTTTAGTTAAAGCAGACACTGTTTTTTCATTGGTGTGATTTTGACAAAGATCAGATAACATTTGATGGTGATTTTAAGCAGAAATGTGAGAAATTTCAAAAGGTTTACATACTTTTTCATGCCGCTGTATTGTATAAAATACATACTATAGCAACACATTACTCAGTTTTGGTAAAATGCAATTTAGCCACCCATTTGTATTTATTTATTTTTTAATTACAAAGCTTTAAAACTACATCAAAAACACTACCATCTAGTGGTCAAGTCTCATAATTTGTCCTTCTGCAGGTTCAGCCTTTTGGCTCGTGTCAAGAATGGAATGGCAACTTTCCTCACCGGAGACCGCAGGCGTTTATTCCTCCCACCATACATGGGCATACCTTCACCCTCTCCCACAGCAGCCCCAGCCACACCGCTGGGCCACATCCTCACATTGGCGGTCACCCTCACTCCCAGCCTGCGCTCCTGCCCTACCCTCCCTCTGGTCCTCTTGTCACAGCTGCACCTGTAGCCCACTTACTGCATCTCCTGGGGCTTCACGCCCAGTGCTCCAGCCCACATATGGCCTCTCCCACCCCGCAGGCATTGTCCATCAGGTCACAGTGGGACTCAACCCCAGGCTGCTGCCCTCGCCCACCCTCCATCCACCGGGGCAGTTCAAGCCGCTCTTTCCCCCGCACTCTTACATCGCCTCGCCTGCTTACGCCAGTTTCCCCCTCAGCCCCACCAAAATAAACCAGTACCCCTACATCTAAGCTCGGCAGTATCCTTCATACCACAATAGGGCTACTCAAGCAGAGCATATCTCAACCCATAAACCACAAAAACATGGTTTTTCTGACAAAACCATGGCACAACCACAAAGATAGCAAGCTATTTTTTGAATCATGTAGATTTGGTTGTATTGAACTTAAGCTTTAAAACATGAGTTTCATTGGTGGATGATTTTGGCAAAAAATCTGAAGGAAATAATGGATGAATGACTAAATGAAAGAATGAATGAATATTAAAACTCACACTTAATGTGTTTTGCACATTTGATATACCTTTGCATTGGATCTTATATGAATACTCCTCAAAACAGGTAAATAATTGGGGTGGTGTGAAATAGTTGGACTTTGCACCCCTGATCCCAGCTATTTTTCTATAATGCCTTCTTACGTGTGCAAGACACATCCATATTTGTAAAGCCATCCCAGTCTCTAGCTCTAGGTTGACAAATGCACATGTCCACAGTGTATGTTGTACCGCTTTCAAAGTATTTGTACTTTTTCTGTGTCTTTTGGTGTTAGCAATGTCAAGTCAGTTAATCAATTTAAATAGGGTTATTCCTCACGCTGCATGTGGTCTTGCATGGGCAAAAATGTAAACAGGAATTTGCATAGACATGCTCTAATTGTTTGTGTTACAAGACTCGCTGCATTGTATAACTGTCCCCAGCCATAGTGCCTTACATATTTGAGGTTGTTAATGTTACTACTTATATATGACTATAAGAATATAAATGTACTGGACTGCAGCACTTGAAATTCCAATCACTCAATGCATCCTATGTGTGAGTATATATATGCACCTGTGTATATGTTCATGCATAGCCTGCATGGACGTGAGGTGTCGCTGATGGCGATGCTTATTATTTGGAGTTGGTGTATTTTCTTGTTGTAGTGACTTACTTTGTTTCCTCAAGAAGAACAGCATGCTTTGCTGTTGCAAATGCTTGCTTCTTCATTAGAATTGTTTTAGGATCCATCCTGAATGAACTAGTGTACAAGTGCAAGTACTGAGTATTGATTAATATTTGATAATCACTTTATATTTAGTGGAACTCTTATTACTAACAGTATTTGTACTGTTTGATGAAACTGCAATACAATCTCAATTTAGTTCATTTATTGTCGTCATATTTTTGTTCTAAATGTGTTCACTTTGTTTTATAGTTGTGTAGAAGTGTGGTGGGCATGGCTTTGATTAGGTAAAGAAACATGCAAATTCATTCACAGTGTGGAATCTTCTAAGCCTGAGCAAACCATGCAGTATTTCATATAGACACGTATATGAGCATATATTATAGAGCTAGGCTATAAGTACAGATGCTTGACAAAGTGTGAGTTAATGGTGTGCAATTCTCTCATTTATGCATGTGTGACAAAGGTAACTTTCCCTTTACATAATAATATCTTTTAAATGCTTAAAATGTATTTGTGTCGACAGCTTATTTCTACATTCCGTCAGGGAGGATATATAGATACACACATACACACACACATATATATTTATTATGGCATCATCCATTATAAATATATATATGTTTTTGTGCATTTTCTGTTCTGTTGGCTAGTTTTGTGTGTAATTGTGTTGTCTTTGTTTTCAAATGAAGTTGCTTGTGCAGCACCAAAGACTGTATTCATTTCCTAAAGCAAGGTAGCTACTCTGTTTGCATTGACTGCAGTTATACTGTAGTTATGAAATGGAGTTATTTAAAAGAAAACAAAACTTTATTTAAAAATGGCAGAGGTTTTGTCTAGCTTATTGGGCAATTAATAAGTCGTATCATTTCTTTCTTGAATGTATCATAGATAAGCTGCTATATGATAATTGCCACTTCAATAGCTGTGAAATTAGGTGATTTCTGAGTTTAAACCTGGCGTCGCTATTTTTGTATAGGTCCCTAATAAGTGGTTTGATTTTTGTGTTTTGCGTTCTTATTTGGAATGTCATTGTAACTACTGTATTACTGATGATTTGTTGCATTTGTTGTCTCTTTGGGTCTGTGTTTTTGCATCAGTATTTTATCCTAATTAACCTTTCGGGCTCATCACTGCATATGAAATGTATTGATGTAACTTAATTTTTGTACGTTTTCATAATGGGGTTTTGTAAACATCTAAAGCTATAGCTTGCAGGATTGATTTAACATTTTTGTTCTTTTTGTGTTCAAGTCAGTGCTGTTTTTATAATGGTACCTGAGTGCTGTGACATGCCAGAAAATCTCTTTAATAAGGAGAATAAATCCGTTTTTCCCTCTCACAAACCATCGTACATACATCAAACAAGCAGACGAGCACCTTGTACTGTCTGAGTGAATAAGATATTACCTGGTAACTTAAACTGGATTTTACTGTTAAATTTTTATCTGTTTAATGTTATGCTAGTTTTGCTCTCTGTCCTTAAACTGCCTTGGTTTCCTCTTGCTCTCCCCTTTATGAGTGTTTCAAAACAAATGCAAGTATCATGGCCACTGTAATGTGTTACTTTCAGAAATGGACAGTGTGAGCAACACTGTGTTTGTGCCTTGAATAAGAACATGAGAATTAACATGAACATAAATGTGGTCAAAATTGTAAAATTGCTTTTTACAGCCCTATTAAAGTTAGTGGGAAAAGTTAAGCACTGAAGTTTTGATTTTAAAATAGCTGAAACCTCCTAACATTTACACTTGAATGATATCTTCAGTCTTTAAAAGTTTCTGACTAAACAGATGCAATACTTTTGAGCCGTCATTGCGCCGCCAAGTGTTCTTAAATAATCTTATTTGATTTAACCTGCTTGTCACATTTTGTTCTGTTTCATTTCAACACCCAGCACTGACAGTATCAGAGTGGAAAAAGACGTAAAGTTGATAAGAAGGGCAAAATTTCACACTCCCATGTATATTGTTTTGTATGACTTTGTGTGGATCTACTGGACAATATTACTTGTTATTCACCAGCAACACACCTGCATAACCTCTCACAGACAAGTCTCCTCCAGTCATCCAGGCAAGTTAGATAAACAACGACAGTTTTCAGAAGGTCTTGTGTGTTGTGCTTTATTTCTCAGTAAGGAGAATAACTGACAAGCAGTTAAATGTCCTCTGCTCAGAATAAGAACCGTATGTGCTGAGAGTACTCTTTGAGACCTTTTGTTGTTTCTCTTATATTTAGCAAGATGTGGAGACAATTGTTATGGGTTAATGAGCATTTTACATGACACATAACATTTAACAGATAAAACTTTTTTTTTTTATTAAATATTTGCTTTTATGTTCCATGTACAAATGTTAATTCAGGGCCTGTATTTTAAAATGCTACTGTGTTTTTTTTAGTTCAGTGGATTTCATTTTCTGGTTTGTATTAAATTCAAAGTTAACTCATACTGCAAGTTATAGAATCATTTAAGATTGCTCTCGAATAGACTTGATTATAAAATCTAAACTGTTACTGTTAAATGTTGATTTTTTTTTGTGGCTTTTTGTTTTGTTCCATTAGCTTTTATTTTGTGCTACACTAGTTTGCCATGTAGCAATTGCACTGTGCAATATTTACAGTATGACGACTGGGAAAACTAACTCAATGGATGTGATGTCTACAGTTTGCATAGTGTTTCCTCTAGTTCTCAGTGATTTAGGTGTGACCAAGCCTTCTCTACTTTGTCACATTAAGCGGGTTTTCCAGGTGACTCTTTTGGTGAGTGTCAAAATAAGACTTTATGGTGTATTATTGTTAAAAATCACTTTGAATTAAAAAAAATGTTGATGCAAATATTTCTGACTTGGTTTGTTTGGTTTGTATTCAGTGTATTTTAAAATATACAAATCATGTACATCCAATATATTCATCTAATACGGTCTACATCAGTAGATTGAAAGCAAACTTTTAACATCAGATTCACATCTAATATAGTCTAATCTAATCAGGTACACTCATGGATATTTTACATTTTTTTACTCGAGAGAGCGTAGTGCACTTTCATCAACATATTCACTTAAATGCGTTGAACGCATATCAATTAATTCTAGTCTATTTGAGTGATAAACATAAAACTGATGTGAACCTTTAACCAGTGAGTGTATTTCTTCTGAAATATATTCATACACCATGTAAAATTACAGATAAGTTGTGGTTGTCTTTTCCTACAACTGCTTAATTCATTTTTCTCTCTTTTGAGGCTCTTAAACAGATCTATGGTCATCAACTTTGAGAACAGGAAGTGTTTTGAAGGGTCCTTTGATAAATATCAAAAGTGCAAACTGAAAGGCATACAATACCCTTCAATTGTAGTGGTAAATGCAGATTTCTATTTGCTGACCTACAATATTAATAAACAAGTCCACTCAATTCATTTTAAAAGAATCAATGTTTTGTGACTGAAAAAGGTTTGAGAATTACAGATTTCAAACATAGTCCAGAGTCACATAACTGCTGTCCTGGGTACCTGATTTTTAGTTGCAAATTAGTAAACTGTTTTTTTTTCCCCCTCACCTCATTGATAATGCAGCACTTTGTGGGGAAAAAAGACAACTATGCACTATATAAATCAACCTGTCATAGAGAGCCAAAAGCAGCACTCTGATTGGCTGTGATTGGGCGGTCCTCTCGTTTTTTACGGTTTGTAAAAAGATCTTTTTAGGTCATAATTGCAACCAAAAATGAATTCATGTAAATATAACTGTATGCTGAAGCATTTGTAAGCGCAATGAAGTAGTTCAACTACACATGCTGTTTTGTTGCGTGAAATCAGCTTTAAACTGACCGTAACCTAACACCCCACGATTCATGGGCCTCCACATGCAAATCTGTTTTGTGAAACAGAAAAGTGAGAGTTAACTCTAAAACCAAGGGTTTCTTGGTCTGATGAAACAGGGCAGGGCCCAGGTGTAGGCTATTTACACAGAGCCATTCAGATGCAGAATTGAATTTTCCATGCACACGTTTGGTCTTGATCGCCATCTGGTGGTCATGAAACAGCATGCACAGTCGAGAACAATCTCAACATCCACGCGTCGTGCACGTGTCAAGGGGCCGCGTAAGGTCAACATTTTATAGAACTAAAACCGACGAACTGCAAGCACCTCACACAGGTTCAAATCAGCTCTCCATCAGCTGTGTTTGATTTAAAAGACCAGCAGAGGTCGTCCTACTGTTGGGATTTGTTCTTTTTCCTTTGCAATTAACAGATGCTAATATGCCTTTTTAGGCCAAATACGTCAGATGATGCGCTTTGCTGCGGTCTCTGGAAATCCAAAGCTACACATGACCAGTGGGAGAGAATGCATTCGAGCTCACCCACAGGGATGTAACACATGACTTTGAGCTAAATGTAAAGCTTGGAAAAAGTGTGCGCGCCGCCCTGCGCCACTCGCTGATGGGAGGATCAAGTGGAGCAGAGCAGCGCTAGAGAGGGCGCATTCTTCTACCCAGAACCGAGCGACGAGACCGCGAAACCGCTCTGTGCCATTCCTCACCACACACACTGATCCAATGTATTATTTACGGGCCAAAGTTCAGCAATTCATCGGCTGGAGATGGCTCCCGGAGTGAGGAGTGGTTTGCGGACAGGTCATCCCGGTGACTGTGGATGCTCCCCAGGAGGAAGAGCTGCTGTAGCGGAGAAGAGATGTGTGAGGACCAGGTGGAGAGCCGGAGCAGCGGGAAAGCCCGGGAGCTGGCTGCTGTCTGTGGGAATAATGCTGTTCCTTATTGTCCAGTGTGCTTTGGCTGCAGAGGGTAAGCATTACTGACAAACACCAATGCTGTATTAGGTTTTGATATTCAATGCATAGCGTTGGTGACAAATGCCCAGCAGCCTTTTGTTCACCTCCAGGCTGCATGAGCTGGGTAAGTTGACCATAACCTAAATAAACCATAGCATTCTGCCTTACATATTTCCAACGACACAAACAAGTTGTAAATCTCGTCACTGAAAGGCCTTTGTTAATTGTCTGGATGAGTTGTTGACAGGCATGTGGCCAAAATACTGTAGAGTGCTGCTTTCTCAGTGTTCTGAATCAGTGTCCTGGCTGCTTGTCTGCATTTTCACGATGCTTTGTGTCTGCAGTCGTTTACCTCCTTTCACCTCAGTCAACTCTTTCATACTCCTCTGCTGCACTCACTGATTGGCTTCTTTCTGCAGTAACACATTGTTTTGTTTGAACCTTTCCAACCCCTGTTTGTATTTTCCAAATCAATCATCCATCACATACTTTTTGTTATTTTTAATAATGAATTCACAGGATAGGCTATTGTTTTTCATTTAGGTTAGCATTAATGAGCCATGCTGTGTTCAAATGGGACTGACCAATAGGCTATTGTTTGTGCTTTCAAATTATATTCATCTGAAACTGTCCATATTTTGTCATGAGCATATGTGTAGTGGGACAGCCTAAATGTGCAAACTCTCACCTCACTGATGCACTGCTACAGTATGCTAAGCCCCCTCCTCTCTTCCTCTCTCTCTTCTCTGCCCCCCCCCCCCTTCTCTCTCCCCCTCTCTCTCACTCCCCTCTCTCTCCTCGCTTCTCTCTCTCTCTCTCTCTCTCTCTCTCGCTCCCCTCTCTCTCCCTCTCTTTCTCTATCTCTCTTTCTGCCCCCCCCCCCCCCCCCCTCTTACTCTTCTCACAGTCAGCACATCCATTCTTACACATGGGCCCAGCAGCACAAGCACCTGAGCCAAACACTGTACATTTCATCAGAGCAGCTTCCAACAATGGAAGGACGCAGATGTAGGCCTATTTAGATTACATCATACTCTTACTCACTGTGACTTATTTGGTCATTTTTATTAAGGGTAATTGCACTGTGGCGGCTTGGTTTCTTTATTTATATGCAAAACACTACTAAAGTAAACTATTACTTAAAGAACATCTTTTCCTAGTCAATTAAAAATGTGTTTGATTTTTAGTTTAAAAGATGACCAACAATTCATTAAGATATTTAACAAGTAACATTCGATATAGTTTAGAAGTTAAAACACCAGTTTACGATTTAGTGATTTCATAACAAAGCCAAAGCCACAGAGCCAATGCAGAGTAGACATTGTGGGATTTTCATTGGGAATTTTTGTTCATATTAAAAAGGCTATGACATTTTCACAAATCCCTCAGAACTTTCACTTTCACAGTAGGTAGATTAAATTGGAACCACATGGGTCATTTTAAATCATGCTAATCACATTACATAATACATTTTGGAGCAAATGTGCATGCAGTGGTTGAGATTACAAATTATTCCTCGCTTAGCACTGAAAAGCACAGAGGACTTGCAGAGGACAGTGCAGCCTGTTGTTTGCTGTGTCTTGTGGTTTCCTGCCGTTTGATTGAACCTAATTAATTCTTGTCTTGCTTTATAGCTTTCCTATTGGCTCCACCAAATAAATTATGCACCGAGGTGACGGGACATACAGACTAGCTGATACTGCGCTACCTTAGTCTCTCCTAAACCACACGAATCTGGCTTTATGTCATTTTTATTTATCTTACCACAACCTTACCCTATATGAGTGTTGACAGCTCACTTTGACAGGGATTTAACCTCTTAAACCTTTTGTGATTTGAGATGCTATCCAGAGCAATTGCCTTCTTTCAGTTTATGCTTACCAATTTATCATGGAACGTGGAGGCAGTGTGATGCCCATCTCGAGGCTCTTTTGCACTTGTATCTTGGGATTTGACTGGTATAATGGAAGCATATATTCACAGCTCTCCATCCATAGAATTTAACCATCATGAGATTTAGGTTTAGCATAAATACAATTTGATTTGTAATTTTTGTTTTTAAAAACTTAGCCTGCTCAGTGTTCACATTTTAAGCATGCCCAGGAAAATTGAGAATAAGATTGAAATGAGCCTGGTTTTACTTGAGAAGTTTCTTCTTAGTTGAGCACACTTTCTCTGGCAGCTCTATCATCTCTGCTAATATTATATCAGCAAAATATCTTTTCTTTCAGATTGAATCTTATAGCTATTTATTTGTAGTGTCTGAGTACTATTTACAGTATGCTTTAAAAGTCTGACTGTTTTAAACGTGTCCAAAAGAACTGATTAAAAGACTGAAACTGACAAACTAATAAAACAATCAATATGTATTAAACTATGTTTTTACAGCTCTAATCTACGTAACTTGAAGTTTTGATTCAGAATTGACCAGAGATTTTGTGATTTGAGAATAAAATTACATTTCAATATTCTTCTTTGTTATTATTGGTGCAGCCTTAATATGTTGCACGGTCACTTAAAATGTACCACCTGCAACTAGAGTTCCCTCAACAAGCTCAGGGAGGTGTGGCTTGAGTAACGATTCTCGTAAGAGATTATTTGTTACTTCATTCATCTTTGCTTATCAACCTTTTGTCACACTGTATCATTGTAACTTTCCAACAGGTTTTGCTAGCAAGGACCTTTACAACTAACAAACAACGTCTGGTTTCACTGATCTTAAAATGTAGACAATAGCCAACCCACTTTTTATTGATCCTTGATCACGTGTTGTGATTATTGCGCTGTGTAGAACATCACCACTGAACTCATAAAGTCTGTGACGTCTCTGTCATTCCGCAACTGTAAGACATATAATTGTTGCAAACTGTCCTTATGTCTGTGGCTGTGTGTCTTTTATGTAAAAAATTGGTAGATTAGTGTGCAGCCAGTTTAAATCAGAGAGACAGTGGGTGCACTTGACATGAAGCAACACTCTAAACTGGGGATCCAACTTGCAGTGCCCTGCTTTAATTCTCCTTCCATTACATTTTCCCCTCATGTTGTCTTCAAAAATGAGCCTAGTGTTAAATTTAACACAGCTTAGGTTGAAAACTGCCTGTGACTCACCTTTATCCGATGACCTGTCATTTGTTTTGCACACTGCAGAAAGGACATGACTTTTCTGCTTAATCTGTTTTACAAAGAGGTTATTATAAAACCTCTTCTCATTTAGCCAACCTTAAAATCTAAATTTATAGAAGACAATCTATTTTTCTGACAATTCTCTATTTTGACAGATGTTTGAACTGAAAACATCAGTGTGCTCTTCTTCACATTATGCAAATGTAAATGACTGTGCTGAAGGGCAAAAAAGAAGCACTTTCAAGTGATTAAAAACATATTAGCTCTGGAGTTCATTTGGGACGTAAAGGAACATGTATCATCATCTCTCCCTTCAGTGCTGTTTAATGTAGCTTATGGAGAAAATTGTTAAGGTTTGCAGTCTCGTCTCCCATGGCTTTGTAAACAGAGAAACTGGCAGCGTGTGCACTGTACAATGCTCTTATGTGTCATTAGGTATACAACAGCACGCAGTCTAATTAGGACCATATGTCTCATATCATCTCTCATGTTTCTGATGGAGAAACACACGTGTGCTTCATGTGGATATAGTAGATAATACATGTTATCAGCTATTACAAGACTGTCATTATATAGTAGGGCTGGGTATGGTGACAAACAAAATACTCAGACATAGGGCTGGGCAATATCGTGATAAAAATTGAATTGTGAGCTCATCCCTCTGACAATCTGCTTTTTCAAGGAAATTGTCATATTGTGATTTTCCATTTCTTCATTTGATGCATCTGTTCAGGTACATTTTTGCCAATCTACTTCTCCTAGCCTCAGAGTTAGGGTTAGTCTGCTTCCTTATAGGTACTTTGACCCTTTTTTTTTACGTCTCTTATGAATTTTGATGGTCACAGTTTGTGGTTTTTGGACTGCACTTTCATTAAATAAAAGAGGTGAATTTAGCATTTTTGGGGGGGTTTTGATTTACAAAAATGTATCCATTTATGACTGAAAGCTGAAATTTTTCATTAAAAAATAAATAAATAAATAAATAAATAATAAAAAAACATTAATGATTAAACAATTAAGAAAATAATTGTTATTATTGTTTAAAATGATACTAAAAAAAAGACAAAATCATTAATTCTTGTTTTGCAGCAACACTTAATGTTATTTGATTATATTTGGTATTTTTTTTGTCAGAACTTAAACAATACACACTTTTTAAGGTACTGTAATCGATTTGTATTTTATTATTTAGAAATATTAGCAAGTAAGCATTGAATTTAACCTTTAAACCTTTATATCAGTTCACATGTATTGCTCACTTATACATTCAATCTCTGAATTGTTCAACATAATAACTTTTAAGCACTTTTCACAACTTTTAGACATTAAACCATGTAGGTATAGTAACAAGATAAATAAGCAGAATGTCTCTAGTTTATTTTATGATTTTTGTAGACCACTAAAAAGGCTGCACAAAGCTGGATTTTAGTCAGATTTCAAAAGAGAAGAAGAATGTATTTTATAACAGAGTCAGCTGTTCCTCAACCTCAGGTGAATGAATGTTAATTTCTATTCATTGCAATTGCAGCCCTTCATAATTGTATTATCCTTAATGTGAGATTTGTATTTATTTATTTATTTTAAGGTAAGCTTTAGCTTGGAGGTTTATTCGAACATCACAATGAACTCCATCACACTACTTCATACAGAAATGTAGCTTATGCACTCAAATTTACAGTAAATTGTCTGTTGACTGTCTAATTGTCTGATTGAATTTTTTTAGAATGTTTTTCATTCAATCATGATATTTATTCTTGTTTATAAGTTTCAACCCCAAATGACAAAGCAAAGAAGAGTAGAGACCGTGTAGTTAGTGCAAAAGGGGATGCCAAAAGTTTGGGGCAAAGCAAAAAAAACAACCATGTAAATATAATCTAAATAGAAACTGAATTTGACTAAAACTGGAACTCTAAATGTGTGCGTAATACCTTCATAAAATAGACTTTATTTGAAGCACCGTACATATGGTTGTCACTCTGCACCTGGAGTCAAACAAATATATGTTGGCATTTTGCTCACTAGTTCAATTCAAATGTAGAGATGGTGCTGGCTGTGGGCTTGATTTATTCATACTGATGCAACAGTGGACTGTGACATTTTCACTAATCCTTTTAACCACTGGAGGAGACAATATGAGTGCACCAAGACATGGAAACACTTCTGTTACTAAAGGCTCAAAACGCTTCATGCTCTGTTTTCTGATCTTTTCACATGAAACAGAAGTCGTCTTCCTGTTGGTAGTGATAAATATTTACTGACAGAAAAAAAATTCAGAATAGTTTAACATTAATTATTTATTTTCTCATTTTTGTGTAACTTTAACATTAAGAATGAAATAAGGCAGCAAAAGCACATTAGCACATTTTAAAGGGGACATAAGCAAAATCTACTTTTTTGAGATTCTAATCCTATTCTAAAATCAATGTCTGTGAGGTACTTTTCGTTCCCCCCAAAACACTGTTTTGAATGTCCCTGGTCTGTGATGTCAAAGGCAGATCTTTAAGTCCATAAATCAACCAACTCATTTTGAGCATTTCTGCAGCTTTCACATATCATGTAGGATTGGTTTGATAGTTTACCCTGTGTAATTTCCTTTGTAGTCAAAAGATAATACTCTAACTCAATTCTCGATGTGGGAAACACTTGACTGTCATCTGTGCTTTACTACACTTTTTATTGGTACTGGTGCCTGGGATTCGAATGTGGACTTGCTCAGAAGCAAGTTTGAAGGATAAAATGTCACACAAAAAAAACGCAAAATATTTGTCCTTTAAAATGTAAAATAAAAAAAATTAAAAATCAAAGAGCCAGAATTTCTCAGGAGAGCTATTCAGGTTGGGATGGGGGCAAGACAGGAACTGCAGTTGTCATATTTGGAGTGGGAGGGAGTTAAGAGAGCCTACACATGCTTCAAATATTCTGGAAATTATGTAATCATTATGGAAACTTACCAAGAGATTTAAAGTAAAACTTAACACAGAATCAACTTTTTTTACTATCAAACTCTGTGTGTTATCTACCGTTTCTGTGCCTTTTTTTGGGCAAACTCGCTTATTTTGCACTTATATGTGCAAAAACTGCGACTGGGCTGCCACGATGGTCAGTGTCAGTGTACTACACTGACGTCACATTGGGATGACACCACAATCAGACTGCCCAGGTGGGATATAAAAATTCCTCCTTCTTCTCAGTGTTTCTTTTTTTCTCATTTTCAATTTTAGAAAAATACTCACATGAGCTCCTGTGCTTACTTAAAGAAAATTTGGTTCCATACATTTGTCTGCAAAGTTAATAAAAAGGAATCTTGATGTGCAGGTAAGCAACTAGACCAGTGCTGTACAGCCTGACTGTGTGTTTAGCCTCACTTTGACGAGGTAAAAATGTTACTTAGTTTTGCTCTAATTTGTGTTCACTTGATGTTGCCCTGATTATCTACACAACTTCTGATTTGAAACTATTGTACTAATAACTGTAGGTTGATGTTCATTCTTTTTGTGCATAAATGGTGATGCCTAAGGATACATCTGGAATAAAGGGGACATTATAACCATTGTTACATCCACTCTTGTAAGACTCACATTTAGGGTTTACTAAAACTTATTTTTCTTAAAGGATTGTTTTGGGTTTTGAGATTCACTTTGTCATTTAGCCGCATTTGTTTGAAAGAAACAGCTTTATAGAGAGTGAGTGATTAGATGAATCAGACATTGGCCACATAGAAAGGCATCGAAAGTCAAAGTATATAATTACTGTTCAAACAGTTTGAAGTCGTATTCAAAGTCAGTGAAAGACATTTTCTTTTATGCAGACAGCCCCAGATTGACACATGCACATAACAATCCCGGAAACATTTTCATAAATCCATCCCCTGTTGCATTTATGCCCTGACTTGAGAGCTCCAAAGTCAGTTTGTAAGTTTTAAATTGTGATGAGCGGCTCCCCACCGGCCAATTCATTACCGGGTAATCTCAAAGTGTCACTTTGCTGTCCCTGGAGGATTGAGGCATTTGCACAGAAACAAACAAAATGTCAGACATTCGACAACACAGTGAGGAAACATGGACTTCGTTTCTCAGAATTCTCTTCATTCATTAGATATACAGCGTCTTCAGCATGTTCAACATGTTTGCAATTACATCATAGTTGAACAAATGCCTAACCAATGATATTCTAGTCTCTTGTAGATGTAATGTGTGGTTAGGGTTAGAATTAGATATAAAGACTTTTAATAAAGTGACTGGGTCTGGTTCCCTCGTCCTCCAGTTCACTTTGGCATGGTTAAAGCGGTAAGTGAGCTGCAGCCCCATTCTCTAGCTACACTAAATTATATTTTTAACTTACTTTGTTTATTTTAATATTAATAAAAGCTATTAAAACCATTGTATGGTATTGTAAAATATTGTAATTGCATTGGATATGGCTAATGTGAAATGTGTTATTTGAGGGGACAAAATGACTACAGTTTGTTCCAGAAGCAAAAGTACTTGCCATCTCTCACAGAATAAAAAATCTCAGATATACTGTTGTTGTTTTTGTTTTGTTTCTGCACACAGGCTATGTAAAACAAACTAGTACAAAACTACTACATTGTAGCATCATCTGTTTTAAGTTAAGACACAATTAAAGTACTTGACCCTTTTTCAGTGTCACAGTTATAACCTGCCATGAGGAGTGGATCAGTACTTGAGCTCAGCTTGGTCTGGCCCACCTTAGCTGCTGGATTTGACCTAGACATGGGCAGAAACATGCCCCATTTTCACTTGTTTGGTGCACAGTACTTGAATAAAGATTGTACATAATGGTAACACAAAATGTTTAACGTCATCAGATGGCTTCACAAGGTGAGAAGATGACATTAAAAAAAAGATTTCTCAAGCAAGTTCTTGATGATGTAACGTTATAGCTCGCTGAGTCACAACAAGAGATGCAGTAATATACTGCTGAGGGCCAGAAACCTAATTTCAACCATCTTCAAAACAAGCTCACAAATCAAATCACCTGAGTACAAATGTACAAAAGTACTGTTCTTGCTGTGCTGTGCTTTGGCACTGTGAGGTTAATGAAGGTCAAGAGGGCATCAAGGACTGGATCTGTGTGTCCTGTGGAAATATATCTCACTAATGAGACTGAGGAGCGTCAGACCTGAGCAGTGTATTGACTGGTAGTATTCAAAGACATTTCCAGTGTAGAGCTCCATAAATGTTTCCAATGAGGAGGATGAACTGGATTGTCAAGATTTATGAATTTATGTGTCCAAACACTTTGTTGTGTGTCTGCAGCAAGGCATGTGAAGGATGACAGGGAAGGACACTAAAAAATTATGTAGTATTATCTGGTTTATTCAGAAATGTTTGCATGTTTTTAAAATGGATAAAATAAAAGCTGAAGTAGCACAGCTTATTTCCTTTTCTATGTAAATTAGAAACACTAGAATTGCAGCATTCCAATAACATTTGGGAGTGATTTGTGGGAAAAGAATATGGTATAGAAATATGCATATGTCTTTAAACATCTATCTAATTAACTTGACAAATCATGTTTGTTTTGAAATCTTCTCAAGCTGCTTTGTATAATTACTTGTAAGTGACGAAAACGCTCAAGTATTCTTGAGCTGAAGTGTAATGATACAGCGAGGTAATTAGCATAAACATTCGACAGAGCGGGTTGTGATTGGACATCAGCTGTAATAGTGGTTAAGGTCGTGTTGGTGCTGCATCAGAGCCATGGTGCTGAGTGTGGGGAGCTCATCTATCAATGTCAAAGTGCGTGGTGGTGGCCTCCATATTTGCTCCGTGGAGTGAAGGTTGGGCCGACGCTCCCTATATTAGGCTAGAAGAATATGGCTACGTTTCAGATGACGTCACAGCATTGTAATAGGCACAGCAATTTAATAGGCACGTTTCAGTGAACCGTCAATGACCTGATTTAAATAATAATGTAGAAATAGTGATATGATTTTATGCCATTCTTTGGATTATAGTAGAAGTCTTCAAAGTAGTCATCTGGACAGTGTTTCCGAAGATCAAGACGTTTCGACTCTCATCCGAAAGTCATTTTCAATCTGATGGAAGTAGACTGAGACTGGCTGTATTTATATACTAAGATAAGCCCTCCCCCTAGGAGGGGCTAAACCCACCCAAACTTGTTCCTGAAACCTGTTCCTAAAACTGGTTTGGTAAGCACTAGCTTCCTATCCATTGTTCCCTGTTTCTATTGTTCTATTGTTCTCTGCTTCCTCTTCATTGTTCTCTGCTTCCTCTTCATTGTTCTCTGCTTCCTCTTCATTGTTCTGACTGGGCCTGCCTAGACTGTTTCAAGCTCCCCTAACTAATTCACTGGTAAATTGCCCTGGCTACCTGTGAACAAGATACAGTAGCATACTGGGTGATCTTGTTGTAGACATAAGTCCTGGAGACTGTGCTCTATCTACTTTTCTTTCCCTTTAGACCAAGGGGTAAGAATGCTACTATACACACCCGGTAGGTTGTATCTTAAGCCTCCATTCCTGTTTAGTGATGGGTTTTCTTTTTTCACAAAGATGGCTTCTTTTACACCTCTTTCAAACCATCCCTTCTCCCTGCTAAGAATTTTAACCTCACTGTCCTCAAATTTATGCTTGGTGGCTTTAAGATGCAGATGTACAGCTGACTGGGACCACTTGTGGCTTCTCTTCTGTGTTGGTAAAGTCTTTTGTGAAGTGGCTGGTGATTGGAATTGGATCCAATCACCCACTGCAGCACAAACTAGGGGTCATTAGAACTTTACAACACAGGGCCGAGGAGGTACCCACAAGCTCTGAGGGTAAGAAGAAAGAGACACAGCATGTCCAGAAAGCTCTCTCAGCTTGTGGATATCCCAAGTGGGCTTTGAACAGGGCAAAAAGGCCCAAGAAACAGGAGAAAAGGGAGACGGAAATGGAGAAGAGGAAAAATGGGGTTTCGATCCCTTATGTGTCAGGTCTGTCTGATAAGTTACAGAGAATTTTCAGACAACATGACATCCCTGTTTTCTTTAAACCGGTCAACACATTAAGACAAAAATTGGTTCATCCTAAAGACAAGATGCCTACAGAGAAACAGAGCAATGTAGTGTATTCTATTCGTTGCAGTGAAGAGAGCTGCAACGAACACTATATTGGGGAAACCAAACAGCCACTTCACAAAAGACTTTACCAACACAGAAGAGAAGCCACAAGTGGTCCCCAGTCAGCTGTACATCTGCATCTTAAAGCCACCAAGCATAAATTTGAGGACAGTGAGGTTAAAATTCTTAGCAGGGAGAAGGGATGGTTTGAAAGAGGTGTAAAAGAAGCCATCTTTGTGAAAAAAGAAAACCCATCACTAAACAGGAATGGAGGCTTAAGATACAACCTACCGGGTGTGTATAGTAGCATTCTTACCCCTTGGTCTAAAGGGAAAGAAAAGTAGATAGAGCACAGTCTCCAGGACTTATGTCTACAACAAGATCACCCAGTATGCTACTGTATCTTGTTCACAGGTAGCCAGGGCAATTTACCAGTGAATTAGTTAGGGGAGCTTGAAACAGTCTAGGCAGGCCCAGTCAGAACAAAGGAAAGGAAGCTGAGAACAATGAAGAGGAAGCAGAGAACAATGAAGAGGAAGCAGAGAACAATAGAACAATAGAAACAGGGAACAATGGATAGGAAGCTAGTGCTTACCAAACCAGTTTAGGAACAGGTTTCAGGAACAAGTTTGGGTGGGTTTAGCCCCTCCTAGGGGGAGGGCTTATCTTAGTATATAAATACAGCCAGTCTCAGTCTACTTCCATCAGATTGAAAATGACTTTCGGATGAGAGTCGAAACGTCTTGATCTTCGGAAACACTGTCCAGATGACTACTTTGAAGACTTCTACTATGGATCACTCCTGGATGAATGAGGGACTACACCGCCATTCTTTGGATTGTTTGAGAGGGGAAAACAGTAGCATCAGTCAGGTTTACAGGTTGTATTTATTTACATGGCTTTTTATTAAATAAACTAACACACAGAAAAAAATTCACATTCATGTACTGACACAATGTTCTTTCTTGTTTTATGTTTTCCCAGATCATACAGTTGCAGAAAAAAAATAATAATCATGCTCATAAGTTCTTCCCTAAGCTCACTACAAACTCACTGAAAAGCATTAGGAAAAATAAAAAAGGGGATCAGTGTAGAGAAGATCAGCAGTGTGATTAGTTTGACTGCAGATGTGTGCAATCAGTGCTCAGTTTTGAGTGGGTGTCACATAGAGGCTAGAAATGACACTGGCCACAGCAGTGAGACAGTCGATTTGTGATTGTTTTAACCTGAAGCTTGCTAATTTACTAAGTTTGCTCTAAAGTTGCCAAAAAAAAAAAAGAAACTTAGAATAGTAGGCAATGCTATTTAATCATCATATAGACAATTTAACAGCAAAATAAATAAATAAATAAATAAAAATAAAATAAAATCACAAATATTCAAGCAATTATTTGCGTAGATACATCTAAAAGAGCATTTGCACGTGTAGGTGACATATCGCAGAGAAATAGACTGTTGTAAACATATTTTATATAGAAAGATAATGTCTATGCGCAAATGTTGCACTCAAGAAAACAGATACATGATAATCTTGATCATTCAATTACACATATTAGTTTGTAATCTATTATAGCAAAAAATGTAACAAATTAAAACTTGGTTAATTGCACAGACAAGTATACAGTCGTATACAGTTGCAAAGATTTCCAACATGAGTTTGTCTCTTTACCCAGATTATGTTTTTTCCTTATGATTACATGACATATTATTGATTCTATTTTTATTCTGGGTTCTCTGTGCAGGCTTATCCCTCTTTGTTATCCCTCATTGTCCCCTCCTCAAACCTGAGCTAACCACCTCTGTTCTGTGTGTGCACTTTTCTATTCCATACCATTGTGTTTTCACCCTTCATTAGAGCAAAAATCACTTAGCGGGTAAGTTAATTGTATGGCCTGTCTTGTAAGTAAAAGAGCATGGACTTAAAACCTGCAGAAGTTCATGTTTACAGCTCTGTTTGAAAATGTATTTACCAGTCTGTTTTAGAAAGTCATTTTTAGAATACACACAATTCATATATTAACTAATAAAAGCTTTAAGCTGCCTCAATAAATAGACTATGTAATTTGTGTTTGTTAGACCAGTAAAGTCACAATTTGCCCATATAAAAGCTAAATACCACTCCTAATGTGTGTTGTTGGAACAATAACCTTTCTCTTCGAGTGGTTTTGAAGAAGACATTTGGAACGAACAGGAGTATTCACATTCTGTCACTTGGCAGGATGAACTTTGATTTTGTCTGAAGTCTCTCTCAGGGCCCAATTAGAAGGTAAAAACCCAGACATGTGATCTGCAGCAGAGTGCTGCTCATAGGAGCCTTTTTAGTATTTATGTCACAGGTGACCAAGATGTCTCCACCTCATGATGTGGTTTGACACATTAAATACACAAGTCATTACCAGAAAATACATATTCACTCTTGTAAGAGGTTCAATCTTATGCATTTGGTAATCTTGCAGAGTACACTCAACCCACTTCTGTTACCTTAAATCTCCTGTGTTATTCTACTGAAAGAGCAGAGTGGGTCTTCTTCCCATTGAAAAGCCAGGCAAGGATCCAAAGGAATTAGTAAGCTCTGCTGCAGCACATAAAAATAGATACAGCACTTTATATTGCCATAGTTTAATTGGATCTTGTAATCATTAAATGAAACCTTGTATGACTTTATATAGTTAGCTGTCGTACATTTACCATTTATAGCACCATAGTTTTAGAGTTCTGTGTAAAAGATTATCTATTCTCTTTTATGTCAAAACAAAAACAAAAAAAAAGTTTCATTTACAATTGGTAATTGGCAATTCAAATAATAACAATGTTAAAGGGGCCATAACATCTTGTACTTTATCATTATCTTAAGCTCATTAGACAAAGCTGTACATATCCTTATCCATAAAGCCTTATGTTGGCAGGTTTGTGTTGTGTGAGCACTGGGGCTGTGGCGGTCTGCTGGAGGTGCAAGCAGAACAGGCAGGGGACAGAGTGAGAGTTTAGTTACACGCTGAGGCTGTGATGAACTGGGATTATTCTGCTGCTCCACCTGCACACTCACACCTAGGTCAAAAACACTGAACCGCAGATTTACAGTGTTTTTGTTTTTTGCATGATTTTTATTTATTTATTTATTTTTTTTTTACATTTTTTTTTATTGTCTAGAATTTGATTTTTGTATTGATGTCATGATTTGAGGTGGTGGGCATTTTATATGGTATATAAATTGGTTTGGAATTGGCTTCGCAAATGTCAAATACATAAAAAATACATGACATAATGAATTAGTTGATTGTTTGCTTGCTCTTAGAGTCACTCAAGTCATCACACTCATTCATTTTCTACAGCTTGTTCTCGTTAGGGGTTGCGGATGAATAGAGCCTCTCTCAGTGACTTTGGGCCTTAGGCGGGCAAACACTTTAGACAGGGATCGGCAACCCAACACGCTCAAAGCGCCATTTTGGACCAAAAAAACAAAAACTTAATCTGTCTGGAGCCGCAAAAAAATAAAAGCCTTATAAAAACCTTACAATGAATACAACACATGCTGTAAGTGTCTATATCAGCTATAACAACCTGTAATCAAAATGTAACGAAATGTAACGTTAAGTCGCCTACAAATACAAAATGTACATTCATGATTACCGTACAACAAGTTGCTCCGGAGTGTAAGTCTCACAAGCCAAAAAATATAAATTAACGTGTATAGATCGTACCGCGGACAAGTGGTCCTTTTGGGGGAAATTAATGACATAATTCGACACCACGTACAGACGCGGGACACGTTTGTCAATCCCGCTCCTGTTCGAGATTACACAGAGGCCAAGGATTGCTGCGCTTATATGAGGTGAAACTACAAGATGCAGATCAAAACATGACTAAACTCTGCAAAAATCAGCTCTTAAAGTGTCACTAAATCATGTGCAGTAAGTTAAGAATTGTGTCCATTTGACTTTCAACAATGCGCGATGTGACTGGAGTGTAGCCTGACGCAAATTTCCACACATTTCTTTCCGCTAAATCCAGTTTATTTTGCACAAACTCCACGTGTTATTTCAGAGTCTTACTGCCTAACAAACAGACCTTCATTCATCTTCGTGAAACTTTTCCTCCGCGCTGCTTTGGCTGTTGATCTCGTCCTCGTCGTCTGTAAATAGGTTTCCCCGCTTGTTATCTCCTTGGTTGCAATAAAACTTCCACATTTGCCATGAAAGCAAATGATTCGGTCCAAAAACTGTTGTTCCATCTCTCTCTTTTTCCCTTTTGGAGCCATGGCTCGACGCATCTGCCGGTTTGTTTACAACAGTCGTGTTCAAGATGGTCAAGGCGGTGCAGTCGGCTCGAGCCGGTAAGGGGGGTCGAGTCTGACGACAGCGCTGTTCGTAGCGCTGATTGCTCTCTCGCGCTGTCAGCTGACCCGACCCCCCTTACCGGCTCGAGCCGACTGCACCGCCTTGACCATCTTGAACACGACTATTAGCAGCGCGCAGCTCCGCGGACCTGAAAGAAACGCTTGTCGCCCCGGCTATGACGTCAATCTTCGTTGACAGAAATGTTGAAATTAAATATTTATTCTACACGTTTTGCAGCATCGGAAAACTTTATAAGTGTTTGACGTATTTTTCTTACGACAAAAATTCTATTAAAACAAAAAATATGTTCACACAATTTTCCACTTTTCTATTTTTTGAACGAGCTCCAGGGAGCCACAAGTGGGGCGCTAAAGGGTTGCCGACCCCCGCCTAAAGGTGCTTCCAGACTTTCAATGTTATGTCTGTGCAGGCGCGATTTCGCACAACCAGAGCGGCGCGGAGCGTCTACCACGACCAACGTGAGCATTTAAAGTGAGGTTAAACACGCGTTCAGACTCCGCTAACTCCGCTAACTCCGCTAACTCCGCCCACAACTGAACCCCAAACAGGCTCACAAAAGTGGGAGATGCCCGGAGGACAGCACCAAATATGAACAGCGAGCTTGGTGGTCCTGGTTCTGACGTGTGGTTTGCAGCGGAGGAAGCTGTACAGCAACATCACCAAGTCTTTACTTACTTGCACGTCAAGTTTTCAAGTTCAATATTTACTTTGCAAAACATACGTATGAAACCTTTGCTTTTGTCTACATAAGCGCATGAGCCTATTATGTGAGTATTTTCTAAAAATGAAAATTGAAAATGAAAAACACAAGCACGAGATTCAAACCAGCGCATCGTTGAACTAGTGGTAGCTAAACGCACCACTCATTCAACAAGCTGAGCCAAATGATGGCTGATGTCATTTTGCAGTGGGTGATCGCTTTCAAACTCTCCACAGCAGCGGTGTCAGAGGGAGGAGTTTAGATATCCCACCTGGGCGGCTCGTCTGCGGGTACTGTAAATGCACTGACAGCATTTGCCCATCATGGCAGTTCAGCCGCCGTTTTTTGCACACATAATTGTAAAATGAGCGAGTTTGCACAAAAATGTCCAAAAAAGGCCTGGAAACAGTAGATAATTCAGTTTTGACCCCATATACACAGTTTGACAGTGAAAAAAGTTGATTCTGAGTTTAGTTTCTCTTTAAGGGCAGACGGGCGTCTTTTAAGCACATCAGGACGCTCCTCAGCCATCTCTCTCTTTTTCCCTTTTGGATCCATAAGGCATGGGCCTTATGTAACAACAGACACATAAGGCCCGTGCCTGTGCTTTCAGTTTACATTTCTTGACTAAATTGTAAAATCACTAAAAGTACTTAGTTAATCAAATATTCACATCTAAAGGATTAATTATTGATTAATTAATTCAACTAACTGAATAAAAACAAAAAACAAACACAAAAACCTGAATTTAAGGTGAGACACTGACGATAAAAGGATTTTTTCAAGCACTATCACACTTCAGCTGAAGTTTACTCACATACCTAAATGTAAGAAAACAACATCATGTCATAGGAGCTGATTTCAAACTTGTGTTGTTTCCACATGAAAGCAAAAAAGATTATGTGAACACAACCTATGGTACATTGTGTTAATGTTTTTTTTGGGGGGTTGAGGCAGTGCTTGTGAATGAACAGATACATGAAACATATAAAATGTACAAATGTGCTGTTATCTTTTAAAACACCACCAGGAATGTTATTCTTGTACAATGGAAATCTGCATTAGTCTAAACAGATTCAAATTTAGTGACAATAAAAATAAATAAAGCTTGTAAAATCCTTCAATGTTGATAAAATAAAGAGTAAACAGTGTGTACACGTAGAATTTAGAATCTTAGACTCAAACCTCATGCTGCCAAGATCAGCGTATTGCTGTATTAATTCTGTACTATTATTTTGTCAGAATGTTCTTTTTTTCTTCTTCTCACTGTTCACTATCAAACTAAGCTCATTTTCATGTCTACTAAAGCAGTTTCCGTGTTTATGTGGGTGACTTAGTTAGAGTCTGCTTTTGCGCTGACCACTAGACTTTGCCCTGCTCGCTTCCACCTTGACAGTTCATAGATCAGCACTGCCTCTGGGCTCCCTGTTTTTTATAGCATCACATGCACTGGTTTGTTCTGTGGTTAGAGCATGTGTCTGCGCCACAGGGCTGTCTGCTCATCAGAGGAATGCAGAGGTCCGCAATGTCAACAAAGAAATAAAGTGGAAAAAAGAAGACACTTTATTTTATTCATATTGACTTTTTCCTTAAATGTATTTATTTGTTCCATATACAAATAACCTGATGCCATGCAGTGTATGTTATGCACTGGCTCTGTATGCAGGTTTTCATTCATTGATTACTATCACAATCATTACTAAAAGATTGTCACGATTGTTGAACAACAATCGTGACAATTTTAGAAGCACTGGCTTATTCAAAAAGTTTTAAGCTGGTCATTAAAATAATGTATCAGACAATCTCAGTTGGTCTTGATGCAATTATTTGTGGTGTTTCCTTCTTACAAATACCATGTCATGTCAAGCCGGGTCAGGAATTGGCTGCATAGGCTGCAGCGGCTGCAGCCTGGAGCCTTTGCCATGCAAGGGACCTCAGTGAGCAGCAATTCAAAATTAATCTGCATTAAAATATGATCTAAAAAGCAAAATGTAAAGTTTTGTGTATATTCTTTTTGCTAGTTTTGCTATTCTATTGGCATAAATTAAGTTAAAAAAGTTAGTGTCTTTTGCAAATGCTTAGAGGAGGGACGGGCCGTGTGCTGCTCTCAGAGAGAGAGAAAGATGCGCCTGATCATTCACAGCACACAACTTGACTTCTAAGACTCAAAACATGTTTTTCATACATAGCTATCAGCCAGTCTTTGTTTCAAGTCAATCCAACAGGTATTTTTGGAGATACAAGCAAAAAGAACTGATAAACAAACATTTCTGCAGATTTAAACTAATAGCGCAAATACCAGAAAGAAGTGTAGTGCATGTCTGTCAAATTAGTTCAAACAGAAATGTTCGAAAACAAAAGCTTCTATACTTGTGAGCCAGTGTCCTTCGTGTGTGCATGAGAACACTCTTTACCGCAGAGCAGGCAGACGATGGAAGAAGATTAAAGGGCCTATATACAAAATAACTGGTTTATGTTTTAATGTAGTTTTCTCATGTAAAATAAATCTGCAACTGTCTTTTGTTATTTTCACTCACAATTCTTGCATATTTAGGCTGTATTCTTCTCTTAAACTGAAAACACTGGTGTGTTTTAAAATTCAACACATCTTTACAAAAATCAGTTTACCATTGTCAGCCATAGATTTGCTAAAGTTAGGGTAACTTACTTTTATAAATTAGTAAACTGTGTTTTCCATTTAAAAGTTATTGGTAAATGCAGCACTTTGTAAAAAAATGAGACCACAGAGTACTGTCTGAACTAATAATAAAGAACTTTAGTTCTAACCAGGAGCCATATGATTTAAAACCTAAATCATGTGTAAAAATCAGCTACTCCACCTTTAACATTGAGACCACTGATATTGTTTTAGCTCAGTTCTAACCTCGAAGCATTTTGTAATCTTTAAGGAAAATAAGGTAATGCTTATTAACTTTAAAGACTGCTAAATCAATACTACTACTACTACTCTACTACTACTACTAGTACTACTACTACTACTACTACAGCTATTACTACTGCTGCTGCTACTAACTACTACTATTACTACTACTACTGCTGCGGCTACTACTACTACTACTACTACAGCTGCTACTACTACTACTACAACTATACTACTACTACTACTGCTGCTGCTACTACTATTACTACTATACAGCTACTACTACTGCTGCTGCTACTACTACTACTACTACTACTACTAACTACTACTACACTATACTACTACAGCTACTACTACTACTACAGCTACTACTACTACTACTACTACTACTACTACTACTACTACTACTACTACTACTACACTACTACTACTACTACTACTACAGCTACTACTACTACTACAGCTACTACAGCTACTACTACTACTACTACAGCTACTGCTACTACTACTACTACTACTGCTGTTACTACTAGTGCTACTACTACTACTACTACTGCTGCTGCTGCTTCTACTGCTACTACTCAAAATGTAGCAGCCTAGGGCTCCAAAAACCTTAGGCATGCCGTACTTGTAAGCACTGTTTTTTTCTTTTTAAAGCAGCCTTATCTGCATCCAACCAGCCATTATAGAATAACTTGGTGTGTTGTCGCAAAATGTGAGTGTGCATCTGTCTAATGCACTTTGTATAGGCAACACTCCAAAAACATTGCCACATAAGAAAATGTACATAATAATGCCTAGAGACAATTCATTTTGGCTCCCGCCGATGCCTGGACTGTCCCGGCTGGTGATATATGATAGTCTATAGTCAAGTGGAGAGAATGTCACCTTCCAAAAGGGCGGCTAAAAGCTCTTCAAGTCACTCTAGTCATCAAACTCCTGCAGGGAAAAACAAAACACGTCTGTAGTGCTACATACAATTTAAATAATGAAAAGGTTTTATGCTAAACACGCATTTTTCATCTTTATTTTTTATTTTTATAGAAGTATTTCTATATCTATTTTATTATTTCTTCTTCTTTTTTTATACTGAACCTTTCAGGTTCAGTTTCTTGACTTAGTAGTTGTTGGATTGCTAAAAGAACTTCTAAGTTAATCAATTATTCCCATCTAATTGATTATTGAGGTAATTGTCAACAAATTTAGTAATTCAAATATTTGTTTTAGGACTACAGAGGGTAAGACTGAAAGTGCTCAGAGAAAATGATTTTGAAATAGCAATTACATTAAAAAGACAGAAAATATAAACAAATAGCATTAAAATGTATGTAATTCCCTATCAAAATGTTCTTCAGCTACTTTACATACATGTGGTTTAAACTGACAAAAATAGTTACAATTTTATCAAGAGTGCAAAAGGTTTGGTCAAGTGCATTTTTCTATGAAAAATGTTTAGTCAGTTTCATCATCAAAACATACTTTTATGTAGGTAAGCAGTGAGTTGCAAAGTGAGCATGTTCCTTGGAGTGTGTTCTGACTGCATGTGTGTCAGGGTTAAGCGTTCCTGACCAATGGTGCGTGTTTCACCCTGCTGGGCTCTGCACGAGCTGTAACAACCTCGGCCCTCTGTCACCTCAACACTTGGCACCATCACTACCTGCTCCTCCACAGTGTCCTATACATATTTATGCAAGCTTTTCTCACATTTTCTGCCCTCCAACTTCCCATACACTTGTCGCGCTCCAATATTATTTCAACAACAACAGCTGGGAGCAGTCACGTATGCCAAGACTCTCTGTAAACAACCAAAACATTGTGGGGATGTGCAAGGCACTTCCTTGACCAAACCAACTTTTCAAATTTGCTCTATTTTTCTCCCAGGGCCTTCCACCTCTATTGAATTACGTGTCTTACTGTTTTTCCACACATAAGAGAACAAAAACAGCTTGGGGAGAGGCTGCTTAAAATTTGAGAGGAGCAGTGCAGACTTGTATCATGTCTGAGAGCCCCAAGCTCAAAGATACAGCAGCCAGCTTAAGAGAGACTTTGAACCAGACTTGGCATTGGCAGCAAAAGTGTGTACAACAGTATGCCATGTATGAGTTTTACTTGTAATGTCCGGGACTATATTGATTATTTTATTTATCTGTTTCTTAATCATCTTCTTAATAAATACAAGCGACTGTAGCCCAGACCCAAGTAACAATATGAGCATTTTAGCAGCCTGACCTTTAGCGACGCAAATAATAATGCTCACATATTTTAGGTAGCTGCTGCTTGGTTTCAAGATGAATCAGATTCATCGTGAATACATTTTAATGTCAATAAATTCCATAAAACAATGTGCTCTGCAAAAAAAAAAAGCTACAATGTTTCTGCTTAGAAGAGATCATCGGACTCCTCTTTAACAACATTTATGACATTTTCAGTAGAGAAAATGTTTTAAAAGCAAATGCTTTTAATTTGATTTGCCTATATGGGATCAAACCCAGTCTCAAAGTGAAGAGACTCAACATACTCAACATACATTTATTTGGTAAAATATTTTTAAAACTTCAATTCAAGTGTGCATGTGATAATAATTCTCAGTGTCTATTCTCTTTAACAGCCAGTGTATCTGGTGAACCTGAGGTTCTTCACTGTGAGAACATGGATAACTGTTCCCAGTGAGTAAGAAGATGACTTCTTTTCAAGTGTTGCTAAACAGCCTTACTACTGCCAGATACTACTGAGTGTTCTCCTACACCAGCTAAATGTCACAGTATGGTTTAGACTAGAGAAAAGGATAAAGAGATAGTTTTCTTAAAGTTCTGGTGTGGAGGTTTGTACAAGAAAGCTCAGTGCTCACATTACAGGTTTTTGGGTGTTCACATATACAATACATTTGCCAGATCAAATAGATATTAGAACGCAAGTCTGATAGCTCATGATGATAGACCAGGATTTAATGTCAAAAGAAAAGTAACCTGAAAACCTCACTGCCAAACTGTAAGAAAAACTTAAACCGAGACAAGCTCGAGTGAAAGCAAGGCCCCAAGCCCCCAACAAAGTCCATGAGAAGGCACAGAAATAAAGTCCAGTAGAAAAGTCAGATCAAAGCCCTGAAGCACAAACTGAGGTCTTGGACAATAATTATGGCTGAGATTCAAGTCAAAGCAAAACCCAATCCACAGCAAAGTCTGGTGTAAAAGAACAAAATCAAAGCAAAAAAGTCAGTCTAAAGACTCAAACCGATTCACTACACTCCACACATTCAAGCTGTCCCGCTGTATTAGTCCATGTTGAATGAGACCATAAAATTGTGTATGATGTGATGTTTTTTTTAGTTTTTGTTAATTGCTTTATTCAAACAGGTAACAAAGCATCCCGTCAGTTGCGTAATCCCTTTTATTACTTTAAATTCCATTATGCAGTCCAACAAAGCATTACATAACTATGCACTTTAATGTGATTTGACAGTGACAAACTAAGCTTTGATGTGGTGAGGTGCCGAGGTAATAAAATATTTTTTTCAAAATGGCCTAGACTTTTGCAGCTCTAGATGTCACAACAATTTTCAACAATAAATCCGACCAACTACACTTTTTGTTTTTTATTTGAACCAGACTGCTTTCTCTCCTCACAGATGTCTTCATCTTGTCTCTGTCTATCTCACGCCTGTGCATCACGTCTTTTATATCCCTGATGAAATCCGAGCATATGTCGGCCCTGTCAGAGCAGGTGGCTAACCGTAGGAGGGTCCCACACCTAAACTGGCACTGATTCTGTCCCACACTGCTGCGCTCATGTTGTTTCTGCAGACTAACAAGAGATGGAGGGGAGTTACCAAAGTTTGTGTCAGAGCAAAGAAACTGGGATGACCTTGCTGTTGTATTGACAGCAGTGGAATGTAACCATATAGTTTGGAAGAGCCTTTTATTATTATTTTTTGTTTAATTTTATTCTGTTTAGATTCTAATCTTATTTTAGCTTACATTAAAAGGCATAGCGACCCCCTGATTTTGACCTTGATGATAAACAGGTACTGCAGGGGAAGTAAAAGTAAGAATTTTAAAATGAAGTCAGTTTTCCTAACTATTCTGTCCTCATCTTTCCTCAGAGATGGATTACACTATTTGTAGGTTTATTGCAAGGCACTAATAACATTCACACATTAGTCAGTTCATTGAAGGAAAGAGGAANACAAACATTTTGGACCAAATCTTGGCTTCATGCAAATGTGGAATTTATTGCAACCAAGGAATAACAAGCGGGGAAACCTATTACAGACACGAGACGAATCACAGCCCAGGCATCGCGAGAAAAAGTTCACGAAGATGAATGAAGTTTTGTTAGGCGAAGACTCTAAATAACACGGGAGTTGGGCAAAAAAACGAGTAGCGGAAAGAAAGTTGAAATTGCGTCAGCTACACTCCAGTCACATCGCCATGTGAAAGTCAAATGGACACAATTCTTAACTTACGCACATATTAGAAAAATATGACACTTTAAGAGCTGATTTTGCCAGAGTTAGTCATTGATCTGCATCTTTAGTTCACCTCATATAAGCGCAGCAATCCTTGCCTCTTGTAATCTCGAACAGAGCGATTGACAAACGTGTCCCGCGGTCTGTACGTGTCGATATTCAAATCCCCACCAAAAGACCACTTGTCCGCTGTAACATCCCTCTTCCCCCCCCGTGGTGAGAAATCGTACGCGGACAAGTGTCTGGGGAAGGAAATTATGACATAATTCGACACCACGTACAGACGCGGGACACGTTTGTCAATCCCGCTCCTGTTCGAGATTACACAGAGGCCAAGGATTGCTGCGCTTATATGAGGTGAAACTACAAGATGCAGATCAAAACATGACTAAACTCTGCAAAAATCAGCTCTTAAAGTGTCACTAAATCATGTGCAGTAAGTTAAGAATTGTGTCCATTTGACTTTCAACAATGCGCGATGTGACTGGAGTGTAGCCTGACGCAAATTTCCACACATTTCTTTCCGCTAAATCCAGTTTATTTTGCACCAAACTCCACGTGTTATTTCAGAGTCTTACTGCCTAACAAACAGACCTTCATTCATTCTTCGTGAAACTTTTCCTCCGCGCTGCTTTGGCTGTTGATCTCGTCCTCGTCGTCTGTAAATAGGTTTCCCCGCTTGTTATCTCCTTGGTTGCAATAAAACTTCCACATTTGCCATGAAAGCAAATGATTCGGTCCAAAAACTGTTGTTCCATCTCTCTCTTTTTCCCTTTTGGAGCCATGGCTCGACGCATCTGCCGGTTTGTTTACAACAGTCGTGTTCAAGATGGTCAAGGCGGTGCAGTCGGCTCGAGCCGGTAAAGGGGGGTCGAGTCTGACGACAGCGCTGTTCGTAGCGCTGATTGCTCTCTCGCGCTGTCAGCTGACCCGACCCCCCTTACCGGCTCGAGCCGACTGCACCGCCTTGACCATCTTGAACACGACTATTAGCAGCGCGCAGCTCCGCGGACCTGAAAGAAACGCTTGTCGCCCGGCTATGACGTCAATCTTCGTTGACAGAAATGTTGAAATTAAATATTTATTCTACACGTTTTGCAGCATCGGAAAACTTTATAAGTGTTTGACGTATTTTTCTTACTACAAAAATTCTATTAAAACAAAAAATATGTTCACACAATTTTCCACTTTTCTATTTTTTGAACGAGCTCCAGGGAGCCACAAGTGGGGCGCTAAAGGGTTGCCGACCCCCGCCTAAAGGTGCTTCCAGACTTTCAATGTTATGTCTGTGCAGGCGCGATTTCGCACAACCAGAGCGGCGCGGAGCGTCTACCACGACCAACGTGAGCATTTAAAGTGAGGTTAAACACGCGTTCAGACTCCGCTAACTCCGCTAACCGCCCACAACTGAACCCCAAACAGGCTCACAAAAGTGGGAGATGCCCGGAGGACAGCACCAAATATGAACAGCGAGCTTGGTGGTCCTGGTTCTGACGTGTTTGCAGCGGAGGAAGCTGTACAGCAACATCACCAAGTCTTTACTTACTTGCACGTCAAGTTTTCAAGTTCAATATTTACTTTGCAAAACATACGTATGAAACCTTTGTTACAAAGGCTCAGCCCTCAGCGTGTAGACACGTGATCTGACGCACTTCCTGTTTCCTGTTGTAGCAAAGCATGTAGCTAGTTCAAGTTAGAAAGACGTTTCTGAGCATTTGTTCACTTCCAGCTGCTGATGTCGCCAGTATTGAGTCAATGATGAAACGTGAGTTTGTCTCTATCAATCTGTACTGTGTAATTATCTTTTGTGCATGTTTAAGAGTGGAGAAAGTAGCTCTTTAGCTTAGCATTTCGCGATTTTCGCCGCGGCTAATTAGCGCTCATTAACATATTCATGTTTTGTATTTCTATGCTAATGTACTTCTTTTGTACTTAGTACCTGTAGACCATCTAGATTAGGGTCGGATTTTCTATGCATAGTCGCCATTTTGTGCCTTACTTGATTGTCAATGTGCAGTACATTTTCTCCGCCAGTAGATGGCGTCCTTACACCACTTATAAGTTGTCTGTGCTTAACTTTGTCAGGCTTTCATTGTTAGGTCAGATTTCTGTTATTTCATTATCTATATGTGTAGTAATGAAGCCATAATTTTGGATATAATATTTTATGTACTTTGAGTTGCTTGATTATAGTTTATTGACACATTATTTTATGTCCTTTCAGACTATACTGTACCAACTGCACATCAGCCTTAATAAACCCAGCTGGAACATTACAAGTTCTCCTGTCACTTCTTGGTCTCTCCTGCGTTCTGACCGACGCACCAGCTTGTTTGCCGTTATAACCTAAACGAATTAGCACCATACAGTCCACTCCATAACAAACTGGTCCTTCGAGCCGGATAACAGCAATCAAGATGGATGAGATTCAGAACTTCTCAGCCCTCGGTGCACGCCCGCGCCGCAATGTACGTCGTCCCCTCCGCTATGAAGATTATGAGACAGAGCTTCCCAGACTAGATGCTAGCTACCAGGAGGAAAGAGAGACAGTGGGCGCCTTCTCATCTCCTCATCGTCCCATGTCCCACCACTTTGATGAGCACTCTCCAGGCTATGACATGCAGAGGAGGGCAGAGCTAGAAGATATGCAACGAGAAAGGTTCTTGTTCCAGCAGTCTCAGGAACAGATGAGAGCGGGGCTAGCGGATTTCCAGGCCATTCATGCTAGTATGCTGCAACTGCTGAACCGTGCTGAGAGTCTGCAGCTCAGCTCACCACCACCACCTCCAGCCGCTGTTGTTCATCTCCAGCCTGCTCCTGTTACAGAAGAAGACGATTGGCCTCTACCCCCTCCTCCTGTTGAATGTAAGGAAGAACCTCCCTTCAGCCCGAGTCCAGTTGTAGATCGTCTTGATGTCATGATGAAAGAGCTCCAGAATCTAAAGAGAGAGTCTTTGGCTGCACAGCAGAGTCGAATAACCCCACTACATGAATCTAAGCCAGTGTTCACTCCTCCTCAGCCAAAGACACTCCACCCTCCAGCGCCACCTCCTAGAGCACACCCGCCTCCAGTGCAATCCCTGCCACCGCCTCCTCCCATGTTCGGTCCCACATGGGGTGCACCGCCGACACCGAGACCCCCCAACTTGACAGCAGCTCCAGAGTTGACCTACAGGGGGCCTCGTCCAAGCATCCCCAAGCTCACACGCCGTGATCCAGGGGAATTTGCTCGTTTAAAGATGGCGCTAGAGAACCTGTTGCCCCCAGACAGTACAGAGTTATTCAAGTACCAAGTCTTGTTAGATCACCTACATCTGGAAGAGGCAAAGTTGATAGCGGACGCTTACCTCCATTCTGCAACTCCCTTCAGCGACACCATGAATGCTCTTAACGACAAGTTGGGACAGCCCCACCAGCTTGCTCTGAGAAGAATCGCAGCTGTGATGGACTCACCTGACATTCGCAGAGGGGATGTAGCGGCGTTCGAGCGATTTGCTCTCCAAATCCAGTCGCTTGTGGGCATGTTAAAGACTTTAGGCCCTGATGGTGAGGTTGAACTCCAGTGCGGCTCCCACGTGGCTCGGCTCCTGAGTAAGCTTCCCTCCGAGCAGAGAGCTGATTTCCGCCGGTGCATGTACAACCACTCTGGTCAGACTCACACCCTTGATGACCTGGCTACCTGGTTGAAATATGAATCCTGGTGTCAGGATTTTGACGGCTTACCCACCCCAAAGAGCACCAAAGAGGCCTGACATTAGACCAAGCAAGCGCTCCGTGGCAGTTCTCATAGTGCAGAGAGCTCACCTAAGTCACCAGGTAACACCCCAAACAAAGCTAAGCAGCAGCCCTACTGTGCCTATTGTGATAATCGTGCTCACCACCTGAGTCAGTGTCCAGAGGTCATCAAGCTGAGTCAAGAACAACTGACTGACTGGATAAAGACCAACAAGAGGTGCTGGCGCTGTGCTCGCTCCCATCAGGCAGCACAGTGCACTCTCAAGAAACCCTGCAGCCTGTGTCAGGGTCGCCACCTACAGGTCCTTCATCAAGTTAACTCCAAGGCCCCGAAAGCACCTGCCCCCACGCCTGTCCCTGCACAGAATGGTGAGAATCCTACAGGTGTCCTGTACCTCGACCGACCTACAGAGAGTGGTCAAGTCCTGTTAAAGGTCGTTCCAGTCCTCCTCCACCATAATGGCAAAACACTGAGCACTCACGCAGTATTGGATGATGGGTCAGAAAGGACCATGCTGCTGCCCACGGCTGCCCAGAAGCTCGACCTCCAAGGCATTCCAGAGACACTTCCCTTGCGCACTATAAGACAAGATGTGCAGACGTTACATGGCTCATGTGTTTCGTTTGAGATCTCTCCTTGCAGCAAGCCGAAGCTCAAGTTTAGAGTCAACAACGCCTTCACCGCCACCCGCATTGACTGGCCGAGCACAGTTACCCAGTAGAGTCACTGCAGCGAAAGTAGACACCTCCGAGGCCTGCCACTCCAGTCTTTCAAGAAGGTCAAACCTACTTCTCATGGCAGTGATCACCCACAGCTCATCACTCCCACTGAGCTGTCCGTCTTGGTCCACCGGTGGTCCCGCTGCCATGCGCACCAGGTTAGGATGGACATTGCAGGGTCCCTCTAGCCTTATCTGCTCATCCTCACTGCCACAACAGTGCCTCTTCACCACCACCATCTCTCCCCAGGTGAGTGAACTACTCAGACATGTAGAGAAGTTATGGCAGGCAGATGTCATTCCAGTGAAAGAGGGCAAGGTAGTTACACGCTCAAGAGAAGATAACTACGCTGTCGACCTGTTAGAGCAAAAGACAGTTCGTGTAGAAGTAGAGGGTATACAGCGCTATGCCACCCCCCTGCTCGTCGTCAGAAAATGCCACACCTGAAAGCTTCCCCTAACACTGTTGTGCCCAGTCTGAGAAGCGTAGAGAGGAGACTCCAGAAAGATCCAGAGCGAGCTAAGATCTACAGCGCTGAGATAGACAAGTTAGTCCAGGCTGGTTCTGTAGTTAAGTTGTCCCCTTCTGAGGTTGCCCAAGCAGACGAGTCGTGGTACATTCCCCACCACCTTGTTAGCCACAATGGCAAGGATCGCCTAGTATTTAACTGTTCGTTCCAGTTTCAAGGCCAAACCCTCAACGAACACCTTCTGCCTGGCCCCCTTAAGTGCGTCCCTCCTAGGTGTCCTGCTTCGCTTTAGAGAGCATGCCGTAGCAGTTAGTGGTGACATTAAAGGCATGTTCCACCAGATTCGCCTTCTCCCTGAAGATCCCTCCTGCGTTTTGTGTGGCGTAACTGCGATCAGATGAACCTGTGGCAGTCTACGAATGGCAGGTTCTCCCCTTCGGCACAACCTGTAGCCCGTGTTGTGCCACCTTCGCCCTGCAGCGCCACACCAGGGACCACACTGAAGCAGATGATCCGCTCCGTCACTCAGTGGGACAGTGCTTTTATGTTGATAACCTGCTCCAGAGTGTGCAGACCCCCGAAGAAGCCCGGGATCTGGTGGACAAGTTAAGAGCTCTCTTGTCTTCTGCTGGATTTGTCCTTCGCCAGTGGGCCAGTAATGAGCCCAGTGCTATTGGCCACTTACCCGAAGACCTCAGATCCACAAGTGCAGAACTTTGGCTCGCCCAAGACAAGTCGGACACCTCTGAGCCCACTCTCGGCCTTAGCTGGTGTTTCCCCACTGACACTTTAGGCTACAAGCACCGCTCTATCAGTTACGGTGTCCCCACCATGCGGAACATTTATAAAGTCCTTGCGAGCCAGTACGATCCGCTAGGCTTTATCCTGCCCTACACTACCCGTGCCAAGATGCTGGTGAGACGCCTTTGGGACCAGCAAAGGGGATGGGACGACCCACAGCTTCCGCCAGACCTACTGGAGCAGTGGAAAACCTGGGAAGAGGAGTTGCAGTTCCTGCCACAAGTTCTGCTTCCTCGCCCTTACCTGCCAGAGCACATCACAGAGTCAGTTATCGAGAGGGAGATCCACATATTCTGTGATGCATCAGAGCAGGCCTATGGCGCAGTGGCCTACCTGAGAACAGTGACAAGTGATGGCAGTTCACATCTGGCCTTCCTGATGGCTCGCTCACGTGTTGCCCCTAAACGTGTCCTCTCCATGCCCAGACTCGAACTGTGTGGTGCCGTTCCGGCGCTCGTCTCTGCAGTCTCCTCGAGAATGAGCTCACCTTAGACATTAAGAGAGTAGCTGTGGTCTGACTCTACTACAGTACTCACCTGGCTGAGGTCGGAGTCGTGCCGCTTCAAAGTCTTCGTCGGCACTCGCATAGCTGAGATCCAGGAGCTGACCCACCTTCACGCTTGGCGCTATGTCGATTCAGCCCAGAATCCCGCTGATGACATAACCCGGGGAAAGTCACTCCTGGAGCTGTCAAGACCCAACAGATGGAGCCAAGGCCCACCTTTCCTGCTCCAATCTCCAGACCAGTGGCCTTCAGAGCCCAGTGGCACCCTGACTGAACCTCCAGGCCCATCTGAGCTTCGTAAAGAGACCTTCTGCGGAGTCTCCACCACTGCGGATCCTGCAGCCTCAGACCTCGCTGAATATGACACCTGGACGCAGTTGCTGGAAGCTACTATTCTGCAGTTACACGGGGCGGCTAAAGGCACTGGAACCTCATCAGCTGATGACTACATTCAGGCAGAGATGCAAGTCCTGAGGAAAGCTCAACAAGAGAGCTTCCCTGAAGAGTACCGTCTTCTTAAGTCTGGCAAACCTATCAGCCGCAGCAGTCGTCTCATTGCACTCTCCCCTGAGTTTGACCCAGAAAGTGAAGTCATCCGAGTAGGTGGACGTCTTCGTCGCTCTGAAGACCTTACCTTCTCAAACCTCCATCCTATAGTTTTGTCTCCAACACATCCTGTTACCCGCCTGCTTATCCAGGACTTTGACAGTCGCCTGCGTCATCCAGGGCCAGAGAGGGTCTTTGCAGAGATTCGACGCACTTATTGGATCCTGAGAGGCCGGGAAGCAGTTAGACGCTTCCAGAGAGCCTGCCCTGAGTGCCGCCGGTGGAGATCCCAACCTACTGTCCCAAGAAGATGGCCGACCTGCCGGTTGCTCGTCGCCTTTCAAGGTTGGGCGCCTTCGAAGAGAAGCGTGTCGGGGCATCATTTTTGCCTTACCATCAGAGCAGTCCACCTTGATGTCCTAACCTCCAGATACGGATGCCTTTCTCATGGCTCTCCGACGGTTGTTGCCAGGAGAGGAACCCCGGCAGAGTTGTACTCAGATCAAGGTACTAACTTCCGCGGAGGAGAGAGTGAACGAGTAGCTTTGCCTCAATGACCTCTGACCTGCAAGAACTATTGGCTCCCCAGAAGATCAGCTCTCCACTTCAATCCACAGCAGCTCCTCATTTCGGGGAGTGTGGGAAAGGGAAGATTCGATCTGTCAAGACAGCGCTCTACCTACAGTAGGAGCCCAACCCCTTCAAGAAGAAGTCCTCCGTACCGTCCTTGTCGAGGTGGAGGGCATCTTGAACTCCAAACCGCTGGTTTACGTTCCCTCTGACGTCAGTGATCCTGATCCAGTGACCCCAAACTGCCTCCTGATGGGCGGCCAGACGGATCACTTCCTCAAGTGTCTACCTAAAGAAGAGCTCCTGAGTCGCCGGAGGTGGAAGCACTCCCAGGTGCTGGCCGACCACTTCTGGTCCCGATTCATCCGGCTGTATCTTCCTGGCCTCCAGTCCCGGCAGAAGTGGCAGTCATCCTCCGCTGATGTCACGAAGGTTCCGTGGTGATGATCGTGGATCCTCAACTGCCTCGCGCCTCCTGCTGGTGGGGTGCATCTCCAAGGTTCACCGGTCCCGACGGACATCAGGTCTGCCGACATCAGGTAAAGGACAGGACATTTACTCGACCGGTGGCGAGGCTGGTGGTACTGCCGGCTCTCCCGGATGAAGACAAAGGACAATCGTCTTGATTAGTTAGTTTGTAGAGTAGCCTTTGTTGTGTGCAAATGTACGTTATACATTTGGGGGCGGCTGTTACAAAGGCTCAGCCCCTCAGCGTGTAGACACGTGATCTGACGCACTTCCTGTTTCCTGTTGTAGCAAAGCATGTAGCTAGTTCAAGTTAGAAAGACGTTTCTGAGCATTTGTTCACTTTCCAGCTGCTGATGTCGCCAGTATTGAGTCAATGATGAAACGTGAGTTGTCTCTATCAATCTGTACTGTTAATTATCTTTTGTGCATGTTTAAGAGTGGAGAAAGTAGCTCTTTAGCTTAGCATTTCACCCCGATTTTCGCCGCGGCTAATTAGCGCTCATTAACATATTAATGGTTCGTATTTCTATGCTAATGTACTTCCTTTCTGTACTTAGTACCTGTTAGACCATCTAGATGCAGATTAGGGTCGGATTTTCTATGCATAGTCGCCATTTTGTGCCTTACCTGGTTGTTTATTGTGAAGTACATTTTTTTCCGCCATAGATGGCGTCCTTACACCACTTATAAGTTGTCTGTGCTTAACTTTGTCAGACTTTCATTGTTAGGTCAGACTTTTATTATTTCATTATCTATATGTGTATTATGAAGCCATAATTTTAGGTATATTCTTTGATGTACCTTGAGTTGTTTGATTATAGTTTATTGACACATTATTTATGTCCTTTCAGACTATACTGTACCAACTGCACATCAGCCTTAATACCCAGCTGGAACATTACAAGTTCTCCTGTCACTTCTTGTCTCTCCTGCGTTCTGACCCGACGCACCAGCTTGTTTGCCGTTATAACCTAAACGAATTAGCACCATACAGTCCACTCCATAACACTTTGCTTTTGTCTACATAAGCGCATGAGCCTATTATGTGAGTATTTTCTAAAAATGAAAATTGAAAATGAAAAACACAAGCACGAGATTCAACCAGCGCATCGTTGAACTAGTGGTAGCTAAACGCACCACTCATTCAACAAGCTGAGCCAATGATGGCTGATGTCATTTTGCAGTGGGTGATCGCTTTCAAACTCTCCACAGCAGCGGTGTCAGAGGGAGGAGTTTAGATATCCCACCTGGCGGCTCGTCTGCCGCGTCAACTCACTGTGACGTCGGCGGGTACTGTAAATGCACTGACAGCATTTGCCCATCATGGCAGTTCAGCCGCCGTTTTTTGCACACATAATTGTAAAATGAGCGAGTTTGCACAAAAATGTCCAAAAAAGGCCTGGAAACAGTAGATAATTCAGTTTGACCCCATATACACAGTTGACAGTGAAAAAAGTTGATTCTGAGTTTAGTTTCTCTTAAGGGCAGACGGGCGTCTTTTAAGCACATCAGGACGCTCCTCAGCCATCTCTCTCTTTTTCCCTTTTGGATCCATAAGGCATGGGCCTTATGTAACAACAGACACATAAGGCCCGTGCCTGTGCTTTCAGTTTACATTTCTTGACTAAATTGTAAAATCACTAAAAGTACTTAGTTAATCAAATATTCACATCTAAAGGATTAATTATTGATTAATTAATTCAACTAACTGAATAAAAACAAAAAACAACACAAAAAACCCTGAATTTAAGGTGAGACACTGACGATAAAAGGATTTTTTAAAGCACTATCACACTTCAGCTGAAGTTTACTCACATACCTAAATGTAAGAAAACAACATCATGTCATAGGAGCTGATTTCAAACTTGTGTTGTTTCCACATGAAAGCAAAAAAGATTATGTGAACACAACCTATGGTACATTGTGTTAATGTTTTTTTTGGGGGGGTTGAGGCAGTGCTTGTGAATGAACAGATACATGAACATATAAAATGTACAAATGTGCTGTTATCTTTTAAAACACCACCAGGAATGTTATTCTTGTACAATGGAATCTGCATTAGTCTAAACAGATTAAAATTTAGTGACAATAAAAATAAATAAAGCTTGTAAAATCCTTCAATGTTGATAAAATAAAGAGTAAACAGTGTGTACACGTAGAATTTAGAATCTTAGACTCAAACCTCATGCTGCCAAGATCAGCGTATTGCTGTATTAATTCTGTACTATTATTTTGTCAGAATGTTCTTTTTTTTTCTTCTCACTGTTCACTATCAAACTAAGCTCATTTTCATGTCTACTAAAGCAGTTTCCGTGTTTATGTGGGTGACTTAGTTAGAGTCTGCTTTTGCGCTGACCACTAGACTTTGCCCTGCTCGCTTCCACCTTGACAGTTCATAGATCAGCACTGCCTCTGGGCTCCCTGTTTTTTATAGCATCACATGCACTGGTTTGTTCTGTGGTTAGAGCATGTGTCTGCGCCACAGGGCTGTCTGCTCATCAGAGGAATGCAGAGGTCCGCAATGTCAACAAAGAAATAAAGTGGAAAAAAGAAGACACTTTATTTTATTCATATTGACTTTTTCCTTAAATGTATTTATTTGTTCCATATACAAATAACCTGATGCCATGCAGTGTATGTTATGCACTGGCTCTGTATGCAGGTTTTCATTCATTGATTACTATCACAATCATTACTAAAAGATTGTCACGATTGTTGAACAACAATCGTGACAATTTTAGAAGCACTGGCTTTATTCAAAAAGTTTTAAGCTGGTCATTAAAATAATGTATCAGACAATCTCAGTTGGTCTTGATGCAATTATTTGTGTGTTTCCTTCTTACAAAATACCATGTCATGTCAAGCCGGGTCAGGAATTGGCTGCATAGGCTGCAGCGGCTGCAGCCTGGAGCCTTTGCCATGCAAGGGACCTCAGTGAGCAGCAATTCAAAATTAATCTGCATTAAAATATGATCTAAAAAGCAAAATGTAAAGTTTTGTGTATATTCTTTTTTGCTAGTTTTGCTATTCTATTGGCATAAATTAAGTTAAAAAAGTTAGTGTCTTTTGCAAATGCTTAGAGGAGGGACGGGCCGTGTGCTGCTCTCAGAGAGAGAGAAAGATGCGCCTGATCATTCACAGCACACAACTTGACTTCTAAGACTCAAAACATGTTTTTCATACATAAGCTATCAGCCAGTCTTTGTTTCAAGTCAATCCAACAGGTATTTTTGGAGATACAAGCAAAAAGAACTGATAAACAAACATTTCTGCAGATTTAAACTAATAGCGCAAATACCAGAAAGAAGTGTAGTGCATGTCTGTCAAATTAGTTCAAACAGAAATGTTCGAAAACAAAAGCTTCTATACTTGTGAGCCAGTGTCCTTCGTGTGTGCATGAGAACACTCTTTACCGCAGAGCAGGCAGACGATGGAAGAAGATTAAAGGGCCTATATACAAAATAACTGGTTTATGTTTTAATGTAGTTTTCTCATGTAAAATAAATCTGCAACTGTCTTTTGTTATTTTCACTCACAATTCTTGCATATTTAGGCTGTATTCTTCTCTTAAACTGAAAACACTGGTGTGTTTTAAAATTCAACACATCTTTACAAAAATCAGTTTACCATTGTCAGCCATAGATTTGCTTAAAGTTAGGGTAACTTACTTTTATAAATTAGTAAACTGTGTTTTCCATTTAAAAGTTATTGGTAAATGCAGCACTTTGTAAAAAAAATGAGACCACAGAGTACTGTCTGAACTAAATAATAAAGAACTTTAGTTCTAACCAGGAGCCATATGATTTAAAACCTAAATCATGTGTAAAAATCAGCTACTCCACCTTTAACATTGAGACCACTGATATTGTTTTAGCTCAGTTCTAACCTCGAAGCATTTTGTAATCTTTAAGGAAAATAAGGTAATGCTTATTAACTTTAAAGACTGCTAAATCAATACTACTACTACTACTACTACTACTACTAGTACTACTACTACTACTACTACAGCTATTACTACTGCTGCTGCTACTACTACTACTATTACTACTACTACTGCTGCGGCTACTACTACTACTACTACTACAGCTGCTACTACTACTACTACAACTAATACTACTACTACTACTGCTGCTGCTACTACTATTACTACTACTACAGCTACTACTACTGCTGCTGCTACTACTACTACTACTACTACTACTACTACTACTACTACTACTACTACAGCTACTACTACTACTACAGCTACTACTACTACTACTACTACTACTACTACTACTACTACTACTACTACTACTACTACTACTACAGCTACTACTACTACTACAGCTACTACAGCTACTACTACTACTACTACAGCTACTGCTACTACTACTACTACTACTGCTGTTACTACTAGTGCTACTACTACTACTACTACTGCTGCTGCTGCTTCTACTGCTACTACTCAAAATGTAGCAGCCTAGGGCCTCCAAAAACCTTAGGCATGCCGTACTTGTAAGCACTGTTTTTTTCTTTTTTAAAGCAGCCTTATCTGCATCCAACCAGCCATTATAGAATAAACTTGTGTGTTGTCGCAAAATGTGAGTGTGCATCTGTCTAATGCACTTTGTATAGGCAACACTCCAAAAACATTGCCACATAAGAAAATGTACATAATAATGCCTAGAGACCAATTCATTTTGGCTCCCGCCGATGCCTGGACTGTCCCCGGCTGGTGATATATGATAGTCTATAGTCAAGTGGAGAGAATGTCACCTTCCAAAAGGGCGGCTAAAAGCTCTTCAAGTCACTCTAGTCATCAAACTCCTGCAGGGAAAAACAAAACACGTCTGTAGTGCTACATACAATTTAAATAATGAAAAGGTTTTATGCTAAACACGCATTTTTCATCTTTTTATTTTTTATTTTTATAGAAGTATTTCTATATCTATTTTTATTATTTCTTCTTCTTTTTTTATACTGAACCTTTCAGGTTCAGTTTCTTGACTTAGTAGTTGTTGGATTGCTAAAAGAACTTCTAAGTTAATCAATTATTCCCATCTAATTGATTATTGAGGTAATTGTCAACAAATTTAGTAATTCAAATATTTGTTTTAGGACTACAGAGGGTAAGACTTGAAATGTGCTCAGAGAAAATGATTTTGAAATAGCAATTACATTAAAAAGACAGAAATATAAACAAATAGCATTAAAAATGTATGTAATTCCCTATCAAAATGTTCTTCAGCTACTTTACATACATGTGGTTTAAACTGACAAAAATAGTTACAATTTTATTCAAGAGTGCAAAAGGTTTGGTCAAGTGCATTTTTCTATGAAAAATGTTTAGTCAGTTTCATCATCAAAACATACTTTTATGTAGGTAAGCAGTGAGTTGCAAAGTGAGCATGTTCCTTGGAGTGTGTTCTTGACTGCATGTGTGTCAGGGTTAAGCGTTCCTGACCAATGGTGCGTGTTTCACCCTGCTGGGCTCTGCACGAGCTGTAACAACCTCGGCCCTCTGTCACCTCAACACTTGGCACCATCACTACCTGCTCCTCCACAGTGTCCTATACATATTTATGCAAGCTTTTCTCACATTTTCTGCCCTCCAACTTCCCATACACTTGTCGCGCTCCAATATTATTTCAACAACAACAGCTGGGAGCAGTCACGTATGCCAAGACTCTCTGTAAACAACCAAAACATTGTGGGGATGTGCAAGGCACTTCCTTGACCAAACCAATCTTTTCAAATTTGCTCTATTTTTCTCCCAGGGCCTTCCACCTCTATTGAATTACGTGTCTTTACTGTTTTTCCACACATAAGAGAACAAAAACAGCTTGGGGAGAGGCTGCTTAAAATTTGAGAGGAGCAGTGCAGACTTGTATCATGTCTGAGAGCCCCAAGCTCAAAGATACAGCAGCCAGCTTAAGAGAGACTTTGAACCAGACTTGGCATTGGCAGCAAAAGTGTGTACAACAGTATGCCATGTTATGAGTTTTACTTGTAATGTCCGGGACTATATTGATTATTTTATTTATCTGTTTCTTAATCATCTTCTTAATAAATACAAGCGACTGTAGCCCAGACCCAAGTAACAATATGAGCATTTTAGCAGCCTGACCTTTAGCGACGCAAATAATAATGGCTCACATATTTTAGGTAGCTGCTGCTTGGTTTTCAAGATGAATCAGATTCATCGTGAATACATTTTTAATGTCAATAAATTCCATAAAACAATGTGCTCTGCAAAAAAAAAAAGCTACAATGTTTCTGCTTAGAAGAGATCATCGGACTCCTCTATTAACAACATTTATGACATTTTCAGTAGAGAAAATGTTTTAAAAGCAAATGCTTTTAATTTGATTTGCCTATATGGGATCAAACCCAGTCTCAAAGTGAAGAGACTCAACATACTCAACATACATTTATTTGGTAAAATATTTTTAAAACTTCAATTCAAGTGTGCATGTGATAATAATTCTCAGTGTCTATTCTCTTTAACAGCCAGTGTATCTGGTGAACCTGAGGTTCTTCACTGTGAGAACATGGATAACTGTTCCCAGTGAGTAAGAAGATGACTTCTTTTCAAGTGTTGCTAAACAGCCTTACTACTGCCAGAGTACTACTGAGTGTTCTCCTACACCAGCTAAATGTCACAGTATGGTTTAGACTAGAGAAAAGGATAAAGAGATAGTTTTCTTAAAGTTTCTGGTGTGGAGGTTTGTACAAGAAAGCTCAGTGCTCACATTACAGGTTTTTGGGTTGTTCACATATACAATACATTTGCCAGATCAAATAGATATTAGAACGCAAGTCTGATAGCTCATGATGATAGACCAGGATTTAATGTCAAAAGAAAAGTAACCTGAAAACCTCACTGCCAAACTGTAAGAAAAAACTTAAACCGAGACAAGCTCGAGTGAAAGCAAGGCCCCAAGCCCCCAACAAAGTCCATGAGAAGGCACAGAAATAAAGTCCAGTAGAAAAGTCAGATCAAAGCCCTGAAGCACAAACTGAGGTCTTGGACAATAATTATGGCTGAGATTCAAGTCAAAGCAAAACCCAGATCCACAGCAAAGTCTGGTGTAAAAGAACAAAATCAAAGCAAAAAAAGTCAGTCTAAAGACTCAAACCGATTCACTACACTCCACACATTCAAGCTGTCCCGCTGTATTTAGTCCATGTTTGAATGAGACCATAAAATTGTGTATGATGTGATGTTTTTTTAGTTTTTGTTAATTGCTTTATTCAAACAGGTAACAAAGCATCCCGTCAGTTGCGTAATCCCTTTTATTACTTTAAATTCCCATTATGCAGTCCAACAAAGCATTACATAACTATGCACTTTAATGTGATTTGACAGTGACAAACTAAGCTTTGATGTGGTGAGGTGCCGAGGTAATAAAATATTTTTTTCAAAATGGCCTGTAGACTTTTGCAGCTCTAGATGTCACAACAATTTTCAACAATAAATCCGACCAACTACACTTTTTGTTTTTTATTTGAACCAGACTGCTTTCTCTCCTCACAGATGTCTTCATCTTGTCTCTGTCTATCTCACGCCTGTGCATCACGTCTTTTATATCCCTGATGAAATCCGAGCATATGTCGGCCCTGTCAGAGCAGGTGGCTAACCGTAGGAGGGTCCCACACCTAAACTGGCACTGATTCTGTCCCACACTGCTGCGCTCATGTTGTTTCTGCAGACTAACAAGAGATGGAGGGAGTTACCAAAGTTTGTGTCAGAGCAAAGAAACTGGGATGACCTTGCTGTTGTATTGACAGCAGTGGAATGTAACCATATAGTTTGGAAGAGCCTTTTATTATTATTTTTTGTTTAATTTTATTCTGTTTAGATTCTAATCTTATTTTAGCTTACATTAAAAGGCATAGCGACCCCCTGATTTTGACCTTGATGATAAACAGGTACTGCAGGGGAAGTAAAAGTAAGAATTTTAAAATGAAGTCAGTTTTCCTAACTATTCTGTCCTCATCTTTCCTCAGAGATGGATTACACTTTTGAGTATTGCAATTTCACTAATCACATTTTCACACATTAGTCATTCATTGAAGAAAGAGAATTAAATTGGGTTCATAAATGCCGCATGAAAAGCCTGACTTCAAAAATAGTGTCAGTTAATAGAATTCAACATTTCATCTGGCACCAAACTAATTATAAAAGACGGTGTGACAGTTCTTGTAGAGTGTAACTGAATATGAATTTTAGGGATCATCTAATTTGTGTTGTTTAATTGTTGGAAAGAATTAGGTCTAGAACATTGTCTGTGTGTGATAGGAGAAACCTCTAAATCTTTCATCAAACCATTTCATTAAACTGAGCCTAAAAAATTAATTGAATTTTCATAGATCAGAATTTATCCCCCATTTCAAAATGTTTCTTCATTTTAGTTTTTTCATGCTCATCATTATGGTTTGCATTGTACCTTGTTTTGCAGTTGGGACACATTTGTCATCGTTCCCACTTCAAAGTAAGCCCCCTGTTTTAGTCCCTCCTACAGTCTAAAGACTCCTGGGTTAACATAGTGCGTGGGTGGGTGATGTGACAGGACTGCAAAGCTATATAAATGGATGAAAGGATTTCTATATGGACATGCCCAAGATGTGAATAAAAGGAGCACTTTATATCAGCTGTCCTTTTTAACTGAGTGTGACCCATGTGTATTTTGCAAAACAATGTTACCCTTCTCCTGAACATCCGTCTGCCATCTTCTAAATAATTCTATTTGTTACACTTTGAAGTCTTTCTCACTCCCTGCAGAATACATAAATATCTGTCCTTGCTGTCTTGTGCATGGCTGTTCATTCATGTTATGCTAACTCTCTCTCTCTCTTTCTTTCTCTCTCTCTCTCTCTCTCTCTCTCTCTCTCTCTCTCTCTCTCTCTCTCTCTCTCTCTCTCTCTCTCTCTCTCTCTCACACACACACACATTGCCTATTTGGTGAATTGACAGCAGCCATCAGTTTTGTCCCACTGTGTTATAAATTAATTGCATTATAAATTGATCCTGCCAGCCCCTGTCACCTGTAAATGATTGTTTTGTGCAATTCCATGCTGTTTTATAATAGCTTTAGCTGTTATGTTTGGAAAAGTTGATTTGTTGTATTATTGCAGTTTATTATTGTAAACTAGGACTGCAAACCTGCAATCGCACAAAAATTAACTTCTGCCCATTTGAATAAGAACATTTAGTAAATTGCAAAGACTGCAATATTTAATAAGTACAGTTGCAGAGATGAAGGTTTTCCAGCCCTGATGCCAATTTAGATCATTTGACTTTAAGTATCTGATGATGTTTCAAGTGTAGGGTCTGAAAATAATTTTTTTCTTTTCTTCTCAAAACACAGTTAACTCATTATAAAGTGGGTCACATAGGGTAAAATACCTGTTATTTAATGTGCTACAACAACAACGACAATTACAACAACTATAATATGAATACAATTTCAAATTGTTCTGGCCTGGGTTAACACGAGCCAATTCATAAAAGGAAATCGACTGAACCGATATCATGAGATCGATACCTGGTACAAAATTGATGGCTCCAAGCCCATGTCCGATCTCTGTCTCAAATCAGTACATCACTAATTCAAAGTACCATAATATTTGAGTCGAAACGCGTTGGCGTTATTAAATACATCATTCAACCAGACGTGCCTCGGATCTCTTTATATTTGTTACATTTTTGGATTAGAATTTTTCTTAATAGATTTAGTTACACTTTAATTTCTCACACTCCTCTTGTACATTTTCCTAATTTTCTCCACTTCTCTGAACAGGTGGATCTACCTATGATGCCTCTGGTTCTTCATTGCTTGCGGTCAACCCTGTTACAGCTGCTCCTCGCCCACTGGCTGGTCTGTCTGCAGTGGGGGCAGTGCCTTTCTCAGCCCTGATTTTGGATGGTGCTTCTGAGTCCAAAGGGGAAAGCTTCTCTGGACAGCCCGCCTTTTCGTCTGTCTTCACTGTCATGGCGGGAACCGTAAGACGTCCAGTCGCACAAAGTCGAACCTCTCCCACCATCACCAGAGACAAGGATCCTACCATTCAATTGCCTTCATTCACCGTCTCTTCTCCATCTTCAGGTTTGGCAAAAAAACATAACTAATGATCTTGTCACACCAGTGCCTCAAAGTGTGCCTGCTCCACTACATTTGGTTTTGATGGATAGATACCGTAATGTCCCCATGTTTTCATCACCAGCTGCTTCTTTTTCATCTGCACAAGCACTTTTTTCATTTTCACCAGTCACTGAGCCGAAAATAGTTTCTTCTCTTGGTCAAATTTGAGTCAAAGCCTTTTTTTTTTTTCCGCCGGTAAAGCTTGAAGCAGGATTTATGTCATATCTAAGTTAACAACATGTAACTGCCATGAAAGGACTGCAAACTACGTCTCTCACTCATAAGCAATTCAGTAATGGATCAAATTTGAGGAATAATGCAAATGCAGTCAAAAGACCTCAGCAAAATAGAATCTAAAGCAGCAAGTCTTACATCTATTATTCCAGAATTTGCTGTTCAAATTCCAATCCTTTGAATCTCTAATTATCTTGAAACTATCACATTTTCTCGAGAACAAGAACCTCTTCAAAGGCAAGGAATTTTCCAAAAATGTAACTTCAGCACAGCCTACTCCCTCTTTGCTCTCTACTCATGTCACCCAGCAGATGTCAAATACAAGCCAGACTGCGACGCTCTCTCCAGTTCACCAAATCCAAGGAAAAGTAATTATGTCACCTTTCAGTTGACACACTGTATATTGGAAAGTAACAGCTATAGCATTGTACAACATGTCACAATCATTTTTTACCCTGGTAACAGCATCTGATGCAGACCCTGATCCAGTCATCACCAAGTCTACACTTATCCATTACAGTACAGGGTCCTTGGAGTATGCATCTCATCATAGTGATTTAGTGATGGCAGTGGGTCACAGCGGCCCTAAAGCTTCTGCTATCAATATGATTTACAAGCAAGGGGAAATTCAGGGAGCAGAGTTCACAACTATATCATCCAGCCTGAATAAGTTACTTTCCCTATCAGGGCCAAGGCCTAACAGTACTGGTGTGGCCTTTTGTCCAGTCAGAGAAAGAGCAAAAGTAGATCCAAAACTAACTATTCAAAACCCTCTTATCAGTCTTTTAAAGCATGATGCCTTTATCAAGGTCAAAAATATAAGTCCAAGGAGCTTTAGTCACATCTTTAAATAAATGTGAAATCGCATTGGACTCAGCTAAAGCCTCTTTGGATAAGGATGACTGTGGTTTGCCTTTTACAGGTGACTTCTTGAGACAAAGAGAAAAGTCAGCTAAAAGCATTGACATAAATACTGCAGCAACTTTAGCGCCTGCTGTATTGGAAAAAGAATAAACTCAATACAGTGCTTTTAATGTCGTTCTAATGGGATTTTCTTTAGTAACAAAAGAAGAATTTATGGTGAATGAAAGTTCATTAGGAAAAACTGACATTCCAAATTTGACTCTTTAATTTAAAGTTAGATTAGAAGGAATGGAAAGAGAAGACTGTCCAGAATCCTAACAAGCTACATTTCTCCTGGATAGACACACCTCTCACACTATGGACAAGTTCTCCAACTGGCTCTCAGGGACCAATCACCCGTCTGGGTAGTGATAAATCAGATTTTTATTTCGGGAGAAAAACAACAATTTTCTACCCGGCTTCTTCCAAAGATGCTACTACCTCTTCCAGTGATGGACAGCGCAGCAATGCTATTTTCAGCCTTGGCACACAACCACTGGCACACTATACAAAAGGAAAACCAGCAAGCTTGAGCCTTTGGAAATAAATGCCTTTATACCGGAAACTACATCTGTTAGCTTTGATCATCTATTCAGTTATTTGCAAATCAAGATGCTTTCATTTGAAAATGCAAATCAGGACCATGGACAGCAGCCTTTTGCTCATTTACAGTCAGCCTCACCCACTCTGCTTGACAAAGAATTCAATTCATTTAATTCAAAAACAGAATGACATTTCAGAAAATCAAGAAAGAAAAACATGTTTTCAACTGATGCTACATCCAGATATTGTCTTCCTTTAACCACAATTCCTCCTCAAATTTGAGTGCATAAAGTATATTCACTGGGAAAAAAATTCTCCATGCACATGAAAAACAACCAAAGCACATTTATTCAATCTGATTATTACACTAGATGGAAATGCTACACATTTCACCAAAGAAAAGTAATTCAAAATAAAACCTTTATTATTTTTGTCGCCATCTGTATCATCCTTAGTGTCATTGTCACTTCCACAGTCCACATTGCATATAAAACACCATCTCTAAAACCTTCATTAGTTTTATCTTTGCCGACCTGCGTATCTCCTCTTACCTCATTGTCTTCTGTAAAATATGTGTCCACCCATTCGTCTCTCTCACCAGTATTTTCAACTCAGTCTGATGACAGAGAATTTGTTGTTCTTGCAGCATCCAAGGTTGAAGAGCTAACCACTGAAGCAACGACTTCTTTGCCAAAGCAGAAGAAGTTTGATCCAACTGTAATCTTTGCTAGTGACTCTCAACAAACATCTCAGGTATCATCTCTGAACCCTCCTTGGGACACCACAACAGCCTCTGTCCAGTTTACCACCACCAGAAGTAGCCCTACAGCAACAACTGTGACTACTTCCACTACTGCTGTGACTATGCCTCCTGTAAAAGTCACAACGCATTTCACTACAACTAGAACTACGACTACACAGTTCCCTACAACAACAAGGAGATCCATTACAACTCCAGCCATTAGGAGTCCAATAAACCGAAGGACATTTACCCCACCTGTCCCAAGATCTCCCCCTAAGTTGGCTACCACAATTTTTATCTCCCCCTTTACCACCACCACGGAACCCCCCCCACAACAGTGCAACGTAACAGAGAGAATGTGGGTAAAGACAGGTAATCTGATTTCTCTTTTTTGTTTACCATCGAGCTAGATAAATAATGTATGTTTAATACACAATGTGACACAATTTGTGCTTTTTCTTGTTGTTGTGTGTTGCATTTTGTTCCAGTGGTATCTATCTATGTGAGGAGAAACAGACTGGACAGTATACAAAGACAAAACTTGCGCAGGGGACTGAGTCAAGGCCTTAGGAAAGCTCTCAATGACAGCTTGGCTCAAGCCCAGGTCAGTATGTCAGTCCTCTTGGTTGTATTCTAAAGAAATAAATGACTGATTTGTTATTGTGCTTAATATAGATATTGAATTACTTAGTACTACTTAGTACAGCCCAGTTACTACTTTTTTGTTTTTTCTGAGAGTATTTAGCTTTTAGGATGTTGTCAGATTTTGTTGTAGGAGAAACTCCTACAGGATTTTGTCAGATAAAATCAAAACATTTATTCTACTAACATGCTTGTTTAACATTCATCATATGCTCATATCTGTCAGGGGTGACTTAGCCTGTGAATCAAGGACCTTGATGCAGAGCTAGAGCAGATCGAGACTAATATAGAAATGAGGTTATACATATCCCAAAAGACAGTTGCCTCTGTCATATAATTGAGTAACTCTACAAGCACTACAGATTGTTTCGTCTTATAGGAAATGTACTAAGCTTGATTTTTTTATTTTATTTTTTTATGGTGACAATAATGCATGTCTTACCAAGCTGACACAACAAAAAGGTTGTTAAAAATTTATTTTACTCTTTTTAGCACCAGTGGTTCACAAATAGTCTGTATGAGTGTGTACCACAGTCATAGTCAAGTCTTGGAATGAATGAAATCAAGCAGTTACCTTCCATTTGCAACATTTACTCTTATCTGTCTAATGGCTGTGAGTGTGAAGTGCTTCTGTAAATGTGCATTCACATGCACTTACTTACCTACAGCTAAGTCAGGCATAGAATTCTTGGTGTGTTGCTACTCTTTAAGTATTAGATCATTGGAGTTAGGTGTGTTTATATGAATATGAAGGTCAACACTCTCGCTGTTCCTCTTCTTCTGGTCTCTAAGTGTCAAGCTTCAATGCACTCCTGTCACCCATTTCACCAGTGCTTTGGTTCCTTTTAGTACCACTGCTCTCTCAACCAATAGGAAGCAAGCTGTTCGTGAGGGGAAATTGCCTCTGTGTTTAATTATAGCTTATAAATGGTTTGGAGCAGAGCTGTGTGCTGTACGGATGCTAAAATAAATGACAAGAAATAGATGAAATGAACCATAGATCAAAATCCATTTTGGATTCCTAAAGTAAAAAGCTTTTCCCATGGCTTATAGCCAGGACTTTCTACTGACCATCAACTTCTTGAATGCCAAAATGCAGGAGTAATCTGATGAGAGCCTCTTAATGCTCTTTGAGATAGTGGTTTTGTGTGTTAACAGTGCCTTGGTGGAAATGCAATCTTTTAATAACACCTTCACATGGCGGAGCTGGAGAGGATGAAGTGATAATAAAGGGCCTTTCACAGAGCACACACAGGCTTTAGATTGTCAAGAGCCTGAACATTGACTTGGAGCTTTCAATGGCTATCCTTGTCGCAGATACGGCAGGGCTATATCGAGATAACGGCGCTGAGTGCTGCTACCTCACAGTTGTGCAAGGCTAGTCTTGAGGAATTTTTTAACTCCCAAAAAAGTCATATCAAATGAAAATTACCCTTCACCCTAGTTTTCTTTTCTTAAAAAATAATAATCCATGTGTCGTCGGCTTGTTTTTCAGGTAGAAACAGTCTTTGGCTCGCCTAACATGACGGTGGCCTATCATGTGACCGGCACAGACATTGTTTACCCTCCCTCTGTGGTGCTGGATGGATTGAACACATACGGTCGTGATAAGTTGATTGCAGACTTGCGGCAGTACCTCCCAATGGTAACTGCTCTGCCTCTGCCAGTGGCTTTGTGGAGGAGCAGCCCAGCTTCAAGTTTACAGCTCAAAACAGGTCAGGAGACTGTGTAAGCTTCTTCAATTTAAAGCAATGTTTCATAAATCTAGTTTACAGCAAAACAACATATAGTAAGTGAGGATTGATGTGTTGTTTGGTGTTGCAGTGCTGCAGTTTGTGGGAGTAGCCGATGATCCGCGCTCTTGTCGCTTCTCTCAGATAATGGAGCAGCGACTGGAGAAAGTGTTCTTTGAAGCTCAGGCCAAAGTTTTCAGCATCCACAGTAGGCTCTCTGTTCAGGTATTGTCCACTGTGATTTATCTTTGTTTTTACTTTTTTAAACCTTCAGTGTCTGACCTCCTCACAGAGATGTGAACTCACAATTTTATTGTGTGTTTGTCAGAAGAATTTTTTTTTTACAATTTTACAATGATACATACTGTAATTTCTGCCCTATTGAGCGCACCTGAATATAAGCCGCACCCACTAGATTTAAGTAAGAAAATGATAAAGTACATATATAGGCCGCACTTGTTAATAGTAAGTCTATGAGAATCTATAATTTTGCTGCATTGCCTTATAAGCCGCAGTGTACAAAGCTTGAGAAAAAAGTAGCGGCTTATAGGCCAGAAATTACGGTACATACTTCAGAAGTTGTCTGCATAGTCTATGATTGCATATTGACACATTATGTAAGTACAGTCAGGTACAGTGTAAGGGATCATATTGTATATTAGCCAGTGTCTATAAGGGCACATAATGACTTGATGAGAGTTGTTTTGAAAGAGCTGTCATCATGGTGTCCTTATATGAAACCTCATTTGTCTTCCTTGCTGTGATGACAAAGTGAACATCTTTGAAGTCCCCTCCTGCTGTGCACACTCGTGCCAAGAATTGATGATATGGCAGCTCATGCCATTGTGTCACTTTCCAGTTTACATGAAAAGACCTGCACTACTCTAATCTTGTTGTTAATACCGTTGTGTCCTGCTTCAGATGCTGAGTGTGTCCCAGGCTGCCGGCTCCCCAGCTGTGTCACTGGTCTACACTGTGAGGAATGGCTCTGTCTTCCTTAATGGCACCACTGCCTCAAACCTCCTCGGTCAGCTGTCAGCTGAGCTAGTGGGCTACTTCCTCTTCTATCCACCACTTATTATTGCTGAGCGTAAGTTGCAATTTGTGCCTGAAAGCACAACTGCTTTTTTCTTCAGTAGATTAAAAAGCACAAAAACTTGACACTTCCCTACACAATCAAACCCCTTTTAGTCTGACTAAAATCATGATGAACTTCATTACTTCTTTAATGATATATTTATGTATTTATGTATTTATTTTTACTTGGAGAATGGACAACAATATCATTAAAGTATAATGCAGTAGGACAATGATTTGTTAGTTTACCCTATTCAAATTGAGTTTTGTTTTGTCACAATAACAAGATGTATGAGACTTTTTAAAAGATTTTCTTTTGTCTTTTGAGTATTCATGGTAAAATTTAATATACAGCAATTTGCCTCACTTGGACTTCCTCTCCCTATAATAGCTTTTTGTTGGAGCTAGTCCAAATCAAAGCAGACAATGAAAAAAAAAAAAATCGAGTGCTTTGAGTCCTGAAAACATCTCTTACTAATGAAAAGTGCAACACCTCCCATGCACTTTAGGAATAGAGCAATAAAATGTGGGTTAGAGGGAATGAGTCAGGTGCTGTCTGTGAAACCTCAGAGAAATAGCTTTCACCTCAAATGGCACAAGAGAGGGGGAGTTTACCTTGGTTAAACTTCACCACCACGCTTCAAACAATTCACATTTACAATGGTGGAAGGCATTCACAATATGAATGGACAGCCTTGTGGTCTCTTTTATATCATCTACGCTACAGAGGTTTCCTTAGCATTTTATCAGACTGCAGCAGAAGCTTATTCGAAAACATTACTGATAAATACCTCACTGAATTCCTACACTCGGTTAACAAGGTCATAGTTAAAGCCCCACGGTCATGTCCTCTGCACTATTATCCACAAACAGTGCTCTCAGCTTTCGTTTTTCTTACTGTACATCTCCAATAATTTGTCAGAAATTGTGTTTTTGCCCCCAGCACTCGAAGCAGTCATATTAGAAACATTGTTGACAACAAGTGCTCATGTACAATAAGCTTTGCTTTACTTTATGAATTATTCTTCAATCCTTTGTGTTTCACAAAGCCAAACCATAGACCTCAATATTTAATGAATTGCTTGTATTTTTGTGTCTTTACAGCAATGGAATACCACAATCTGAACACCTCTGCTGCCACCAGAGACTACTGGGTTATCACAGGTACAGAGAGTCCATAGGGATCTGTCTCAAAATGTATTTAATATATTTGTCTATTAAAGCGATTTAATAGACAAATCAGCATATAAGGAAGTGATTAAAAAGTATTTGACAACAGCCACTGCACTGTGCTTTCTGCCAACATGCCCAAGTCTGGTCATCCCAGCAGGATTACACCTAGAACAGATTGTAAGATGCTGAAAGACAAATGTAATTTGGACTGATGAGTCCAAAACTAAATGCACCCTAAACAGACGACATGTTTGATGTGGACTAAGGATGGCATTCCAGGAAAAGAACCACATGCCACCTTTGCAGTATCATAGTTTGGGTCTGCTTTGCTATTGCAGGACCTGGTTTGCTCAACATCACAGAATCCACCATGAATTCTACTACGCGTTAGAAGGTGCTTGAGGAACAACCAGGTTTTATAGACAGTTGTGTAGCTGATGTCAATTTCTTTGAATATCTTATCTCTTACTTACAGCTCATATGCAGCTGCATTTTCTATTTCCGGAGGAATAGATAATTCTTTTGCCCTCACCATGGTGCTGACTCTCACTTAATTTAGTACACTAAATTAAATGACTAAAATGTAAATTGGACAAGTCTCTTTCTAAAGTACCAGCTGTGATGCACCTTTTTCTGATTGCGCCACGTTAAGTGAGGATAAATATGATGGTGTTCTTGCTTTTGCGTTAGTCATATTATGCACTTTTGTAGAATTTTAGAGAGAGATCTGGATTTTTTCTTTCTTCAGTTTTAGTTTTTTAGCTACTGTATATCACTGTGATCTCTCAGAAGTGTTAAATTGAGATTAAATATCCAGATAAATACGGAGACTTTCATTGGGTGTCCTATTTTTTTCACATCACACATATAGATGTTAAATAGTGATTCATTTCAGACAGTACAGTACTTTTTTAATGCTGTGACGTGTATAAAAGTATGCCTGAGATTTCAAGGATGCCCACACGAATGTGTAATGGATGGGTCTTTTTCGTTTTTAACCCTGCACTTACTGCAATGAAAGGCAACACTACTTCAAGGTCATAGACTAGATAATGTAATTTACTTACATGTGGAACAAGATGTATGATCGGCAGGATTATTGCTGTACACCTCAAGTCTGAAAAATGCAACAAGGACCAATGTCCTCTCCACCCAAAGGTGGAGAGAAACACCCAGAAGTGAACTACAGAGTTGAAATGTAATAGACTATAGGACTGAGAAATAATGTCACCTCCTGTTATTTTTGAACAAGCCAGTTGACCAGGACTAAACATACAGAAAAGCTGCTGATTCATATTGTTTATCCAGGTTTATGGCGAAGTCACTGTAGAACTCAAGAAGTTGTCAATAACATTACCATTCCCTAATAAAGCATGTATTTCACATTGCAATACTACTATAAGATTAATATTGTAAAAGTGTGTTGGACATTATAGTCTCATAACACTGTTAATTGCCAATAAGTAATACATAGTTTTACAATAGATTTATGACATGATGAATATCTCATTCAAGTATTGTTCAGATGCGCTATGCTACATACAACCTCTTTCACCAGGCTGCTTTGATAACGTTCACACTCCAAAGCCCACATATGTCCAATTCAAGCACCACATGCCATTATCTGTGTGTAACCTCTATGTTACTCTTTCTTTCATCTCATTCACAGTCATCCAGGATGTTGATAACAGCAGCCTGGAGGGACAGTACCAGAGCTTTGCCAGTCTGATGGAGCAGCGCTTGGCAGAGCTCTTCGTTTTGGCAGGGCAACAGGGCACTCGCTTCAGGAGAGCCACTACAGTGGACGGCTTCACTGTTCAGGTGAGACTGCAGATACACAGTAGTAAGCAAAACAAATCATTGACATTAATTAACCAGCTGAAGTGTGACTTGTATCCATGTTTTGGCTGAGCTCAAAATAAGGCTATAAGGCTATAAATTGAGACTGTTTTTCAACACACGTAAGGTGCATTATTAATTCTTCATGAATTGACTTATGTACTTTGAAACTCATTGACTATAGTCTTGCTACGCATTCAGATGTGGTGAGAAAGGGATTTTGACATAAATTACTGTATTTTCTGACATTAGGCATTGTGGAGATGTAATTCCAATTTTATAAGCTATAGAATAAACATTGTACAACAATACTCAGCACATGCTTTTGTGACTACAAAAGTTGCTCGCTAATTGCTTGAGAATTGCTAAAATAACCTTTACTACAGTTTTTATGATAGTGAGTTTAGCTTAGTGTATTTGGTCAACAGTCAATATACAGTAGTAGTATGGGACCTTTTCTTTTAGGGAAATGATTAGAAACATAATTTACTTCTTAAATTGGGTTTTGTAAACTTTATGAAAATATAGAAGTCACATTTCTCTGTTCCATTACCTAATGTTGTCTTTGCCTCTTGTCTAAATAATGATCTCCTTCTTGTTTTTACATTGAAGTATGTTGTGGTTTGAATATTTTTTATCAGATGGTGAGCATTCGTAGAATTGCAGGACAAAAAAACCCAGCAGAACTCACATACTATGTTCAGCACAGCGGCGCTCCTCTGTCAGGTACATCTGCTGCTAAAGTCTTGAACACAGTGGACTCTCAGACTATGGCTCTCAGGCTGGGTTACTTTGTTCAGCTGCAAGCAGAAGGTAAATCTAACATTGACTACAAATGAGAATATTGTTAAAAACATGCTTAATTGTTTATAGTTATACATGCATTCTTTGATTTTACTGTTTTGTTCAGCCGTGGTCAAGAATCCCTCTAGTAATCTTTGGATCATTGCTGCAGTGTTGGCCCCAATCGCTGTCGTTACCATTATAATCATTATCATCACTGCAGTACTGTGCAGGAAGAACAAGAATGATTTTAAAACCGATTCTATTGGAAACCTAAACCCACGTGCAAAGGTTTGGTCTGTCTGTCTGTCCTCACTTTCTCATCCTCACTGTGGTGTCATCAGTAGAACTGTGATTTCAACTGAAAACTGCTCACAACATTTCAAAGTTTACATATTTTCTCCTTGTCCTTAGATGTCTTATCGAAGAGATATGGGCTTCTACCACCAGGTATTTGTCACTTTCTGTATCCACATACAGTATTTCTCTACTAAAAGTCACTCACGCCATTGATAGTAGAGAAACCAATAGCTGCATCTTGTTGATGACTAGTACATGCACTTAACTTTGTTTAATGTGTCTAAAAAAATAAGTATGCAACACTTCACATCTTCAGTTATTAGAACCAATTTAAACCCTGTAGTAATAAAATATGTAATAACTGCAGTTTTATTCCTCCTAGTCCTAGATATGATCTGTATTAGTCTATTTGTGGACCAACTTGAGCCATTTTCTGTCTGATGATTTGGAGAGTTATGATTAAACAGCTTTAGAAATATAAGAACTACTGTCATCTATTTTTGCCATTCAGCTGTAATCCTTGTTCTACACATGTTGTACTAATCTTGCTCTTGCTTAGTTTTTAAAGTCTATAAATGTCAGTTCTGGTTGTCTAATCCCTGTTGAATGTAACAGGAACATAGTCAGACTTCATATAAATTGCATCAATCTTACTTATCCCTGCCTCTTCTCTGTCTTCATTCACATTCCCACTGTGACTGTGAGCCGGTCCAGGGTTTTGACTATGCCAAGCAGCACCTCGGCCAGCTGGGAGGTGATGAGGAGACCCTGCCTGTCAGTCAGGATACCTTAGTCATGTCGCTGCAAATTAAGGACACCGCACTGTCGCTGGAAAAGGTTCTGCAGCAAGATGGCAGCGTGAAGAAGAAAAGCCTCATCACAGACAAACACAAAAGGTATATGTGCCAAGAGATGAATGTCTTTGATTGACCACAGTTGTTTGTTTACTCAAAGCTTAAAATTACAGGGTTTTGTTGTTTTTGTAGTAACTATAGTAGCCTATACAGTAGTTGTGACATCACTAAGCTGTTTGTTGATCACAAATAGCTGCCGTCAAACACCTCACCTCTCCACTCACCCTTCACTCCTTTTTCCTCTTTCAGCTCTGCCCACTTTTCCAGCTGTTTGAAGTTTGGTTGTGGGTGGAGTTTAAGGTGTTAGAATCCCTTTAAGCTCAGAAGCAAACTGAAATCATCCATAGTAAAAGAATGTCGAGTTTGTAAGATGTACCAAAGTTTTATCTTTCAATGTATTTTTTTTTTTACTTGCTCAAGCCACTTCTTCAGTTTATGTCATATACAAATGGACATTTACAAAATTCAACATTTATTTGCTATGTACGTGGGGACTACACAAACAATGCAGAGAAGTTTATTAATGAACATTATAACTGTAATACTGAATACAATACTGGAAGCTGGAAATCTCTTGTTTAGCAATGCAAAGAAGAATTGCTCATAAACCTACACATATGTAGATTTTTCCAATGCTAAATACCTGATACATCCCTTTAGTACATAAATGCCTAGTTATTCTTTTCTGTAGTATCCTTACTGGAGGCATAAGCTTGTTTTGTGACCAATTTAAATGCTGCTGTGATAAATGCTCTACAGTTTGTTACCTAGTCTTGTAGTTACTCATGAGAACAATGCAAAAGCAGTTCAGAAGGGAATAAAATGGGGTACACTGAGATAAATGTGTCAGTCTAGAGGAGCGATTTTCTATCACAAGACGATGAGACCTGTCTGTCACTTTGTGGGAGTCTTTCTGAAACCACATCAATTCTCAGATGGCATGTCAACCACAGTCTGAAAAGATAAAATGATACAATAAGATTACTTCTTGACTTTCAAACCGAGTAAAATGTATTTGATTTTGTCATATCCAAAACTGATAACAGAGTCTGTGTTGTCATTGTTTTTTCTTACCTACCAGTGTTATCACAGCTTGTGTCATCTGTCAGAGCAACATATTCTTTTTGGTACCACTTTATAATAACTACTTCTTAATTAGCCTTAATAAAACATGAACATGGGCTTAGGTACTCATGAAAAAATGCTATTTTCATGCTGCAGTTTTTTGTTTTTTTTTATGATTAAATCTGCAAATTGTGAAAGCAACCAATTTTCTTTGCACCTTCAAACATTCAATATCTGTTCCACTTATTGCCCAATCCTTATCATTAATTTGAGCTTGAGTTTCAGAAACGTTCAGTTTTTAATTATCAGTTGGGTCTAACTATAATTACTGGCAGACTTAAACCTTATATTGTAGAGCCATAGAGCCTGAGAGAATCAGGGAATCCAATGTACTAAATTCTGTTATCAATTCTGCCAGACCAACGTGGGGATAGTCCTAAGTGCTTTGATGTCACAGTTTCTTTGGGCTATAGCTTGATCTGCTATAATTCTCACTATAGTACATCATTTGAGTCCGACATAAGCTGGGTGAAGTACTTTCAGCTAATAGCTAATATAAACAGTTTATCTTACAACATAAACTTACTCTATAGACTTGTGTATTGCATAATGAATGTTATAGTACTCAAGAGAATATGTACAGGAGGGCTGGACTTTAAGTCAATGACAAACCTAAAAATATTATCAAGAGTCAAATGTTTGGTATTTATTTACACCCGGGGCATGCTTTGCCATCCTATTTCTTAGAAGAAGAGTATTTTAAATGATAACCACAACATGATAAAGCAAACATTGTAGTTATTTTGCTCATTCTATGATCTGAAGTCTGACAGTTTAAATTTTCTTTCCAAAAACAACAATACAGTAACAATAAAAAAAAAAACTGATCCACAATGTTCAGTGTTGCTGTGTCCATTAAACCATTTACCACTACTGTCTGCATACACTGGTGTCTGTATGTGCGTGTGAAATGAATGTGAGTGGTTTCAGGATTTAATGCGCTTTAAGTGCCTAGAACATAGGAAAATTCTACAAATACTACTTTTTACAAAATCAAATGAATCTTTATTAAAAGACATAGTATTATGTATGTCAAAGCTTTCATCAAAAGGATCACGTTTACAAGAAAACAAAAGAGTATAAGGAAATAGTGTTAAGGATGACATAACCTGGCTGGATGCCCATTACTCCTAACTCACCGCCCCTCTTGTTGCTATGGTTACTTGCAGCCACTTGCCGAGCGAGGATGGTTCCGTCATCAGCAACGAATCAGAGAAGCTGAATTCCGGCCGGGGCCTGAAAATCACAGCGCAGCAGAAACTGACAAAAGAGGAGTCCCATAACAGAGACGGTGAGAGTCACGCAAAATTAGAATTGATTTATTTGTTTTGCGGTGTGCTTGCGAGGCCAAGTGTGTCATGAATTCCAAAATATTTCCCCCTTCCTCCTGTGATGAAAAGTGCTTCTCCTTTTCTTTCACTCAGGTAGGAAATGAGATACAGTATGCAATGCCACTGCAGCAGTTTTTATAGCTGAAAGGTAGCCACTCAGCAGTAAGCAGAGAGGTCCTGATGAATATGCATGAAAGAAACAGCCTGCTGACATAATATTGAATGTCATACCAGAAGATGCTGCCACACAATGGCACCAAAACACTGAAAGACTAGACAAACTCACTTAACTCAGTGGGTTGAAAAGATGGCTTGCATCACTCTACTCCTTGATTGTCGACAAGTCTCAAGTCAAGTGTCACTAAAGTTGACATTTTTTATTTGATTAATGGTAGATTATAAATATGCCATGCGATATAAAATTGATAGTTATTAGCTTTTAACTGTGTTGTATGTGTGTTTTTTCAACATTAGCTTACACATAGTTGTGTTTCAATTCCACTGACAGTTATTAAAAGCCCAACCAGGGACAGGAGTTGAAAATTAGCAGTAGCTATACACTCTATATGCGTCGCATCAGCTGCATGCTTTGCTTGTAACTATGTCTGATTGCATTGTCCCTGTCAAATAAATAAATAAATAAATAAATAAATGAGGAGACAGCAATAGTAGTACTACTATATTTATGTTCAAGACTAACACCTTGCACCTTGCATTGTTTTGTATACTCAGACTGAATTGGTGCATTTAGTGTTACATTGTCATGTTAACATGATACAAACATGGAAATGAAAATCCTCCTTTTTTGAGCCATAACTCAAGTGACTTTTCACATTGTAAAAATGTCGTTTACTAGTTGATCTGTACACACCATCAGATTAAAACAACTTGCTACAACAAAGAAATAGACAAAGTATGTACCACCAAGCTATGCTGTGGGGGTATGCGAGCATTTTGGCATTTGGCATTATTTGAACCACAAAAAAAACTTCTCTATGAATGTTTGGTGATTTTTTTTTTCTTCTCAGTATCATTAACATAAAAATATAATGGTAATAATTAACAGTATATCACTAATATACCTTTATGTGAATTAAGGATTACTTTGTGAGATAAAACTGGATACTCAAAGCCATTGTACTAATAATACTTATTACTTAATACTAATAAATTGGAAAAAGCACAACTTGTCCCATTTAACTCATCAATATCATTGCTAATAAGACAAAAAAATATATGATGCAATGTTTGTTATTCACAGTAAAACATGATTAGTAAGAACTAAGGAGCTTGTTTGGGGCCCATGCTTTATTTGCGACACTGTGTCCTTCGGTCTGATGTCAAAAAAGGTCTTTCTGACACTGTAATGATCAGAGGAGTTGACAGTGTCTTGAAGTGTGAGTGACCCGACTGTCTGTTCTTCAGATCCATACGACTCCTCCTCTGGCTCCCTGCAGCTCATCTCCATAAAGCCCATGGTAACTCAGACAAACTACTCACACCCTGCGCTGTGTGACCGCAGCCACGACACAGCTGTAATCAATGGAGAGGTAATGTGAACACTGTGTGTAGTCTGTGGCTATGGTTTCTGATAATCTTTAAAATAAAGTCAATCCTATATTTCAAAACTTTGGTTAAAATGTATGTAACAAAAAATCCCCCTTGAGGTGATCAAAAGTAATTCAGATTTTGAAACATTATTTGAAAATGAATTGTACAAGCATTGTGTCTGCTGCTTCCATCTTGTTTATTTTTTGCCTTACACCTTTTTTCTATCACAGATCAACATGGCTCTAAAACAGAAATCAGATATTGAACACTACAGAAACAAGATGAGAATCAAAGCTAAAAAGAAGGGCTATTATGACTTCCCCTCGATGGATGACAGTCTCAATGAAGGGCCAGTGTCGCAGAAACAGCGGCATGGACAGGACAGGTTAACTGCTGATCACGGCAGACTGCAGGAGTCTGTAGATGAGCCGGGGTCAACATATGTCAAGTCTAATAAAAGGTACGTTCAAAAGAAAATGGCAGATGTAATATGCTTCTAATGTCCACTCTGACGGTGTCATTTTCCTGAGAGCAGTGGTGAGTCCATCAGGTCCAATCAGTGTGAACTCTGTCACTGACTTTTGTTGTACAAATATGGCTGCTTTCAGGTGACTAAGTCACTGGTTTCTTCTTTGTTCTGTAAGTTGCTGAAGAACATTAGTGATTGATTTGAACCAATTGGATTATTGGGCTTGTTGATGTCCACAAATGTGCCCACTGTCAGGAATAGTGTGGTTCAAAGCTAACCCTATTACTGACATTGACCAAATAGCACAATCTGTTAAGATGGATTTAAGACTGAGCAGAAGAAGATCATAAATAATTAAACAGAGTATGACAGCACAATTTTGACAAGCATTGTGATTGAAATTGCAAAATAGAAGTAAAAACTAGGATTCTGTTGAGATTGCAGATTGTGAACTCCAGGAGCATTGACATTTGAGTAAAGACTGAAATATGGATTGATAAACTATTACAAGAATCCAATGATTGTCAGAGACCGTAAAGTATTTAGCTTCACAAACTCTAAATCCTGTTGAAAAATTTGAGGATGCAGCTTTGAAAGCGGTATCCTGAGTGAAATAAAGCCTTTGGTGAGATTAGCTGTGACTTTGTGCTCTCTTCTTCCAGGCATTCACAGGTGGGACAGCCAGCCTATCGCAGCAGACAGAGCCTAAGCAGCCCCAGCCCTGGAGGAACAGAGATGGACCTTCTTGTCATGAGAGAGAGACCAAGGAGAGGGATTCGGAACAGTGGCTATGATGTAGGTTATAAAGCTGCATGCACTATTGAATAATCATTCCTTTTTTTTAATTGATGAAACTAGCATAATGTAGCTGTATGAAGGCAGAAATCTAGATACAGAGATGAGGCACAGAAGACAGCTTTATCTTGCTCAGGTGTGCCCAAGTAGCACAGAAAAAGGTCCTATTATGATTAACAGTCATAATTTATGAGGCGCTGTCATTTTGATTTATAATGCATTTAAAGATGACTGCTTTGTAGCTCTTCTGCTTTATAGCTTCATTACAGTATATTTTCTATCATGAAGTAGCCTTCCATTTGAATATGAACTATTTAATAGACCACAAAAGACTGGGTATTTTAAAGTCTGTCCTTAAATAAATATTTAACAACAGATTAATACTGGTTTTTATCTAAGACTCTGATTGAAACAAAGTTTTCTTTTCTCCCAGAAGAAAACACGCTGTCTTTGGTTTTATCACCAGTTGGTTTACTAGTCGGTTAGCAGGTAGTAAAATGTTGCATTTGGGATTTATTCATGAGTGTCACATGTCTACTGGTAACGGGAGTTATCCAGATTTGGCTTTAGATTCCCGCACTGTTTTGTGTCTTTTATTCATCTTAGATTTGAATAACTTTAGTGTATGTGTGCGTGATTGACTGTTAGATTGCAAGTGGTTGGTCTGTAGAAGGATTTATTAGTCAATGTCACTTTGCTCTACTGCTCAAGCAGCCTGTAGAAAGAGACACATTAAAACAACAAAACGGTTGAGAGCTAGCTGTTTTGGATCAGGTCTGAACCGGTATGACAGAGGTCTGGCTCTTGAAGCTTGAGACAGTGTTTTTCTTGTTATTTTTTCCTTCACCTGAATGTAACGTGTATGGGTCGTAGGGTAAAATTTCATTCACAAATGAAATTAGCAGCATAACTTTTGTTTTCCCACAGTGATAAACTTGTATGTAGCTAACTGACAACATCTTGATAAACAAAATATCCCACTATAGGTGTACCCACTCTGTCTGTTGACTCAGGACTTGTGACTTCAGAAGCTGAGTGCAAAGAAAATAAAGAGTACAATTATTGCAGTGTAGCTATCTCCGGCTTAAGGAAATATATAGGGATTGGCTCAGGGTGTGATACCCACCCTGAGGTGCCGGTCAGAGCACAGGGAACAATATTCAGGTGTTTTTTTTATCCTTTATTGAAGCTTAGGCTGCATAATATTCTTCTGAATCTTTATCTGTGTGGCTATAGACTTGTTCAGAGCCTACGGCATTAAAACGAGCAGCCGCGCAATGGAGCCCCGTAACTTAACTCCCCATAACTTTATTTACAAAGTGTCAAATCAAATCAAACATTATTTATAAAGCACTTTTCATACATACTTGTGACACTAAGTGCTTTACAGTGCGTTAAAAACAATACCACATGCCCCCCACCCTGCGCCACCCCCTGACAACCCCACATTAGATGCACAAATCCCCACATTTTGCTACAATAGCATGCATACATTGGCTGGGTACAGATGGACCCAGCATCATCAGCATCATCAGAGGAGCAGTCTGCACCAGGAGCAGAGCCACTTGCAGCCAGAGAACACTAGTCCAGGGCCAGAGAAGAGATGAGGTCAAGACCAAACCTCCAGGGCCCATGAGCCAGAGTCCAGCAGCCACAGCCGACCACAGCTCCTGGTGCAGTGGCTCCTAAGGGGAAATCCTGGAGAAGCTAGATTTGAGTGATAAAATAGGTCAAAGATAAATAGGTAAATAGATGCATAAATAAAACCATTGACATTTTGGTCAATAGCCAACCTAAATAAATGGGTAAAACTGAAGTGATGAATACTAATCAAAAGCTAAGCTAAAAAGAAGGGTCTTGAGCCTGCTCTGAATGTTCTCTGCAGCTCTGAGGTCCTTCAGCAGACTGTTCCATCGACGAGGGCCGTGTCAGTCATTTCCTCTTCATCACATTGTTAATTTAACAGCACTGGGGCTCGAGTTCAAGCACAATGAGCTCAGCACAGAGTTACTATTGCCGTGACTCAGAAACCAGTAGCGTCTGGGCTGCTGTGGGTCACAGCCTCGGACAGATCCAGAGTCCTGGGAATGTCTTTTGGATCACTCTCACATTTGCGATGCGTGTTTGATCTAGTATTCGAGCAGATATGCAGCAGGATGTCCAGACAGACGATGATACGCATTCCATTCACCCAGGTACCACAACTGTGGAAGGGGTTAATAGACAAGCAGGGGTGTACTGAAGGGTTGGTGGACAGTAGGTCCGAACTCATGAAAGTACTACTCCCAGCATTAACTTGACTCTACGACAGAAAAAGTCAATTCCTGCCCCTAATTCTGGCCAGAGAACCATCCAGACACATTGTGGGCAAAGTTATTAAAGTGACTAAAGTTAATGTCCTGCATTTCAGATCAGCAGCTCAGATTTACGGGAGTCTCTCAGTCTGCAGTTTTATACCGCTGTCAGAGACCCTGTTCAACTAAAATAAATGTGAGCGTGCTCTAACTCATTGTTTCCCAACGAGGGGTTTCTGTACCCCTGGCCCTGGGTGCTACGCGACCATTTGCCAGGGGGTACTTGGGATGATTACAGATTTAAAAGAAACGTAGAAATGCAAATATTGTAATGTAAACAATGTTATTTGCAGCACATTTGACTTGTTAAGAAGCTATTTTTTAACATAAAAGACACACAAATACCAGTACAATAAAAGGTAAATGGTTATAAATGAAAATATATGAGTAAATATAAAATATATAAAATAAATATAAAATCCATGTATGAGATCACGATTAGGGGGTACTCAGGAAAAAAAAGGTTGAGAACCACTGCTCTAACTTACAAGATGCGCTTACAGCACCCCAACACTAGTGGTAACTGTCTTATAATTCTCTCTGCAGTATTGAGCTATTAACAAGTATTGTTTGCTACATGCTACAACTACATATTGCTACAACTACATTTGTTTTGTATATAGGCTCATAGGGCTTGTAAATTTGTTAAAAGACCACAGAAAACAGCAGTGTAATAACCTAAATGCAGTATGTGATGCAGTGACACAGCAGCCAGCCACCTGTTCTGCTGTGTTCATTATATGGTCCTAAAGCCTCTCTTTCCCAACTCCTGGCTGTCGTGATTACAATGGAGGCAGTGTCGCCGCAGGGCCCATGGCTGCAGATGTGAGTCTCTAGCTCTGTTGCAAGGGGGAGTAATTTATGGGGTGCACTGCTCTGGGTCTCCTGTGGCTAACCTCTATTTGCACAGGAAGTAGGCCAGCATCTTTCCTGTTTTTTTTTTTTTTCAATGTGTGGAGGAAGAGTGAAAGACAGTCATGTGAAATAATGCCAATAAAGTGATGCATCTTCTTTTTTCCATTTGCTAACAATTTGACATTTTTCTTCAGACGGAGCCGGAGTTGATTGAGGAGACCAATGTTGACCGCCTGATAGGTCAAAGGTCATACATGTGCGGTCGAGGTGTGAAAGGCCACTCTGAGACATCCACTCTTAGCTCACAGCCTTCCATTGATGAAGTGCGACAACAGATGCACCTTCTGCTGGAGGAGGCTTTCACCCTGGCTTCGGGAGGACAATCCACATCTGGGCGACACTCACATCCACCACCATCTACTAACCTCTATAGCCCTGCTCCACCCCTCCCATACACAGAAGTGGTGACCAGCGCTCCAGGGACTATGAACTGTGGAAGAGGGGCCTGCAGTGGGTTCCCTCCTACAGATCAGATGTGTACCAGTGCAGCCTGCCCAAACCAGTATGTGGAAATCACTGTGTGCTTTCTTACTGTGTGGATACCTTTAATCTTTTTTCTGATCTCGTTTAAGGCATTTCGCTTCACACAGCTCCCTGAAATGGCCTTGGGTTCTCCACCTCCACTACCCCCTCGGACTGGACCTCCTCCAGGGAACCCCTTAAAACGGTAACAGTAAAAAAGAAAGGTTACTACAGACTGTGAGCAGCCACCCATCAGTCATTTTACTCTTTATTCAAATTTACATTTCATTCAAACCTGTAACAAAAATACATTTACTGAAGTAGCTCAGTTAAAAAGAGGAAATGAGAAGAATATCAATGAGCATTTTGTACTAACTTGTAGTGTGACTGCCATCTTGTGGTTCTAAAAGATCATTACAAAATTCATTGATTATAGCTGTTCCTACTTAGTTCCACATCTGACTTGGGCCCAAAGACAAGGAGCTCTGAGAAGATGCTCAAAGATATGAAGAGTCCTCATGAAAATCCCTATGCGATTAGCCGAGAGCACTTCCTCCAATCACTGCAGAGGAGCCTGTGTCCAACTACTCAGGTAAGCACTGGTGGATCGTTACATTTTCTTAAACTTCATTTTATACATTGGTTTAAATGTTTGCTTATACATGCTTATACATACGTTTCTTTTGGCTGAAGATGAATAAATAAATTAACGTTACCAAATACAATACAGACTAAAAAGAAAGATATTTAGCTGGCTGTATTGCTTGGCTAATTTTATTATCTCTATTAAATTACAACACCAGAACCTGTATTATCATTTTATAATTCCTGGTGTCTCAATATTGTTTTATATCCCACATCCTCAGGAAACCCAATAACAGCGGTCTACGCCATCCCAGCCAGCAGGCCCGAATACTCAGAGTATTTTGTGTCCTCGCCCCCCACCTCATATCACAGTCCGTCATGGATGTCCTTCCCCCCTGAACCTGAGGACGTATTGCCACAGTGGACGGATTCGGTAACAAAACTTCAAAAAACACTACTACTAATTGCTAACAGCACCACCAGCCAATTTGTTATTTTCTCAAGACACTTGTCCAAACATGTCTAGTTCAAAATTAGAACTGCACAAGGACTTACTGACTAGAACAGGAGCAAATAAAATCTACATTTGGACCTAAATTGGGCTAAACCCAAACAAAACCACTACAGATATGAATCCGCCCTGTGATTTGACTTAATTTACTGCATTTAAAGGCTCCTGTGAGCTTTAGAATTTTGTTGCCTCATCCAAAACACACCCCATGTAGTGTTTTGTTTTACTTACAAATGTTTGAGCAATTCCGCTGTCTTCATTTTCTTTCTTTTGTGAGGTCATTATGTGGTATTTTTAATTTTAGCTGACTTTTAGCCTTAATTGAACTGAGTTAGCCTTTTTATTATTGTTTTCTCCTTTTGTTCAGTTTAAATTACTGTAAACAGTCTTCTGTCTTTTGTGTTGCAACAAACAAATGAGGAGAAAAACATTATCCGTATTACTGCTAAATTAGGCAATTTCAAAGCTGAAATGATTTATATGATTTATACTTAGTGACAACACAAGAGTGTTTTTGGATAGACTAAACAATCCATCCAAACAAAACACAATGGACTGATTTGCGAATTTGCAAGAAAGAAGATGAACATACTGAAATACCTACTTTTGATTTTTGCTGCATGAAAATCAAGTTAGAGGGTCCATATATACTTTCTTTTATGCTATAAAAACATTTTTTGTGTCAATATTTGAAATACAATCACTTTCTATTTCCCTAACTTTTTCACTGCCATTTGGCTCAGGTGCCTCTGCCCGGTTATGTGGATGCCTTCCCCCGCCCCCGTTACCCTCAGAACAGTCCCATGAGGCTCCCGCTGCAGTACCACCAGGCCCTGGAGCCTCTCTCCTCGTCGTCCCGAGCACAGTGTCCCAGCACAGCCTGCCCCCGCTGGTGAAGGACATGGATGGCTTGCATCTTAGCAGTCTCTCCACCACAGCACTCGTGCGGGCCATTCGTCAGGAGGTCGCCAAGCTGGCCAAAAAGAATGATTTTTTTGACTATTGAAAAGAAATAAAAACTCCACCTTTTGGACAGAAAAAGCATTTTACAAACAGCACACACAGTGGTACTGCTTCCTTTGGACTCTTTTTACGTTTTGATTTAGGAACATCTTACCATAAACTTAAAGGAACTGGTAAATTATCAGATTTCTTTAAAACAATGTATGGCATCTTTCTGAAGATGTCCAAAGTAACTCTGTGCATCTCTTGTTTGTAGATACTATGTCAATATACTAGCTATAAGAATTTCTTTGCCCCAGTATTAAGCTTTTCAGCGTAGTCTGGAAAGAGAGTTTAATGAAAGGACCAAACACTTCCTGTCAGATGGTCAGTCACAACATTTACGCATGTGAAGTAAAACATTTGTCTTATGGCCTCAAAGATAAGCAACCATTGGTTAGCTTAAATAATGTTAGCATCAACGTACCACGGTATTCCACACATCATCAATTGTCTCTTGCAAATTGTCACTTTGAAAGACCAAAAATTAGAGAACTGAAATATTAGCTATGACATTATTATATTTCTCTGCTGCTGCGCAGAATGTAGACAGCACCATATATTTATTCTTTCTGTTTTACCGCTTGTTTTTGTTTGGGGTGGCGGGTGCCTGGAGCCCATCCCAGTGACTTTGCGCCTTAGGCGGGGAAACACCCTGGACAGTGGCCAACTCATCATTCATAGAGACAGACACAGATGGACAATCATTCTCTCTCATTTACACACTAGTGGAAAATTAGTGTTGCCAATTGACCTATACATACATGTTTTTGGAGTTGGGAGAAAGCCAGACTACCCAGAGAGAACCCACAGTAACATGGGGAGAACATGTAAACTTCACCTAGAGAGATAATGAGAATCTGATTTGGTCTGATCCTGGAATCGAACCCATGATTCATGAAGCTACTGAGCACCCTACTAAATCATTTAGTGGCAGCAAAATTTATTGGTATTTTGTTTACTTTTCAGCTGAGCTTGAATGACTAGATGCTGAAGCCTTCAAAAGCCGAACATCTTCTATGTAGATAAGGGTCATACCCTTTGTGCTTGTTTAAAGTCAATAAATGAATCCAATTTGCAATACTATCCCAACCATCCCACATGTATCCTATACTGTATTTTGACACAGCAGGTGACGTGTCATAGTTGTATCTTGCTGTGGCATAATCTTCATCAATAGTCCTTGATGAGCTCTTCTCATAAATCATACATGCGTCTGGAAACAGGAAGTGGAGCTGATTACTCTGAGAGCGCTGCGGCCTATAGCAGAGTTGTATTTGCATAAACATTCACAAGCTATAGATTGCCTTCTTTTTATTTGTGCCAATCATATGGAATGCTTTGCTGATTATAATAATCAATGCTGTCATAAGAGAGAGTTAGTTGTGAAACATAATGAGATGCCTTTTCCAGATGTTGATGGGATTCAAAGCTTTTTAGATATTCTCTAACTCAACTTTTGCATTGCTTTTTAAAAAACAAAAACAAATTATATATTAGTTCTTTTATTGTCATGTCTAATGGCATTTACAGTTTTTTATTATTCTAATTAACAAATTTATACAAAGCAGTAAGCACTTATATATTCAGCCCATCAACTTTGTTTTCATTCCATTTCTACGGTCTCATGCTTAATAAACTGGCAGAAATGATGGGTTGGTACTTTGACTTGTTCGAGCACATTGTCAAGTAATGTTTCCATATATATCAATGCTTTATGATTTATTTCTTAAGGATTCATTTTGTGTGATACTTTTATTGTTTGTTACTTGTTACTACTTTAAATGTTAATGAGTATATGTCACAGAGTGTTTAAGAAGACAAATCTAAAAAGAGAGAAATATTAGCAAACATTATTCAATTCAATAAAAACAGATTTTGTTATCGATACAGAGTCAGTTCTTGCTTTTTTATTAGATGGTCTTGTCATTTCCAATTTCCATTGTGTAACTTGTCTTTTTGTCATGTCTCTTGTCATTTCAACACTAATGACATGAGACATGACAAAAGCTGAACTGATCGAGAACCTTCAGTTCATTTGAGTTTTGTTTCTGAGAGAAACACTTGCCAGGACAAATACTGTACCTATTCAATTGAAAAAGCTGTTACTCTGTTGGCCACCAGAGGTCGCCAAGACATCACTATTCATGCAATGGATGAACTGAGTTATAAACAGCCACACAATGGACAGCACTTAAAATATGACACGTTCCCTCTCATTTAATCATTCACACCACTGTAAACTGTTTGAATTTATTATTTTTGTATTTTCTCACTGATAATTGAAAACAGCCCTCTGGCCAAGCTTGAGTTGTCCACGGCCCTTTTCCTTTTGCCGTTAGTAAAAAATGTATTCATCTTGAATGATGTGGGTTGGTGCGCTTTGCCATGGAGACGTACTCAGCACACTAGTATGTAATTGGCTCAGTGCTCGGACCTTCAGTTGACTTCATTTTGTTCAAAATACTTCACTTCTGTGCATACAACCATTTCCTGTTCAATTCATTTCTATGAGGTTTTCACTACATCAGCTTAAAACAATAAAAACTCGGAGAATATTCACCATAGGACACTTGTGTGTTTAAAAAGAGACGTGTTTGTATCTAAATGCTAACGCTAACAGGAAATGCTTGTATGTACAGAAGTTAGCTATTTTTTTGCACACAGCCAATTTAACCTAACCTGGCTCATGCCAGATGGATCTCTGTTGAACTACGATTTCAGTTCTTCCACAGTATCCATCTGGAAGTTGACTCGCTGAAAGCGTTCGGGAAAAGGTGGGACGTTTAGTGAAATTTAATTGACCTTTATTTAACCAGGGAAGTCCCACTGAGATTCAGAATCTCTTTTGCAGGGGAGCCCTGGGGGAAGGGTCAGGGGAGGCATTAATGGACATGTTTTAGTTGTAGGAGGAAACCGGAGTACCCAGAGGAAACCTACACAGACACGGGGAGAACATGCAAACTCCACATAGAAAGGCCCTGGGCGGCCCGGGAGTCGAAACCAGGACCTTCTTGCTATGAGGCTACAGCGCTAACCGCTGCGCCACCGTGTCGCCACACAGCAACAACTCTTAATGGTGAGATATAACAAGTACATGTCACACATACTGCTCTTCTTTCAAAAAGAAATTGCTCCGTATTTCTGCTAAAACCGCATCAAAAGCAGCAGACAACACATACATCCACGGGAGCAGCCATCTTTGTTTATCTTTCAATGAGACTCGGCAGTGGCGCCGGGGCGCTAACAGCCCATGTTAGCCCGCCCTGCTACAATGTGATTGGGCCTCAAAACGACGCTGCTGTAATGTGAGTGGGCCGAAACACCGCTGTTTCAGACTCCCAAACCAATCGGGCTGGAAGATCAGATGGTGTATCTCATGTTTGTGAATTCACAAAACAAACAAAGATAAACCATCTAGTTGGCCAGGTTAAATTTCACCTGCCAAATGTGTGTGTGTATATACGCACGACAGTTAACAATTCTCACGGACCATAGATTACGTCGCCGTCATTTGCGTAGCCTGCTGAGGGTAGCCTGCTGTATCAGTCGGTTTCATTTTCACTCCGTGGAAAGTTTATGTTGCTGGAGTGAAATGAAATGGAGCGGAGGCTCTAGGTGGCGTTAGCCTGGCTATGTTGAGGGAGCCTACCATGTTTAAGTATGGGAAAAGATGTTTTTAAGATGTTTTCTGGCAAATTAATTCAAGTCGAGTTACAACCGGGTTTTAAATGGAAGTTACTGAAGTGGCGTTATGTCAGAAAGAAAACAGAAAGTTAAAAAAGATGCAAAAGATGCCAGGCAGCGCGAGCGCCACATTAGCATTTAGCTCGCAGCTACCGTTAGCATTGTTAGATATATATTTACATACATATATACATACTTTTTTTTTTTTTTACAAATATAGATATTGATTTAATTTAATAAGCGCTAACTAAATAAATAACAAAATAGGAAATTGATAGCAAATTTTTTTTTTTTCCAGTGAACCTGCACTGCTCCACTGTCATGTTTGCAGTGTGTGTAGGTTTACTAAATTAACTGGGTTCAGGCGAAACAACGCTTTTGTCCACGTGCTGGGCGCTGCACTCCAGCACTCATTGAGGCCAACACACAAAAATTTGTCTTCACGCTAACGCTAAGACATCAGGGGTAAAATATGGCCCACAGTGTTTGAGGTAGTGGGCCCACATGGCAACTCTGATTTGTTGCGAACATTATTTCCTTATTGTAACTGTCTCAGCTTGGAACTTTATTGTGGCAAGTTTAACGACTGCTCTGTATGTGTTGTAATTGGATTTGGCTTGAATCAAAGCAGTCACTGGTAGGGCTCAGATCTCCTCTATTTAGATTAATATTCCCTCACCTGTCTTTGGGGAAATGAATGGCTGTTACTGTAAGCAGGTTTCTCTCCTTAAACCTTTTTTTCTGCTGATTTGACTTTTTCTCATCCCTCTGCACTGCATTCCCCTGTCCTAAACTTCTTCCCCGCAGATTAATTGCCCTCTGATTTCGAATGTAAAAGAGTGATTTCCTCCACACCCAGCAGGTTCACAGTGTTAAAGTCAGCAGCTTTGAGTGCTCTGTCTTCACCTCCAGGCCTCTCTTCTTTATTAATGTCCTTCAAGGCACAAGCAGTTTCTCTTCATGTTACATTGAACGTTTCCTCATTGGCCTCAAACACTGAAAAGATATTTACAGGATTGCTGAATAGATGGACTGAAAAAAAGGTACTGTACTGATGACAATATATTTTATAAAATGTGCTATATAGCTAAATAAAGTGAGTTTGTTTGAATATTCCTGAAATACTTCAAAATCTGGAAATAGTGTGCTGTTTACACACTACTACTACTACTGCATGTTGTACAAAGTGAAAACAGAAGCAGTGTTTCCTATTATTTTATGAAATATACCATGTAAAAAGTGCATTGAAGAACTAAATCTTTTTACCCGTGGGCCCTTTTCACGCTGTGGCTAGGCTAGTTCCGGTTTGTATAATATCTGAGTGATTGTGTATAGTTCCATCTCGTTTAATTCACTCCTTGGGCAATTTGTCGATATGCACTAAAATTAATCTCAACTAGATACTCACTGCGGTAAATTCAGAGCTTCAGAGGTAAATACTTCACCAGGGAAAGACTATGTTAAACAAATTAACTTAAATATAAAATAGACAATTTGATATTAAAGACATTAAATTCTAGGCAGATTGTTTATGTAAAAAGCTAGTTTAGTTCAGTTAATTTAACACTAAGAAAATTACAATTAATTAGGTTAGCATTAACTTTGATATACAAACAGCTCACATATTTTTCCTTGTGAAATGTTACCTCATATTTGAAGGTTTCAGCATGCTCCAAATTCCACACAAGGTTGTACTTGTGTGAAACTCTCTTTAAAAAGCTCACTTTAACGAAAAGCAAGTGACTCTGAGATCACAGTTACTGAATGGGAGCATGACATCTGTATTCAGTGCGGATATTTGCTTGTATTGTAAAAAAATAGTGTATGCAAGAGAAAAGCTCGGAGCAAATCCCTTGATGATCGACTACGTAATTTGTGGAAAAGCACAGGAGGTGAGTTGCCAAAAGATTAATGAAGATTTTTGTGTAATTTGTATTAATTAATTATCAACAAGGTGGAAAACTACAGACTCAAGGCAAACTGCACCAGAGCCTCATTAGAAGTCATTGTTGAGTTTTTTTTTTAACCGTTTAGTGTCTACTTACTCGTTTTGTAAAGAAAGTTAACGGGAAATTGTGTGGAGGGCACCATTTTTATTGACGTAAGCTCTGAACAAGTTCTATAATTTTTGTTCTTCATGTGTGTAATACTCTGGGCAATGGCATAATAAGCCAGCACTTTAGTTTAGCTTCAGTAAAGCCTATTTTTAATGGTTCACCATGTAACTCATTGGAGGTGAAACGTCAGCCACCATTTCAGTAGAATCAATAAGTCAATACCCTAATTTGGAATCAGTCTGCTATGCTATCATGTGAGCAAAATATAACAAACGAGAGGAAGCCCTTCTCCAGTCAGAGTAATAGTCAATTTTGTGATCATACAAGTTTTCTCAAAGTAAAAACACATGTTTATTATTTACCTAGTGCATCAAAGACATTTATTCAAGTCTGTTTTTGGTCATGAAGTTAAACAATGCACATCTGCATGCAGATAGTACTTATGCATTCTTTTCTTATGTCAGGCAATAGTGTATTTCGTTTTTTGGGTGCCAAGTCAAGTGTATTCAGGGTTAAATGAAATTTTACTGGTGCACCTGTTCTGAATCCCATGACGCAGAGTTTGGCTGTGTGCTGCAAAGTCATTGTGTAAACAAACAAACACAAAACTGCCCAGGGAGCATTTTGCGTTCCTCCGTCTGGCCTTTTCTTGAGCGGGCACCTTCCTCTGGCGGATCCACTTTGCCATACAGTAAACTGCTGCTGTCTCACAGAAGGATGTGAAATGAGGAGAGGAGGAAATGAGAGCCCTGCAAGTCTTATTGAATGCATAAATCACTTCCTGGATAGAGGTTTATGCTGCTCCTCTGCTAATGGATGTCTGTGCTGGTCTCCTAAATCACATCAGCACTCAAATGTTCAACCCTTAATAAGACATCACAGCTTCTTTTACATGTTTTGACTTTTAATATCAACACTCTCTGTTCGGTTTGTGTTCCACTTGAATGGGGAAACAGACCATATTTAGACTTTACTGTGCTGAGAAATGAGTTCTTCCTCAGCTCTGCAGGGGCGGCATAATCCATGTGGCCAAGCAAAGTTACCAAAAGATGATACCTGACCAAATGTCCTCACTGCCCTCACTTGTCCTTATTTGACATATTTCTCTGACTGAATGATATGGTTAAGTTCCGTGGCTCAAGGACACAGCTGTTTTTTCATATGCTAATGTAATCAAGTGCTTCTATCAAATAGAATAGTTACAAATGTAAGTTGATTAAAAAAAGTGTTGATGTTATCATAATAATACACATCATCATCATACACATCATACATCGAAAATCTATGTATGATATGTACATTATAATACTACTAAGGTCAAATGACTTTGACTTTCATGTTTTCACTTAGGCTGCGTATGTCACTCTAACAAATCTTCAACAGAAATTTACAACTCTTTCTTTCACTGATCATATTTGCCTAAAGAGAACTTCAGCATGAATTAGTAATGCAGATTAAATCAACATGGAACATTCTACATTTAAAAGATAAACACCAAAAGAATGATTTTCAATTGTCAAGACACTTTCATATCACAAACCCATTTCCTCAAATCAAACAAATCAATGAGTGAAAGTGTAGAGCAGTTGAGATAGGACCACAGTAGCAGAGGACACCCCTGCGTCCTTGTGAGGCTCCTAAGGCATATAAATGTCATTGGCCTTTAATCATCAGAAACATCTTGGCATTGCTTTTTATGAGCTTTCACTGCAGCCATCACATAGACAATGAAGGACTTTAAAGAGCTCCTTCAGCTCTCCTTCTCTGGTCAAATGTGAAGCACTGTTCAGTGAACAAACCGTGTGTGACTGCAGCGCTCAGGTGTGAGATCAGACTCTTCTGAATTTTCATTATTAGGAGACAAACACAAAGGCTTTTAAACAACAATAACTGACACATACTTTATATATGCAGACATCAGTGGAAGGTTGTCATAAATTGGTTTGATACACAAATAGACTATTATTGCTGCTGTTTTACCCGTATTGGTGTACTATTCCAAGAATGTGAAAGTATTGCCTGATCAGTGGCTTTTGCAATTCTGATGCCATTTTGGACTGACCAAATAATATTGGCTGTGTGCAGTTGTCTTGTTTTGGTTTAAAATACTACATCCTGTACTTACAACGACTTCCTGTTCAATACTCTTCAATGAGGTTTTCACTACATCAGTTTAAAACTAATAAATCCTCTTTAGATCAGACAGTTGTGGTGAATGTTACAGAAAACATGTTAAAGACTTTACATATTAGAGGAATATTTCATCAAGAACACTTCTGTGTTTAAAAAGAGATATAATTGTGTTTAAATGCTAACGCTAACAGGAAATGGTTGTATGTGCTGATTTTTTCTCAACCCAGTTATGCAGACCCATCACTTTGCATTGTGGTTCTAGCAAAGTTTATATTAAAATTTCTTAGGATCGGTAAGTTAGGTTAGATTATTAGAGTTGTTAAGTTAATTTGGTTAAATAGAGATTTGGAAATGCTAACAGGAAGCGCATAACTGCGTTGGAAAAATAAAGACGCGTACAGAAGTTAGCATTTTTGAACAATCGCAAGCCAACTGAAATTCCGTGCACACAGCCCATTGTGTCTAAATGCTAACGCTAACAGGAAATGGTTGTATGCATAGACATATAATTGGTTGTATGTACAGAATTAGCATTTTTGAACAATCGCAAGCCAACTGAAATTCCGTGCTCACAGCCCATTGTGTTGCTAGGCATACGTCCAAATGTATCTATTGTACTATTCTTTTTCATAGCTTTCAGATTTACCTTTCCTCATAGAAAAGTCACAGCATATTACAATGCCATCACGGCTCATACATTTGACACTGATCACACGTGCTTTTGCATTCAAGCTCTTCTAAAAGATGCAGACTTCTACATACTTCTTCAACTTATTTTCACACACATTATCATTTTAGTGTAGTATTTCATATTAAGTCTCATTTATTACATCTCTCTGTACAGAGATTGACTGGTTACATGGCAAACCAGTCCTCTGAAGTCCAACACTTTCCTTTATATTGAAAAAAAAAAGGCGTAAAGCAGTGGAGTGAGGGGACAACAAAGGATCACAGTGATTCTAAGTACAATGTACTGTACGAATGCAGGCATGAGGCTAAAGCCACAGCACAGTGCAGATCATGTTAACATAAAGGGCAAGCCTAACCTTTCTAACTGGAGCTGCTCTGATATGGACTGAAGGAAAGTGAACCTACCTTTAAAATAAGAAAAGCAAAATTAATTATTTAAAGTAGTTCTACAAAGGTAACTAATACCAATACTAAACCTCTAATCTGAATCTGAATGACCTACTAAAACTACTTCTTTGTTGACTTCCTTTTCAGATTTTTTACTTAAAACAGACAGTTTAAGCTTTGCTCATCCCAAATACCGACCTCCTGATGTTTGTAAAGCTTTGCCAACTGCAGTCCCAGCGGGAGCAACTCTTACAGCCAAATAAGCCTTGTAATGGCGCTTTAGTGATTATGACTGCCTAGTCCTTTAGTTACTCTATAGGCCTCCTTTTCTGTGCGGTGAAGACCCTGGGACTGCCAACAGAATTTCATCTTTCATTTTAATTAATAATTTGAAAAGGTATTTGCACCTTTCAGAAATAGGTTTGTCTTTGTGCCAAAAAAAAAAAAAAAAAAAAAAAAAAAAAAATTCCATGAAGTCCTACAGAGTTTGAGGGTTTGTTTAGACATCTTCACATCCAGCCAAAATACACATTCATTTAATGGATAATATTTCACTGAAGATATTAATCTAAAATATATGAGCTGGCACCGATGCAGGATAAAGCTAAACACTGTGTCTTAGCCAATACAAATTCACAATTTAGAGTCCTCAAATGCCTTTTAAATGTATATTTGTAATTTGTAATCACAGCTTTCGAGCATAAATAAATATATACATAAAACATTAAGGTGGAATAAATGTTTACATGCTTTTTAAGGCCACTCAATTTTGTCATTCAGTCTACAGAAACAAATTCACCTTAACTATTATACTTAAATTGATTAAACAAAAAACACACACGTTTAAGTTGGGGTGCTAAACTTTTTTTGTTGTAAATTTACAATAAGCTTTGTTTTCTCCACTAAAAAGTATACTGTAAATGCAACACTTAGCGACAAAATCACACCACTGTGTGCTGTCGTATTAAAGTATTTCATCAGCCAAGTAGTTATACCAGCTTGCCAAAACCTGATCTCGTCAGATCTCAGAAGCTACGCAATGTTGGGCCTGGGCAGTACTCGGATGGGAGACTGCGAAAGAACCTCAGGTGCCACAGTGGGACTGTCACAAGGACACGGTCCTTTTAGCCACCAATTACCTCCACTGTACAGAAATGCAGAGCCCAACCAAGTTTTACAAATTTTATTACAAATCAAATTACTCAATAAAATCTTGTGCTCCCGAGGTGCAATAAAATGAGATCACTAACCAGTTAAGATATAATAAAAATTAAATGAGTGCATGAGTTGATATCTAGTTTTAAAAAAACAAGGTAAAGTCCTTCTTTAGTCCTATTTTAAAAAGGGGAAGAGTCCGGTTGATTAAATTTAAAATAGGGTAAGGTCCTTTGTTAGATCTGGCAACTTATCAGAACTTGAACATCGAGGTCCGTTTGTCAGTCCCAGCAGGGTGTGATTTTGGGCTGTAGCACCTGCCCTCCCCACAGTCACACGAACTGCCGCTGGCACAGCCTTGGTGTCGCCCTCTCTGGGCCTCGCTCTCTCTCTCTCCTCCTGGGTCCGCGGGCCTGTTGAGAAGTAAAGGGCGCTCACTTCACCAGCTAGGCCACACACAAAAAACACACACACGCTGGCAGCTGCAGAATTATCACGTCCCTTTACTCATCTGAGAATAGGCGTTGAACCAAGATCCCCTCTGCGCCTCGGCCGGTGCGTCTGTGGCAACCCAAAGCGGTTCGTCTCCTGGGCACTCTCCTGCAAACCTGTCGAGGCAGCAAAGGTGCTTACACCACCGTTCGATTCAAAATAAAAGGGTCGATTGCACACGACAGCAGGCTAAATCACGTCCCTTCACTTATCTGTCGGCGCGCGTTGTATCGAGTCGTCAGACTTCGGCCCTCTGGTCCTCCTGCGTCACCCGATCACCAGTCCCGCGATCGTCTCCCCTGGCCGCACGGTCACTGACACACAAACATGGGGCGCTCACACACTTGAACCACCAGCCGTAATGTTTCATTCACTCAAATACAGGTAAGTCACGTCCCTTCACTTATCTGTTTTCGAGCGGTGATTCCACACATGGCTGGGCACCCGGCGTCTCCTCCTCCTCGACCGGCTTCGTCCAAAACACCGTCCTGCTTCCGCGTTTGCCTCTCACGGTCGTTCCTCCTTCTCGCGGGATCTCCTGCTCCTACCATGTCCCAAGCATTTTTTATAGCTGTCGCTAGGTCGGGGTGACCAATCAAAGCGGTAGGCGGGGGAATCTCCAATTACTGCCACTAACCTACATGTGCAACCCAGTCCAATTGTCCCATGCTATCCACAACATGCTAAATCTTAGCCAAACTATTATATGCACAACGAAAAAAAGAAAATAAACATGCAAATAGCAATACAGGCTGGTTGGGGACAAAGATAGAGAGTGGGCATTTCACATTCCTCCCCTCTTGAATGTTGGACGACCCGGCCAATTACTCACGATACCTAGCTGGCAATGTACCAAGTGTAGTGCGCTGTGAACGGCGCACTAGCTGCTCGCGAGGGTCAGGTGGAAGGCCCTGCTCTCGTGGTGGTTGTGCAATTTGGGAGAGTGTTAGTCTGGGGAGCCACCAGGTTGGAGGGGGCAGTCCTGTGGGTTGTGGTGGCAGTTCTGGTCCTTCTTCTGGGTTCCTTGGTCCTGCGAAAGAGTAAGAGGACAAAGGCGAAGGTTATTGCGATGAATTGTACGGGTCGGGCCTTCCCTACCCTCTGGGCGGACTACATAAACTGGATGATTCTCTCGAAGCTGCTGTACCACCACATACCCCTCAGGATTCCACCTGGGGGCTAACTTTCCTCTCGCTCGCCTGCGGAAGTTTCTTATTAGAACTCGCTCACCTGGGAGGAAGGGGGTCAGTCGGGCTTTACGATCATACCAGGCTCGGTTTTGCTCGTGGCGTCGCTGGGTGTGGTCTTTTGCAACTTTATATGCGTGGTTAAGGGCCTGTTGATGCTGTTGTACCCAGCCGTCGAGTGTTTGTGTCTTCGAAATAGGGCCCAGACCAAATGACCAGTCGACTGGCAACCGTGCATGTCTGCCAAAAACCACATAATGCGGCGTCAATCCAGTTGTCCCGTGGACAGTGTTGTTGTAGGCCTGAACCAGGGCAGGTAGTTGGTCCGGCCAATATCTCTGCTGGGTCTCGGTCATTGAATTCAGAAGCCGCAAGAGTGTCTGGTTGAACCTTTCACACGCACCATTGCCTTGGGGATGATACGCTGTTGTTCGGCTCTTTTGGCAACCATACAGTTTACAAAGCTGGCCAAACAACTGAGACTCGAAAGCCGCTCCACGGTCTGACAATATTCGCTCCGGGCAGCCGAATGTCAGGATCAATTATTGTACAACACTTTGGCTGTGGTGTCAGCTGACTGGTCACGGGTGGGAACTGCAACAGCGTACTTCGAAAACAAGTCAGTCATGACTAAGATGTATTGGTACCTGTCCTCTGGGCGGCCGAGGGAGAGGTAATCTATCCCAACAACTTCAAATGGGTATGAAGTACAGATAGGTACCAGTGGAGCTCTACCATCGGGGCCAGCTTTATTGCATATACACTGGAAGCAAGTTTTCCCCCATTCTTCAGAGTCTCTACTCATGCCAGGCCAGTAACATCGCTGCTGCAGGGTTGCCAGGGTCCTGTCTTTACTGGGGTGGCCCATCCGTTCGTGGTAGGTCTTCCATACTGCTAGAGTTTCCTGTTTGGGAACAAGAATCTGGACAAAGGTGAGCCCCGACCCCCCATCCTTATATTGTCTCCTCAAAACCCCGTCGTGGCATTCAATTTTATCCCATTCTCTCAACAGCCCTTTCAAATATTGTGACATGTCACTACATATTTCCGGACAAGGACCATTTTGCTGCTTTAGATGGATCAGGTAGCGTAAGTCAGTATCGTTTTCCTGCTGCTGCGCCCACGTCGGGGCCTCCTCCATAATGATGTGACCAGACTGTGCCACCTCCCCCGGCTGCTCTGGCAATCTGGATAGAGCATCCGCATTTCTATTAAGAGTGCCCGGGCGATACTTCAATTTGTATTTAAAGTTGGCCAGTTGTGCCACCCATCTCTGCTCGACAGCACCGAGACGGGCTGTGTCTAAGTGCACCAGAGGGTTGTTGTCTGTAAAAACTGTAAATTCAGCCCCATACAGATAGTCCTTGAATTTGTCTGTAACAGCCCATTTTAATGCCAGCAACTCTAACTTGAATGAGCTATAATTTTGGTCATTACGTTCTGCTGGTTGTAGGCTACGGCTAGCATACGCAATAACTCGTTCTTTTCCATCCTGTACTTGGGCTAAAACAGCTCCTAAACCTTCGAAACTGGCATCTGTATACAGATTAAAGGGCTGTGAAAAATCAGCATAAGCCAGGATCGGGGCATTAATTAAAGCTTCTTTTAAAGAATCAAAAGCATGCTGACATTGGGGGGACCAACTGACAGTGGTAAACTTCTGGTGGGCTGAACCATGGGTCAAGGCATTTAATGGGAGGGCAATTTTTGAAAAACCCGGTATAAATCGACGGTAATAGCCAGCAAATCCAAGGAATGATTTCACCTGTTTTACTGTAGTTGGTACAGGCCAATCTTTTACCGCTGCGGTTTTCGCCGGGTCTGTTGCCACTCCTTCCTCGCTGATCACGTGACCCAGGTAGGTGACACTCTTCTGAAACAGGCAACATTTGCGTGGCTGAAGCTTCAGTCCATTTGCATCTAATTTCTGAAACACCTCCTCTAGATGACGAATGTGACTGTCAAAATCAGAAGAAAACACTACAACATCATCCAAATAGATTAACAAAAAGTCATTTACCATGTTGCCGAGGCACCTCTGCATGAGTCGCTGGAATGTGGCAGGAGCATTACACAAACCAAAAGGCATTCTCTCAAATTCATACAGGCCGAATGGTGTTGTGAATGCCGTTTTTTCTCTGTCTGCGGGATCCACTTCAACCTGCCAATAGCCGCTTGCGAGGTCTAAAGTAGAATACCACTTGGCAGCCCTCAGTCCGGTCAAGGATTCCTCAATCCGTGGGAGCGGGTATGCATCTTTATGGGTGAGTGCGTTCAGCCTGCGATAATCAACGCAAAACCTCCAACTCCCATCCTTCTTCCTTACTAACACAATCGGGGCCGCCCAGGGACTAGAGCTCTCACGAACCACTCCGCTGTCCAGCATGTTCTTCAACAGGGACCTTAGCTCTGTGTATAGGCTTGGCGGGACAGGCCTATAGCGCTCACGGCTTGGCGGGGCAGTGCCAGTAGGAATCTGATGAGTGACCACGCTAGTCCGCCCAAAATCCTCGTCGTGTTGGGAGAACACCTTTCCCCATCGATGGAGTAGGTCAGTCATCTTCTGTTGTTGTTCCTCGGTCAAACCATCGCCCCGTAGAGACATAACAGGGTGCAGATTCCCCTCCTCCTCCGATTTGTCCACCACACGTCTCACTGCCACTTCCACAATGTCAGGGCCCACACTATTTAACACCAATTCCTGCTCTCCTTGGATGTCCCCAATGCCCACTTCGGTCACCTGGGCAAGTGGTTGACGCTGAGGGATTTCTACAGGGTAGGGGTGGGGATTGCAGATTCGACATGGCACCCGGCCTTCCCTCAGTGTAGCGAGCGTCCTTCCCACACGCCACTCTTCATTGCTGTCTGGGAGAGATTCAATTATGACATTACAGTTAATATTATGGTCAGCATTTACCTGCGTCCACAGGACCATCTCGGTGTGTGGAGGGATGACCACGGGCGCTTGACGAGGCAGCTTGGCAACACCATCTACAGTTGGCCGAGGTCCGCTGGTCACGATCCGTTGACACTCAGTGAATGCTCTGGTCCAAACCTTTCCCTCGGCTGATGGCAGTGTGGTTTTAAAAGCTGCTAGGCCTGGATGGTTACCTTGAGTGAGCACAGACCAAACTGGTTTTATAATGTTCATTCCTAAAATGCCCCTCTCAGACCCGAGACACTTATCCTCAACAATAATAATCCCTTTTTCTGATATATGCACACCCCCTACCACACAGTTGACCAAAGCATAGCCAATATAAGGAATCTGCAGGCCGTTGGCAGCACGTAGGGTCAGCCAGGGGACTTCAGTCACGCTGGTCAGTTCCATCTCCCCCATGTATTTCCGAAATAATGTCTGGCTCATCAGCGTCACTTGGGATCCTGTATCGAGGACAAAAGGAATGTCATGATCATTAATTTTAACAACCACGTCCGGGCACTCACCAATCAAGGCAGATTTAGACCCCCGCCTTGTTATGCAGTCATTTTGGGGTTCGGATGTCATTGTAAGTTGTGAGATGGGCTCTAAGGTTACTGCCCCCACCGCTTGGCCCTCGGCTGCAGGGGTTACTAAAAATCCTGCGTTCGGGCTGGCCTCTGTGGGCAGTAGCGTTGTACATGTCCAGCTCCTCCACAGCTACGACAAATAGGCCGTCCTTGCTCATCCCAGCGATATGGAGTGCCAGGTCTTGGTCGTCGTCCATGGGGTGACTGACTTGAGGAAGGCAGTCGGTCACGTGGGAACAGCTGTGTTTTTATATCTTCCACAATAGCTGATGAGAGAGATTTAAGCTGTTCCTGTATTTCCCTTTTCATCTCCCCTAAAAGTTCCTCTTTTAATTCTGCATGAATCTGTCCCTTCAGTTGTTCTGGGTTAGGTACTGAGGGTTTGGGTGGGGCATATGTTGTGACCCGGTTTGTCATGATTTCACCCTCCTCCTGGAGCTCTCTCTCAAGGGCACGGGCTTCTTTACAAGCTTCTGTGAATGTAAGGGCATCACGACGACGCATCTGCCTACTGAGCTCCTGCTTTAGTGGCCCTTTCTGAAGACCCACCATTAGTTGGTCTAAAAGCAAATCGTCAGAGTCCTCTGTCCCATCTTCGTCACATTCTTGCCATTTTGCAAACATTTCCCTGAGGCGAAGTATAAAAACATTTACTGTCTCGTCAGTCCGCTGCTTACAATTAAAAAAGTTCATTCTCAACTGTGCCTTTGTGACAGGTTTAGCATATAACGACTGTAAAAAGTTCAGCACTTTGAGGCCTGTATCTTTCTGATTAGAACTTGCTAGCAATATTTCTCTTTTTGCTTCCCCCTCTAATGCGCCAAGTACAAAGTCTGCTTCTTGTTGTGGTGTTAGTCCCTGGGCCCTCAACATAGCTTCCACCTGACCCTTCCAATCCCCAAATTTTGTTGGTTCTCCATTAAACTTTGGGATCCAGGCAGCCCCCATGAACCACGGCATCATAAAGTTAGCATTAATAGCCGTACTGGGGTTTGATTGGGCCGGCTCCATTTCTCAACAGTGGATGGTGGTCCTGCCAACAGCGCCAAATAAATTATGTCACAAGGACACGGTCCTTTTAGCCACCAATTACCTCCACTGTACAGAAATGCAGAGCCCAACCAAGTTTTACAAATTTTATTACAAATCAGATTACTCAATAAAATCTTGTGCTCCCGAGGTGCAATAAAATAAGATCACTAACCAGTTAAGATATAATAAAAATTAAATGAGTGCATGAGTTGATATCTAGTTAAAAAAAAACAAGGTAAAGTCCTTCTTTTGTCCTATTTTAAAAAGGGGAAGAGTCCGGTTGATTAAATTTAAAATAGGGTAAGGTCCTTTGTTAGATCTGGCAACTTATCAGAACTTGAACATCGAGGTCCGTTTGTCAGTCCCAGCAGGGTGTGATTTTGGGCTGTAGCACCTGCCCTCCCCACAGTCACACGAACTGCCGCTGGCACAGCCTTGGTGTCGCCCTCTCTGGGCCTCGCTCTCTCTCTCCTCCTGGGTCCGCGGGCCTGTTGAGAAGTAAAGGGCGCTCACTTCACCAGCTAGGCCACACACAAAAAACACACACACGCTGGCAGCTGCAGAATTATCACGTCCCTTTACTCATCTGAGAATAGGCGTTGAACCAAGATCCCCTCTGCGCCTCGGCCGGTGCGTCTGTGGCAACCCAAAGCGGTTCGTCTCCTGGGCACTCTCCTGCAAACCTGTCGAGGCAGCAAAGGTGCTTACACCACCGTCCGATTCAAAATAAAAAGGGTCGATTGCACACGACAGCAGGCTAAATCACGTCCCTTCACTTATCTGTCGGCGCGCGTTGTATCGAGTCGTCAGACTTCGGCCCTCTGGTCCTCCTGCGTCACCCGATCACCAGTCCCGCGATCGTCTCCCCTGGCCGCACGGTCACTGACACACAAACATGGGGCGCTCACACACTTGAACCACCAGCCGTAATGTTTCATTCACTCAAATACAGGTAAGTCACGTCCCTTCACTTATCTGTTTTCGAGCGGTGATTCCACACACGGCTGGGCACCCGGCGTCTCCTCCTCCTCGACCAGCTTCGTCAAAACACCGTCCTGCTTCCGCGTTTGCCTCTCACGGTCGTTCCTCCTTCTCGCGGGATCTGCTCCTCCTGCCATGTCCCAAGCATTTTTTATAGCTGTCGCTAGGTCGGGGTGACCAATCAAAGCGGTAGGCGGGGAATCTCCAATTACTGCCACTAACCTACATGTGCAACCCAGTCCAATTGTCCCATGCTATCCACAACATGCTAAATCTTAGCCAAACTATTATATGCACAACGAAAAAAAGAAAATAAACATGCAAATAGCAATACAGGCTGGTTGGGGACAAAGATAGAGAGTGGGCATTTCACATAAGCTCCTCGGTGGCAAGGCTCCGGGTGTGGATGAGATCCGTCCTGAGTATCTCAAGTCTCTGGATGTTGTGGGACTGTCTTGGCTGACACGTCTCTGCAACATCGCGTGGCGAACTGGGACAGTACCTCTGGATTGGCAGACCGGGGTGGTGGTCCCTCTGTTTAAGAAGGGGACCGGAGGGTGTGTTCCAATTACAGAGGAATCACACTCCTCAGCCTCCCCGGTAAGGTCTACTCCAGGGTGCTGGAGAGGAGACTTCGACCGATAGTCGAACCTCGGATCCAAGAGGAGCAGTGTGGTTTTCGTCCCGGCCGTGGAACACTGGACCAGCTCTATACTCTCCATCGGGTGCTCGAGGGTTCATGGGAGTTTGCCCAACCAGTCCACATGTGCTTTGTGGATTTGGAGAAGGCATTCGACCGTGTCCCTCGTGGTGTCCTGTGGGGAGTGCTCCGAGAGTATGGGGTCCGGGGCCCTTTGCTCAGGGCGGTTCGGTCTCTGTACGACCGGAGCAGGAGCTGTGTTCGCATTGCCGGCAGTAAGTCAGACCTGTTCCCAGTGCATGTTGGACTCCGCCAGGGCTGCCCTTTGTCACCGGTTCTGTTCATTGTTTTTATGGACAGAATTTCTAGGCGCAGTCACGGTCCGGAGGGTGTCCGGTTTGGTGACCACAGGATTTCATCTCTGCTGTTTGCAGATGATGTCGTTCTGATGGCTTCTTCAAACCAGGACCTGCAACATGCACTGGGACGGTTTGCAGCCGAGTGTGAAGCGGCTGGGATGAAGATCAGCTCCTCTAAATCCGAGGCCATGGTTCTCGACCGGAAAAAGGTGCCTTGCCCTCTCCAGGTGGGTGGAGAGTCCTTGCCTCAAGTGGAGGAGTTCAAGTATCTCGGGGTCTTGTTCACGAGTGAGGGAAGGATGGAACGTGAGATTGACAGGCGGATTGGTGCAGCGTCAGCAGTGATGCAGTCGCTGTATCGAACCGTTGTGGTGAAGAAGGAGCTGAGCCGAAAGGCAAAGCTCTCGATTTACCGGTCAATCTACGTTCCAACCCTCACCTATGGTCATGAGCTTTGGGTAATGACCGAAAGGACAAGATCGCGAATACAAGCGGTCGAAATGAGTTTCCTCCGCAGGGTGGCTGGGCGCTCCCTTAGAGATAGGGTGAGAAGCTCAGTCACACAGGAGGAACTCGGAGTAGAGCCGCTGCTCCTCCACATCGAGAGGGGCCAGCTGAGGTGGCTCGGGCATCTGTACCGGATGCCTCCTGGACGCCTCCCTGGTGAGGTGTTCCGGGCATGTCCACTGGGAGGAGGCCAAGGGGAAGACCCAGGACACGCTGGAGGGACTATGTCTCTCGACTGTCCTGGGAACGCCTCGGGATCCTCCCAGAAGAGCTGGAGGAGGTGTGTATGGACAGGGAAGTCTGGGCGTCCTTGCTCAGACTGCTGCCCGCGCGACCCGACCCCGGATAAAGCGGAAGAAAATGGATGGATGGAAGTTTGTGTGGGTTGTGGGGGTTTCAGGCAATTGGGGATAGATATAGAGAAGATATAGAAATGTTTTAAAAGGGGGCATATTATGTAAAATTAACTTTTCTAAGTTTTTAACCATATTGTGACAGCGTTTTCTCATTATTAGCTCAACTCAAAGTTGTATTTGGAATGAGTCGTGCATGTTTGTTAATGGACCTGTTTTTATTTCTAAATCATTATTGAGAAATGTTGTGGATCAATTTTAGAAAGAAGAAAATGTAAATGACTCATTTGCACAATGTCATAGTTACTTAACACACATAATGTATCATTTAATTGATCACTTTGTATTATAATGTTTGTAAGAAAGGGACTTTATACATAAAGTTTATTTTCATTGACTAAGGGATAAGTTTTTTAAAAGGCAACCCACTATAATCTATCAAATATAGATAATTTTAGCTTCTACTAATGTTTCTAGCAGCTCATTTTCAGTGTCTGTACATGCAGCCTGAATCTTCTCTGCAGGTGGATGTGTTCACAGACAAAACTGCTGCATCAGCAACACATGAACTCGTACTCAATCAAAATGAACATCTCCGGTGCCACTGAAACCCACTCCTCATGAGAGTTCACAAGTCAAAGTGTCATGTTAATACTAATTCATAACGCAACTGGCACAGCAATCACTTTAAAATGTAGGTTATACAGTGAGAAGAAATGTACAATAGTGTCTTCTCCTCTCCAGATATTGACCTCAGTTTGATCAGGACTTAAATGGCTGTAAAATATATGATGTTTTGGATTGGGTTACAAAGCAGAAACTGGTAATATGGCTCTCACTAGTGACAGCCCATTGCTCAGTTTAGGAAGTATATCTTAAATGCATTTTCCTCATACCAGAAGGCTGTCTTTAAAATAAGTTTTTGAAACTACAAGAAACTATAAGTTGTGATTTTTGGAGAAAAATATCATAAAGTTTCTAAATCCTGAGGAAAAAATGAATGAAAAAATCACTTCTGAGAACATGGCAAAGAAGTGAGCAAGATTCTTATTTTTATTCTTGTGCAATGCTCTGTAAATGGAACCACAAACTAGATTACCTCAAATTGTAATCAATATCTAGAAATACAGATTCCTTAGCAGTACCTATAAATTATTTTTATGTTTCACTAAAACTCCTGTAGTATAAGTTCAGAGATCAGAACAAACTGGGTTGTAAATAGCGGCACAGACACATCAAACTGTCTTCACGCTCCTCAGGTCAAAGGTCGTCTGGTTTGGGAATGAAAACACTTAACACCAAAAAGACTTCAACGTCATAATTTACAACTTTTTAACAGTGACGTGAATTACAGCCTCACAGCGGGGCTCAACGTGGTGTTTTACACATTTCTTTCCATTCTACAAGACTCTAGATCACTCCCTGTGGACAGAGTTGTTATGATTGTGCTAACTAGGACTTGAATTTACATTTTGTTTAAAAAGTTTGAAAATAGTGGCTACATGATCAAGTTTTACTCAGAAAATTAATGTTTAGAGTAAGTGCAAGTTTTGTCATTTTCACACTATTGACACCTACAAGTCACATACTTAAAAAGGAAAAACTAAAAAGTACATAATAGGCTGCACTTGTTAAGTAAGTCTACGAGAATCTAGCTGCATCATTGTATTAGCTGCAGAGTTCAAAGCTTGTGAAAGAAGTAGTGGCTTTTAGTCTGGAAATTACGGTAACTAAAGTGAGCAGAGAGTTTCTGAGGACTCGAGCATCAGCTACAGGACAAGAAAAGATTACTCAAACATGCATGAATCAATCCAAGTACAACTATAATAATGAGAGATGTTTCTAAGAAATGTGGATTTTGCATAATAGGGCCATTTAAAACACAAAACATAGTAATAGCTTCAGACAAATGGCAAGAAATATTTTAAAACATCACCCTTTTTCAATACTTTTCAATCAATTTTTTTTTCTAATACTGCATAGACAGACCCATGATACATGATTTATGATTTGAACATGTGTCGTTCATATGAGGCGAGCGTAATCTCTTGGTATAGTTTTACAAAAGAGTGCTTGTTCTTGAGTTTCAGGCTGGGACCTCCTGCAGACTAAAGCTCCCCAACAGTCTCACTGGCAGACACTGGTCTTTAACCCGCTCAACACTTGACTACTATTGGCACATCACTGCTCCGATGAATTATCTCTAAACAAGACAACTTTTCACACTCTATTCTGGGTGCTGCTCACTGTGTACAATATGCAATCTGAACACATGCAAACACAAGTTCTAAAGGCATAGCACCTTGAGCCCTACGCCTTTATCAAAACCATTGGAGAGAAAAAATAAATATAATCAAAGAGGTCCTTCAGATGTTGGGCATAATAATTGTAACAGGTGGTACCTTGGGGTGTCGCTGCAACACCACAGCCAAGCAAGGGTTTAAGGGGTGGTTGGCTGTTTGTCCGTGTAGGTGCCAGTTTCTTTGCCTGGGATCCAGAACCCACACTTCACCCACACGTTTCAGACCAAATCTACATCGTACCGGGCAATCGGACGGACTCACTTTATTATTTTGTTTTGTTGTTTGTCTGTGTGTTTGTTTTGTTTCTTGTTGGTCACTTCCCTTAAAAATTCAAACTTCAAGGTAGATAGAAAATCAAACCTGATCTTTGCAGTGACTGCATGAGGTGTTTATTAGTGTTCCTACCTGTTTGCAGTGAGTTTGTTCGTTATTGGTCGCATTACACAAGGTTCTTTCAGAGTAGATTATCAATGCCTGTCTACAAGTAACACTGGGGAAAACCAATACTTTTACATGTTTCAAATAAATAATATGAACTTTATTTACGACACACTGACTTTTTTCTTGATAGTAACATAATCATGTTTAATTGAAAAAAAATCTCACTAGCACTTTTCTTTTTCAAAATTTGTGGTTGTGTGTGTTTTTATTGATTCAAGTAAGCTTGCCTTAGAGCACTCTAACATGTGTCATGGGATGTGAGAAAACTATTATCCTTATTGCCCCTAAAATGTGCTCCCTTGGAGAAAGGGAGAGGAGATCAGTCACAATGAGGGAGCTCGGAGTAGAGCTATTCCAACTGAGTCTTGCTGAGGCATTTATTTCAAATGTCTGAAGGACATCTTCCTTACCTGGGCAGGAGGTTCTGAAGCTGGAGGGTCTCTTGACTGGCCTGGGAACACCTTGGAGTAACCCAACAGGAGCTGGAGGAAGCATCTGTAGATGAGGGACATCTGGTAGCCAATGTCCAGATGATCACCTCCATACCTAAGCCCTGGATAAAGCGAAAGAGACAAACAGCTAAAAGATACAGTTATTGAAAGTTGTTTTTATAGAAATAGCTTTTCAGGGCATTTTGATATGATGCTGAGTTTAGATAAGCCCAGTGTGTTTGAGAAGAGACTTCCAGAGTGAGAGCAGCACAAGAGGAGGCTCTGTCCTTATAATTTGTCCTGGTATTGAGAGAACTTTGAAGCTTGACCCCAGTTGATCAGTAAGTTGAAGGTGTATAGAAATGGAGCAAAATAGCAAAAAATAGATGTAAAAATCATAAAGAAACCCCTGAATTCTTCTTCTAAAACCCATGAGTGAATTGTACCTGTGCTTGTATGATCTTTGGGCCTAAGGCTAAAGCCGTACCACACGTGAGCAGAGTCTCAAACTGTCAAAGAGAAGCCAAACAAAAACACAGGTAGCCTTGCTGTGTAAATAGTGGCTCTGTAATGGTTTTATTGAGTTAATCCGAGGTATGGCCAGGGGCAGCGCAGACCTGTTGGACTTGTGAACTATGGACCACTAACTCCCTGAAAGACAAGTCGACTTCAATGGCCATATTAAGCTGTGGAGCGGGTAGAGTTAAACTTAATTAAACCCTAATAGGAAGCAGTGATTTGGGGCTAACACAGAGCTTGTTGTTGAGGACCAGCGGACCCCCCTGAAGTCCTGCAGTGGGTTATGAGATGAGAACACAGATTAGTAAAGGTGTATGAACAGCGTGTCGCAGTGCGGTTGTTTTTACTTAGGTCTGATGGATTAGTGGAGGTGACAGGGCAGCGCTGCTTATGTCTAACTCTTCCTGTCTGTGTTTTGAGGATTTAAAAAGATAAATCAAATAACAACTGAGATGTAGTTGATTATTCTTTTATATTTGTATTTTTTGAAAGTAAGATAGAAGCAACAGAATATAGTATAATGTATTACTATTTCAGCTATTTTCTAGTGATACAAAAAAAACACAAATACACAAAATTAAGAAATTTTACCATTGCTTGTAATATTCTAGTGAGGCTGATACAATATTTATTATAAACTGCAATATTTAAAAACTTGATAATAAAAAGAGGTCCGTTAACTTTCTGTTCAAAACTGTAGAACTGATAAGCTGTGGATTGTTAAGATGGTAAGTGTTTAATCTTTTTGAAAAGACATTTACAGCCATTTTACATGTGTCACGCGGAGCCTTAATTAAAAAAATTTAAAAAAAGATTTTTCTTTTTTCTGACTGTAGCAACCAATCAAATTAGAATTTGGATATGCCATGAGGAAGCACCAAGGTTAAAGCTGTGGATGACTAAAATAGAAATAGTAATTTAAATTCTAACTAAAAGTCAAACTCTTAGCTCTCACAAAAAGATCAGCACATGGCTGATATCCATATGCGTGTATTCTTGGCTGGAAACATGGCTTTAAAGTGAAACTGTGATGGACCACTCAAGCCAAGCCAATCAGAGTGCTGGTTTAAGCTCTTAATGAGAACAAAAACTGTTTTCATTGGCTTTAGACAGCACACAACAACATTTGATTTTGTCACAAAGTGCTAAATTTGCAATACACACTTTGGTGAAAAAAGACAAAGTTGAAATATTTACATACAGAAAGTTGATTTTTCATATCCCCTTTAAAGTAACCAAATGTTATTGTCATGCCCATCATAATAACATTCAAAATTACTAAGTGCTAACGTTGACTGAAGGATTATGTTGGAGCCACAGTTCAGGCTTCAGCGCTGACAGACGTCCCGCCCCAGAGAGCAAAGACAAACTCCGGGACACACTTCGCCATTGACCCCGTCTGACCCCAGCACCTCTGTGTTTATCACCGCGATGATTGGGACACACCCCGAGGAGACTCACAAAGCTCACACAACTTCCTGTTTAAGCCACAATTTATCAAGTAGCGGCACTTAATGAAATGTCTAAAAATGGAACAGAAGTGTGACTATTAGCTCATACAAATAGCTGGTAAATAATAAATAAATAAAGCCTCATTCCAAGTAGAAAATATCACAAAATTAAGCTGGTCAGTGGATTCAATCAGTATTTTGTGCTTGTGTATTTGAAACAATCAGAGCCTATTATTTTAATGAATAACAAACAATCTATAGATTTACCTGTAAAAGTTCATTTTTGAGAAGTAAAGGAAATATTCTAAACCACAGTAAGAATTCTCTGTGTTTATGCCCAGACTGAGATGATTGACAGGGGTGTTCTTGGGTGGTCAGGGCTGGACATAAGGCTAACATGCTCCAGAGACTATCGCGGCTACTTTTCATCCATCCATATAGTTTTCACCAGTAAAACCTTTATTGGAGTTAGCGTAGCCTAGCATCACCCCAGTAAAAGGACTTTTGCTGAATCCCAAAGGTTAAATTGAATACAGGAGGTATAATAGGACTTTCATTACACTTTTATCTTGTTTTTAATGGTTCACAAACAATAAGGTGACTTTTAAATTGAAATTATTGAATTTATAGTGTATGGTAAGGCAATGTTTAAGGTAATGTTTATTAAGGACTATGTACAATTACATTAAGCACAATGGCAGAGATGCTTATACCAGACTCTAGCTTACAGCTAATTTCAATCTTTAGTCCTGGATGTGTCAATATTGTATTGTTCATTATCCATGACAAAATTTGCACCAAATGTGTTGTATTAAAATATCAAGAAAGCACAAAAATATGTAATCATAAAAGTGTAGTAATACATGATGAACATGATTATTTTTAAGATTTTACTAAACATTTAGCTTGTTGTGCCAAATTTCACATAAATTCCACAAACATTATGTATTGACCAAATTTGCTATTGCTTACATAAGACACGCTCTCCTTCTTCTGTCAAAGCCTTGCGTTTTTCTGATTTACTTTCGTTATCCATTTTCTTTAATTCTAATTTTCAGACTAGCGACAAAAAGAAAAAACAAGCCATTATCTGTTTAATTTCATACAATGTTAAAATATATATATATTTTTTTTAAAAGACCCATTTTCCTTATTCTCATGTTGAAAAAAGCAGTGAACAAATGGTACACATACATTAATTTAGTTATTTGCAAATTGTCTTTGCATTTTTGTGCTTTTTGGTGATTCTGTTTCAACTTTTGTCAATTTCTTCATTATTTGCAACTTAGTTGTTGCAAAACTGTGATAAATATTTACCACAAGGACTAAGCCAAAATTAGAAAAAAGTGATAATCTGTCACTGTCAAGATCACTATAAATAAAGTCTTGGTTCATGCTTTTATTAAGGAATAAGTAAGTGTTATTACATGTATAGTTACATAGTTATTATTAAGTGTTACTGCTTTTGCTGTTCACGTTATGATCAGCTTTAGGGGTTAGTTCAATATTACTCTATACTATATATTGTCAGTACCTAATATTTGACAATCTCATTAAATACCCCTTTTATGCAGTGACAAATTTCAGTTTTTCTATTCAATTAGATACAATGTCATTTTACTTTCTTTAGCTGACGCAGGACAGACTAATGTTTTCTGTGTATGCGTTTAACTGTTGTGTTTCCGTACTGCCTGACCTTTGACCCTCACGTGTTGTCCCTTCTGCAGGTCCGGCCACACTTCACACACATGTCTCACATCAGGCTCATTCTGGCGGTTTCCTCGCTGTGGTCTGGACACCTTGATCCAATGAGAGACCAAACACAACATGGGCGTTTCTTAAAGATGAATCACTGACTTTATGAACAGCCTGAGCAGATTATAGTCAACACAAGATGGATAGGACCAGGAAGCAGAGAGGCAACACTGTGGAGGACAAATATATCACCGGATCTTTCATTATTCATGCTTTATGTTGCACCATCTTCAAAGCAAATTGTGAATTTTGTTTGTTGACATGGCATTAAAACTTCTGAGAACTTATATAGTAATAGCTAATCATTGTGTTTTATTTCTAATTATAAGCTGCTACACCAAAGAACTTACAAAAACATAAAAAAAAAACATTATTTATGAATCATATTTATACTACAAATTGATCTGTAGCAAAAGAAATTGTGAAGTGGAAACTATATTATGTATGTACGACAAAATATGGACTGGTGTTGCAAATTAGTCATGTAATGCTTTGAAACTTTAATAAATTACAAAATTTACAAGACAAAACATGATCATAATAAAGACTTGTGTGTTTCCCCTAGGTTTATTGGCTTAAAGTTGGGGTAGCTAACTTTTTTGTTGTAAAAAGGAAACTTTGTGTTTTCCACCAAAAAGTCTATGATAAATGCAGCAATTTGTGAAAAAATGTGCCCACAGGGTAGTGTCTGAATCGAAAAATAAAGAATTTCAGTTCTAATCAAGAGCCAAATGCAGTGTTCTGATTGGTTGAGCTTGGGTGGTCTTCTCCAGTTTCACTTTAAAAGAGAAAAAAAAGGGTTTTAGGCAAAATTTCAACCAATCTTAATACATATAATAACAATGTGTCGAAGGACTTATGACAGAAAGTTGTCAGATTTAAAACCTAAATTTTGTTTGCAGTGTGAAAATCACCTACCCCACCTTTAACAGGCCTGCTCTCTAATGGAAAAATATACGCCTACGTACTGCAGATTTATAATTATTGATGAATAAGTGAACAGAAGTCAGTTGGCTTGTTTGTTTTTGAAACCGCTAACATCTTACCGGCATCTTTATTTCCTGTTTAGTTCATTTTTATGGGGTTTTCACTGCCTCAGACTGAAATGAAAAGAAAAAAAAACTGTAACAGTGAACAGTCAGTTGTGATTGTTTTTCTCAGACATGTTAAAGATTTTACAAAACAGAAGAATACATAGCCAAAGGACCGAGGTGAGTTTATAAAAAGATGGGTTTGTGTGTTAAAATAAACAGCTCACATGTGCACAGTTAGTTAGCAACTTTTAATACTTTTTGGAGCAGCTAAACTGCTATAAATGATCTTATAATGATATCTTAGAATATCAATAACAAAAAAAAATCCTTTGGTAAGCAGGGTGGTGGGTGCTGGGAGCAGGGCAACTCTATTTGTAGAATGCTGGGGGTAACACTGAAAGACATTGTTATAGTCTTATGTTGAAAAAATAATGTTTTATTATTGCGGTCCTAAGGTAAGTATCAAGCCTTTTCTTTCATTAAAAACATGGTTTGTTTGCTTGTTAGAATCTATGGGTAGGACCATAAATTACCAAAAGTAATTTATGGTTAAAAAATAGGTTATATAAGAAAACAGTTTTTTTTTAAAGGGATGTAATAAATTGAAAGTATATATTTTTGAATATCTGGCAAATTTTACAGACGTTTCACAACTTTCTAAGCCTAAACTAAAAACATGTTTTAATACTTCCTTTTCAGGCTGACATAATACATATTTGTTTTTGTCGCTCATGACAACACAGCTAGACTTACAAAAAACTGCAATACACACTTCAACAACAACTGTCTTATAACCTTTTGTGGAGTGAATGCTTCTAAGTCTACACACAGACACAGATAATATAATAATATGAAAATTATTGTGTGTCATGTGTTGTTTTTAATTAAGTTATTATTCAGTATCATTTGGAAATATATAGTTTATTTCTTATGGTTCTTAGTACTTTATGCACAAACTCATATAAGACAGCCTTTTTATCTTTCCTGATTTATGAAAACAGCGAATGTAATAATGTTATATTGACAATGTGGCTGACTACTGGTGGGATTAAATAAACGGGTGAACACAGCCCTCAGTGTTTATGAATACCCACAAAAAAGGTGTAGAAGTCAATAGGTGCAGATTTTCATTGGAAAGTATGAAGCCGGCTCACGGTTCACTGACTCTCAAGAAAAAAACACGTTCAGCTCAGCGCTCGGTGGATGGATGAAGTTAGTCTGTTCTCACACAGGAAATTGCAAGTCTGTCAGAAGGATTGTGAGTTACCATTCAGCCCATAAATTTCTGTACAACCATGACCAAGAACCTGGTGTTACTGGATAAAACTGCTTTTTTAATTTGATTTCTTAAATTGCAAAAGTTAACTAGGCAAATGCCCAAAATCCTCCTGAGTTTTTAATATTATTATTGCAATTTTATGAAATAATCATCCTTTATTTATCCTCACGTAACGGTGCGAAGTTCAAGAAGTGAGCAGCACAGTCACACTCATTACAAAGCGTTCAGGAATTTTCCAAGGAAAAAAATATATACATATATATTATTTCTGTGTTTAATTTGACACATTAACAGTAATATTCCTGGTTGGAAGCATAGCAGCACATTGTTCTGTGAGAATAAACATAGAAAGTGGATTATAAAACTCCAGCAACATTTTCAAAGACTTGTATTGAATGTCTGTTTAGCTTGTGAATTGTAATCCAAAATTACACAACTCTGACATCAATAATAAACGGACTTCTTAATGATAAAGTTTTTAATAATTTACTGTCTAATTAAGTTCATAATCATGATACCGGATATGTCTCTGCCAATAAAAAAATAAACAAATACAACGCCAAAAACAAAAAACATTCAGTTACAGAGAGTTGTAGGAATGAAACAGGCCTCTAACATTTGATAATAAAAAGAACATGAGTATGTGAAAATATGTAATTGATAATATGAACAGCTATTAATCCTTTTTCCCATTTTGACTTTATTGAAGGAGTGTGTGCGTGTGTGTATATGTGTGTGTGTGAGTCTATGGAGACCTGACCTTGGTGCAGAAGAAGCCGGAAATATGGTTTCCTCCAGCGCTGTCACGTGAGCGTCTCTGGTTATTAAAACATGCTTTTCATCCGGCGACGATAGGCGAGCTGTCGACCCTGTCTCTAAGTCCAGACACAACTTCAACAAGATTTTAACCTGAAAAAACCACACAAAACTTACACTGTATGACCACCTCAAATTTATACTGTCTTTGAGAAGCAAATGTTAGTTGTGTCAGGTTTTTCCTCCCCGTAACCTATTTTGCACTTGAGCAAATACTTGATCAATGAAACACATAGACTTTAATAAAAAGCTGTAGACTGCTTGACGAATGAGTTTTGCTCTTGTTGTGAAAAAAACACAAGCATATCAGTATTAAATGTTTTATTACTTTCAATAAATAATTAAGTGTGTGTTACTGTTTGTGACTAAATTAAATATATTTATTGGGTGCACAAGGGTAGAAAACTCACAGGTGTGTTAGCGTCAGTCTGCTGGTGTTTTGGCCTCTTCACCTGCTCCTTCACCTCATCAGTCACACGTTTAGCTGCTGCCGGGCAAAACTGTTAGCATTTACACCAATCTGTCAGATCAGATTGCAGGTAAAGTCAACTCCACAGAATGGGACCGTTTGGACTAGGTAGACGAATGGTCACCTCAGTGTTTTTACTGTGATAATGCTGCTGGGAAGTGCAGTGATGCATTTTCACGACTGCTTTAATAAATGAATTAACACCTCTATTTTTTGACAAATTGCTGATCTAAATAACATTACAATTACTCTACATTGGGACCTTAATTATACAGTACTTTTATTACAAATCAGAAGCTGAAACAAATACTTAAAAATAAATAATTTTTCAAGGTACATTAATGCACATTGTATTATCTGAGTTCAAAATTTACAAGAGATTTAGTCTGACTATCCACAATGTTTTAGCTAAGCCCATTTATACACTCATTATTTCTAATGCCAATAAACTGTAAGGTTTTATATTTTGATTTGCATAGCAACATGTCATGACGAGTAAAGAATCTTGGATTTTGCAGTGCATTTAATGATATATTTTTCTTTTGAGATGACCAGGTGGCTGTATATTGCCTGACTCAGATGTGGTAGAGCAGAGAGGCTGCTGCTGCTGCTGCTGTAACAGAAGTCTGTCACTGCAGCAATGCCTATCTCAAGCATGGGTCATATTCATTTATAGCCCAGATCACATTCAGGGCCATAGACACCTCCAAATCAAGTCAACAGCTCTGAGCGGAGCTACCCGCCGTATATAATGTCATGCAGGCCATATGATGACAGACTATAGCAGTGCTGACCACATAGAGCAACACTATCTCCTGTCCATCAAAACCTAATGCAAATACTGGCTGTGAAATAACACACTGTGAGCGGCACAGCATCTGTTAACGGAAAGATCCTGCAACAAGAGCTCATGAGGGACGGGACCGTGTTGGGTATAATCGCCCTGAGTACAGTCAAAATGTACCAACTGTACAAGCATAGAACAGCAGGGAGAAAATGTGTATGTTTGTAAATATAGAATTATGGACTTATACAATGTTAAGTCACAATAATTTATTTGGGCATGTTTCTTTTATTACTGAATCACCAGAAAGTGATTTGTAGACTTTGGGCTCCTTTGTGAGCCACAGGTTGTGCGTATTAGATCCTAAAGAGAAGATTTCTTGAGGAGGACTTGAGCCAGCTCTGCTGCAGCTGTAGGAAAATGTGGCCTCTGGCTCTGAGCCCATCAGCACTAAAAGTGCCGCTGATGCCGTGTGTGGATATCAGTGTGAGATTACGGGCCGCTCTCAGTATGCCAGTCCTCTGGAGCTCAGCCATCACATCACCATTATCAGCTGAAGTGCAGCAGGTGGCAGCAGCTCACTTTAATACTGAGAATATGAGAAACTCTGCTCTGTGGAGACAAACTAAAGGACTGGGTCAAAACACAACACTGCCATCTACTGGTGTTTCTATACTCTGAGTCTAACCAACAAACTATTTAAATACTGGTTTATAAGATGTGCCTTCATAAAGTAGGTTCTGAAATTATTATACCACAGGCGACTCTGAGGACCCTGAAAAATAAACAGTAACAAATATATTTGAATTCTCAAGTCTAAAAAGTGTTTTGAGTTTAGTTTACTTGATATTTCTTTCACACTCCTCCTTTTCCAGTAAAGTGAAGCCTGTTGAAAATACACTCACAGTCTGTCCTCCGAGTGCGGGCTAGGCCTGGCCGTAAGAATTTTTAATTTGGTAGGTGTGACATTTACAGCCCTGCGAAGGAATCTGGTCTTGTAAAATGCTGTTGGCTGTTATTTTTTACAGCCTTGTAAATATACAGTTAATTTGTTTTTTGCTCGCGAGATTAAAACAGGAACAGAGGGTTCGAGGTGTTTTAAAGGGTTCACTTCATTCTTGCACCGCGCCCCACAGTCAGGAAATAAACACAGAGGTGGAAAGTACAAGGTGTGAGTGTGAACGAATGCTGCACGTCTTAATATTCAACCAGTGTTCAAAGAAGACTTGTAAATATTGTATCTAACATTTCAAGTACTTTTACTTTTTACTACTTTACCACACCGAGGCTTGTAGATAATGATCAACCTACAAGCTCTACAAAGTCAAATCGCATCATAAGCAATGTTTTTGCCAGGTGGTCTGGAGCTCAGGTGGTCCCTGCCAACCCTCCATAACTCCCTTTAGGCCTATAGTCGAAAAGCAGTTTTAAATCACACTTGTCCTCCCCGTGAAACAATCACAGTGAGAGAACATGCAGCGACTTTTATGTGAAATGTAACTATATTTAACTCAATATGTGGATGCATTTTATGAGAGGTTAAGCTTTGGGCTCGGGGCTGCTTTGGAGAGTAAGGCTGCGGAGATTTATTTGTTTTTAGAGGCTCAAATAAAACTTGAGGTACTGTGTGAAAAATCTGACCCAGTTTATTTGAGAAACGAAGCATGAATAACAGTGATGTCAAAAGCTTACAAAAACCGCAAAGACGCGACCTCCTGGAATTAGGTTGAAAAGTCCAATTTTGATTCAAGCGATTGTAAGAATGGCTCTTTCCCGTTTTCTCCGCCTCTTCTTCTTCTCCTCCAATCTTCCTGTGGCGTCAGCGAAAAACATCACGTTCTCCTTACTCTCGATTTCTCTCTGAAGAAACAGGAGCGCTGAGTGGTTGAAGCCCATCATATCCTGTGACAAAATTAAAGAAAAAATAATATTTGATGTTGAAAATAGTCTAAATGGGAATTTTGAATAATGTTTTGGGTGTCAAGACAAGGACATATTAATTGACAATATATAATGAAAATCTAATGAATTTTCTTAAAACTGCGAATTAGGTGGTACTCAAGACAAAAAAGTACTCATGGCAAAAAGGTTATTAACCACTGGCTTAAACTCATGTATAGACTCGATTCAAAAAATACATTAAATATTCATAAACTTATTTATATAACTTATAAATACTTATATTCATAAGCTTATTTTCCAATGGTTAGGGTTAGGGTTAATTAATAATATTAATAATATTAGTGTATGTAAGCTTAATAAACTCTATATTAAACTTTTTGGAAAGTTTAATATAGGGTTTAATGTAGGCCTTTGTTTGCACATGAAAGAAAAACTTATAATTACTTATAATTAACTAAAATTTTATTTGATTTAGTAATTATTGAGTCTACTCAAACACAAAAAAGTGTATATAGCTACGCTTTTCTGTTGATAAACCAATATCAACAAAGACATTAGGATAACTGTGCTTGTTCTTCCCATAGACATGAAATGAATTCTATGTTTATTGTATTTCCTATGTGACTCTATTTTATGAATAGTTCTTACACAGCACAAATAGGAGTAAAAACAAAAACAGCATCAGGAACTGAAAAGGGTTCTTTAAGTGGGAAAATCCAAAGTTTTATGTTTAAAAATGTTGTAGAAAACACATCTTTTTGGACTGACTTTTCATGCAAGCTGAGCTGGACATTTTATGACCCAGTTTAAATACAGTTAAATGTAAATTAATTATATTTTTGTTTTGTGGTTTTGTTTTGCCTGTGCTTTATAAAGTAATTTGATAACTGACCTTTGACCTTTATCTGTCAACACTGATCCAACTTACTCTTATTTCCTGAACTTTAGAAAGTGTATTGGTCCGTAGCTCGTCAATGACAGACAGCAGCATCTGGTTACTGGAGATTTGCCCAAAATGGATTCTACAAAACAAGTACATTAACATAAAAATAAATGCATAATTTTAACCAATCAGATGTGAATGTTAAGCAAAAACACTGACTTCAGGAGGAAGAAAAGGCAGCGACAGACCAGCTCCACCTCTGAGCCCTGCTGGATGTAACCGTTAAAGAGCTTCAGTAGATCCGGGACATAATGGAACGGCAGCACAAGCAGAGAAATCTCCAGCTCACTGAAAGAAAGAAACAAAAATAAAAATAAAATGTGACACCTGAGCAATTCATAAAAAATACACGAAATCAAATTTAAGTCCTTTTACCTGGATCTAACTTTCTTTATGACTTCCAACACATACTGGGCAGGCTGCAAGTGAACGCAACATACAAGTTACACATTTTGTCCAGGTTTTGTCTAAGTTTAGCAGTACTGAACTGTTAAACTTACAGAAATGTTTCCAAAAGCAACAAGGATCATGTTGGGATTAGGAGGCGGAAGCTGAAAAAATACATACAATAAAATTAACTCAAAAACTTTTAACTGTACTGCAAAATTTAGACTTTTTTTTACCTCTTTGCCAGCGTGTTTACAGGCAAACTTATGATCTTCCATCTTCCTCATCTCTTCTCTGTACAGCTCCAAAGCCTCCATAATTCTTTCAGCCTAAAAATAAAAAACACATTGTTGGCATTAGTTAAGTAAAAAAAAAAAAAACCATACAGTAATTAAATCTCAGTGGAACTTTCCTGGTTAAATAAAGGTTTTTCATGATTGTAAATTGGTAAATGACTGAATATACTCACAGCTTTCACAGTCTCCACAGTTTTCTTTCCAGCTGGTGCCACTTCTCCTGGAGTCTCTCCTGGCACCTGTTCACAAATATTTAAAATACATTTACTACATGCACTTACAACATCATACCTAGCCCATTATAGAAAACCTCTCTCAGAACACATTATTTTGAATGAATCTATTATCTTACCACAGGAGCATCTTCTTTCCCCATGCTTTCCTCTATCTCTGCCTCTCGCGCCTACAAAACAGCAATTTACAGCCTTTACATACAATATTGTCATTTTATTATGCTACCTAAAGCTTTTAACATATCCGCTTTACGTACCATCTCCCTCTCCTCCTCCAGGATGATGGGCTCCCTCGTTCTCTCCCAGAGTCGCAGAGACTTGTCATGAGAGGTCGATACAATGTGGTCACCGTTTGGGCTGATGGTCAGACACCACACTTCTCTGTGATGGCCCTAGAATGCAAATACACATACATATATCAAGCAGGGCTGTCAAAAGCACATTTTAAACCACAATAAAAGATTGATTTAACAGATCAATACCAGTAACCTTTTTCTAAAATGTACTGTTAAACACATGAGTTACAACAAATATGTACAAAGCAGAATGAAATAATTACCTATAGAAGTTGCTTGTGTGACATTTTACACAAATTAATAAAAATCTCACCATATTGCAATAAGACTTACACATAGGGGCCATCTATGATCTATTGAACTAAACTCAGTATATTGTATTTGTTGAAGTGTTTGGAAAATGTGTAATTTTTTTCCTTCTTATTGATTAATCTTGTGTGTCAATACGATATTGTTTAGTTTTTTCTAACACAAAACAACAATGGCTTAAAGTAAAGATTTCATGAACATAAACTATACACACTTCTAATCTGTGGCATTTAACACAGAATCAAAATTCTTTTTACAAAATCTGACTTAACCCATTTTTACAGACAAGAATATCTCAATTCTAAAAGCACAACAAAATAATAGTAACAGGTCTAATATCAAGAATATATGAGATAATGGACAAAACAATAGAGTTAACGCTGGGTGTACACTGAGGTGGGTTCGGTTCGGGACATGTGTGGGTTTCCTGCAAAGGGCCTGTTACACCAGATGCAGTGAGCCAGAGTCCAGAATCATTCAAAACCATGTGCATTCACGTGAAATCCTGTGAGAGTGCTTGTATAATGATTTGAAAGCCACATCAAACCTCTGCGGGAAAATAGACTTGATGCGAATTCTTTCAGCAGACATGCCACCGAACTCGCACTCAGTGTACACTCGGGGTTCAAAAGTGCATTAATGTTATTACCTCTAAAGTCTGAATGTGCTCAAATTGTCTGCATCCCATTGTTTGATTTTCTTATCTTTTCCTGCTGTGAAGAAGAGATGTGTCTTTGGGACAAACTGGAGGAACATTACACTGTAGAAACAACAAAAGTTTATTCATGAAAGTAATTACAGCTTGTTCACATAATTACTACAGCTACTTAATTTGGTCTAACCTGTCATCGTGAGCAAACATGGAGCGATGACAGTCTCCAAAATCAAGACCCCAAATCTTGACATTTCTATCGGCAGAACCTGTGGCAATGAGGGTGCTGTCCTACATCAAAAACACAAGAAAAGTCATTATTTTACAATAAATCTGTACTTTTTTCTTTATAGATGCATCACATTTTGTCAGTACTCACATGTGAAATGTCCAAGCACAAAACAGGAAGCTTGTGGCCATAAAGAGAGAGGAAGAACTAAACAGATAAGACGGAGAACAAGTCAGCTTCAAAGTTTAGATACCTTTTGCACACATTCACGCTATGCTCAATGGACAAAATTTGTTTATCCCCATATGATAGAGAAAATTAGCTGGGAATGCACCAATCCAGCTTTGTCAATTTCAATACCGATTATAATACTGTCTTTGAAAAGATCCGAATTGGACAAATTTACCTCCTTCCATTTCCTTCCTTATAAATGACAATCAATAAAAAGGAAAGAAAAGGAGGTTTAAATATTTCCCCTACCTGATATCTACTGATACAAGTGTAGGGACGAAAATAGTAAGTTTCCTAGGCTGATGTAATTTTTTGTGCAAACAACAAATAAACAACTTAAAACATTAAGAGACGCTTTGGATCAATATCAGCCAGTAAATAGTCCCATTATATCCAATTAAAAGCACAATAGTGGCTTTAAAAGGTGCTGTACCTAACTTTTTGTTGTTGTAAATGAGTACATTTTGCCTTTTCCTCTAAAAATATAGTGTGAAGGCAGCACTTTGTTTAAAAATCCGATCACTGTGCATTGCCTGAATTGCATAAATCATTTTAATTCTAATCAGGAGCCAAAAGCAGTGCTCTGATTGGTTGTGCTTGGGTGGTCCACTTCAGTTTCACTTTGCAGTCTGTAAAAAGAGATTCTTAAGCTGAAGTTACAGCCAAAAATTTACTCATTGGAGATAAATTTGCAGTCTATTTTGCAAGCTATGTAGGTGTAAGATTTGCTTCCATTGCTCATGTCGCATTTCTTTCATATTACAGGCAGCTCCACACGCTCCATGATATAAAACATGATATTACCCAGCATTAGCACACACATGTATAGAATTCTGAGCACCTTTAGGGTGTCGGTGTAGAAGATCTTGACAGTACAATCCAACAGAGATACAGCTAAAAGTCTGTGATCTGGAGAAAACTTCACACACAAAACATCCTCCTCCAGCTGCAGAGTGCGAGTGTGTTTCAGTGTCAGCCTCCTGCAACACAATTACATTGTTTATTGCTACGAGTCAAATACAAGCAACAAACTATTAAACTGACAGAATTGAAATTGACACTTAAAACAGATACATTACTTTTGTGTTGTCCCTTCGTCTTTGATCAGTTCAAAGTCCCAGAACTTTACAGTCTTGTCTGCGCCTCCTGTTACAATTCCTCTCTGCAAATGACACGAAACAGAGCATCGCTATATATATTTTTGCTAATTTCAACCAGCTTAAATGCTTGTTGTAAGTCGCAAATAGAGTTACCTGATCAGGGGCTAGACAAAGAGACCACAAGGCTCCTCCATGTGCATCTACAGTTTCCAAAAGGCTTCCTGATGCTAACTCAAAGATCTGCAATTTCCCACTCTGTCAACAAAGCACAATATATATTAAGTATATTAAGATTGTCAACAACATATAACAGAGTAATCATTTCCATCACACATTGAGCCTTTTAAAATGCAGTCAAACTAAAAGAGCTGTCTTTATTTAATGCTTAAAAGAATGTTCTTTAGTAGGTTCTTAGCAAACTATTTTTAATCCATGAATACTTATTTGTTTATAAGCACTTATGAGACCTTTAGTCATGAATACTTTCCTTTTATATATTACACTAAAATCTATAATCTTTAAGCAAACCTTTGTTCCCAGTATGATCTGTCTGTCTCCAGGCACAAACAGTGAGCACAGAGCATATTCACAGGCCATTGTCCGGATCACCTGCAGAGTCGACCTGACAAAAACGTAACACGTTAGACAATGTAGCTACACTAAATATTCCAAGCAGCGTCCCAGCAGCTTCACCTGTTCCACACTTTGACCGTTTCCCCGGAGGCAGAGAGGACGGCCAGGTTGTCAGAACTGAAGGCCAGTGTCCGGACATCAGTGCGGTGGCCCCCAGAGTGAGCCGCGCCGTCTTATTGGCTGTGGGTATTTTCTCTGTTGTTTTCAAGCTGTACGTCTCAATAGTGTTGTTTTGCAACAGCAGCGCCACCTTCAGCTCACCACCAGGACATGACAGGCAGTCCACCCATCTACAACCAGGCCAAGATTATTAGTGCACAACAGGAAAAGATGTATTAAATAAGGCTAGGAATAGGAGGATTATTTATGATATTTTGTGATAAATCATTATTTTATCGAACTGTATACATTATATGAATATAAATGAAAGACATAAATCAACAACTCTAAAAAAGCAAATCTGTTAGCCTGATGTATCAGCCAGTTTCATTTCATAAAAAAGCCTGACATCGCACCATTGGGGACCTTTTTGTTTTAACTAATCGCTGCTTTTTGGTCATAGTTCAGGAGTAAAGCCTAAATATCTGTCAGTAATTGTTGCCATTTCTGTGGGGCAACCTTTACGAACAAAGCTACAATTTAAATTTGTAAGTAGCCAAGTAAGCTTTATTTGTATAGCGCTTTCACAGACAGAGTCGCAATGCTCTTCACAATGAGATGAACCCCCCCTCTCCACTCAGTGATGGTAAGCAACCCTGGGGCAGCTCAGCAGTGGTGTTTCGCCTTAACACCTGGTGCCTCAACCTCCGACTCCAAGTGTTCCCTAACATGCATGTCATTATTATTGGTAATATTTGGCACTAGAGCACTGAAGGAGGAAAATGTGTCCACTTAATTCGGATTGGTTCTGGTCGACACATCACTTTGCTCCAAAAGATTCTTTGCTGATTGGCCAACTGTACTTCCTGGTTTTTGGCAGCTGACTGCAGCCCTGCGATACCTTAGTAGCTGGAGTGAAATGAAATTGAGTGAGACTTTAGGTGGCACCAGCCTGGCTATACAATTGCACCACTGTCATAACATAGCAAAAAATAAAACAAACTATTGGCAATATGTAGAAAGAGTGTCCCACAAGGATACTGTATCACCAAAATATACATAAATCTAGATAAATAAATATTATTTAATTGTTAAATCACGTGACCATCCTAAACCCTCCAAGCCCTGGCACTGACCTGATCTTGGAAGAAGCCTTGAGGTTTGTGAGTCTGATAATTTCGTCCTTCAGTGACTGCTCCACCACTGGCTCCACTGCCTCCTCGGCTGCAGTTTCCTGAGCTCTACAGCAGAGGGCACCACACAACAACATTAGGTTTAACTGTGTGACAAACAGAAGCATTACACAGAAGTTAATAAGTTTGACAAACTTTGTAGCTTTCTTTTTGGCCTTTTTCAACTTCTTTGACATTTTTTTCTGTATTTCCTCTTGTGAGAGCACAGTGAAGAGCTCCAGGACTGCATCATTGCCCTGGAAAAAAAAAAGTGTCCATAAATTAGAATCAAAGGAATTATAAAGATATGGGGTTCTCAAAACTGCAGTAAGTTAATCAATTTAATTAATTTGCAACTAATCGCTTAATTAAATAATCGTCAAAACATCCTATGAGCAATCAAAACAGGTTTTATGACTTTAAACAGCAATAAAATAGAAAAAGTGTACTTTTTGATGGACTTACTACTTTGTCTGTTAATAAAAAGTAAAATTTTGTCTCATATTCACTTGATTTTTGCGTTCAAAACAACAAATAATCGCCCAACTATTCTATTACTAAAATGACTGTTAGTTGCAGCCATATTGGATTTCATTTTTATTTCTACATATTATTTAAAACATTCATCATTGTTACGCTCTGTGAAAGTCAACATCATTCCTGGCTCTAAAAGCTTGACTCTAGGGCTGCAACAAACGATTATTTTGGTAATCGATTAGTTGGGCGATTATTCTGTCGATTAATTGATTCGTTGTTTAGAATGCAAAGTGACTTGAATACAAGATTTTTGGCAAATTTGAGCGAAAGTAACACCACTTAAGGATGTCCTGGAGAAGTAGATTTTAGAGTCAAAAGTATAATAATTCAAATATTAACTAAATCCTCATTTGAGCATGCTTTACTTAAATACTTACTTTACTTAAGCTTTACTTAAAAATACTTAAATTAACATTAACTGGACAAAGTTTGACATTTTCAGAGGAGTTTTAGAAAAATCCTGAATGAAAATGTTTTAAAAAGAAAGTATTTGTATTTTGTACTGAAAATACCAGTCTATTGTATAGCAAGTTGATTTGAAAAAAGCATTTTTAATTATTGTGACTCCATATTTAGTATCAAGAATCAAGTTTATTCCTTTATTTTAAAATTTTGCATCATAACGATTGATGTAGGCAAACAAGTTTTTACATCAAAAACACTCATTTCTGTTCAATCTGAGGCTCCTGGGATGTTTGGAACTTATATAAGACAAGTTAACGATTATTCGATTACTAAATTAGTTGACCATTATTTCAGCAATTGATTAGTTGCGATTAATCGATTAACTTGTTGCAGACTCAACTTTACATAACATTACGTTACGTTACGTGGAGTAAAATTTTAATCAATACTAGAGGCAAGTGTTTATTCAGTTCTTCTTGTTAATTCTTAAGCAACAGACTGATCTCGTGAAACAAAAAACAAGCCCATTATTTGTGTGTTTTTCACTCACATGGCAGGCAATGACTCTGGCCCTGTTGTCTGTTGTCATGGAAACCACCCGGTCCCTGGCTTCTCTCAGGATGGAGCCGGCCTTTGTGCAACTCAAAATACGCTGTTCAAGAATGTTCAAAAAGAGCTTAGCCAATGTAAAGAATGTAAAGTAGTGAGAGAAGAAAAAACAGATCATACTGAATCACTGATCGTATTGACGACAGTGTTTGTTACCTCTTCAGGATTCTCGTCCAGTTCTTCATCTTTCTCTTCATCCTCTTTGTTCACCAGTGTCTTTCCCTTCTTCACTTCAGGCTCCCCTTCTGCTTTTCCCTAAAATACACATCACAGTCAATAATCAGCTTAGATTTTATTCAAAGAAAATATCAATATTTCTGAACATTCAGACTTACAAACTTACTTAGTGAAACAATGTATTATGCATGTGTGTCTTATTTACTTTAAATTACATTAGGTTTTTGTTTTGTGGCATTTTAGTTTTGTCTTCAGTTTATGTTTGTAAATGTATTCCTTGGTTTTATGGTTTATGCCTAAATTCCATTATCAACAGCCCATTGATAAGGATAAGAAGATGGGGGCTATATAAATAATAGGAAAATATAATATTTATGTTGCAAAACTCAATAAAAGTCAATGCTCAATAAAAAACTTCACAAAAATATTTTCAAACAAATGAGTGAGGTAATAAACAATTATCAGCTGCTACTATTTTAATTGTCTTTCCACATGACATGCTGCTAAGATTTTGGGGTTACTGAATGCTTCTGTACACAAAAGGAAAGACAAAGTCACACTTTAGCGACAGACTCTCACCTCCTGCAGGTAGTGGATGTCCCAGGCTCGTAGCTCACTGTCAGCTGAACCTGTCAACAGTCGATTCTGCTGATTGAGCAGGAGCATGCCCCACACCTGCCAAGAAACTCACTTTAGAGGTAACATAGAGGTAACAAACATGCTGTATTTATGTCAGATTTAAAGAAATACAAGTTGTGTTGGTTAGATTAAGTAAGTATGTTCTTGCATAGGTTAGAGCTTTTTATAATTACATTATCTAAACTGTGGAGCTACCTACACATGCAGAGGGTGCAGAAAAAAGGGAAGATTCTATCTAGGGCATGTAATGGGCCAACTATTGGAAACACTGTAGTTTATTCAAGTTAAAATTACATTTCCACGTAAAAATATTTGATTAATTAAGTCCAATCTTTCAACAATAACAAGGACTGCTCCTGGGAAGTTACTTACAAACTTAACTCATTTAATCACAAACTTAATCAAGTTAGACCAGCGTCGTCTCTGATAAAAATGTCAGCAGAAGACAGAAGGCAATCCAATTACTTTCCCAGATTAAAGTTAGCCAACTCAAACAATGAAAGAATAGAGTAGGAATGGCTTCAGATGGAAAACACGTTCTTCATACAGATTACATTCATGTGCACTAAAAGTCTTGATTGTCTTCTAAAAATAGCTGCCCACCTCACTGCGATGTCCAACCATGGTCTTGAAGCAATGCTGCGTATCCAAGTCCCACCATTTTACAAAACTGTCCTTAGAGCTGCAAAAGGATAAAAACACAAATTTTTTTTTTTTACTATGTTGTATGTGTGTAATGATGTTATAAACTGTTTTCTTAGAGTGCCTATTGATGCTTTTCATCTCCACATTACCTGGTGACAAGGAGGTTCTTCTTGAGTAGCAAGGCTTGAGTGATGACATCTTTGTGTCCTTTCAGTCTGTATAAGCCACACTCATTGATGATGTCCCACACAATCACATCTGTGTCCTGAGAAAAAGAATGGCATTAAATGTTGTTCTGATAGGCAATTAATAAGGATTATTTGGTAGATTCCATTTTATATGTTTTAAATGTATTTAGTGGCAAAAGTAAAACTGACCTTAGAGCCTGTGACAAGCTGTGCCCCCAGTGTGTCGTAATGTATGACTGTGACAGCGGACTTGTGTCCATTGAAAGAGACATTGCTTTCTCCATTCAACAAACTGAAAATCTTCACTGCCCCATCCTCGTATCCCACAGCGATGTGGACACCATCAGGTGATGGGCAGAGAAACGTCACCTCATGTTTCTGTCCTTGTAAAATCAGGACCTTTGCAAACAAAAAGTAAAAAACTCACTGAAGATCAAGTTAGGAGTTGCAAAATCACTTAATAAGGTCTCACCTTTTCTCCTTTTCGAACGTCCCAAATGAAAACCTGTTCACATGCAGCAACAGCAACATACCGGCCCTTCTCTCCTCCTCGCAGAGTCACATAAGCTATGTTGGCCTTTTGACTCCCAATCACCCCAAACACAGCACTCGGCACATACCGCAGGTATTGCTTGGTCAGACCCATGACCAGCCACCTCAAGATGACAACCTACAACCCCAAAACAAAATATGAAATAAGGCGCTGTTTTTTTAAACAATTTGAAACAAGTACTGTATGCAGCACAAAAGATGTACATTTATTCAATAAATGTAAATGTTGTTTTTTTGTTATGTTCTTCCATTGTCATGACTCATGAGTAATATTTCTGATAATGATAATATTCAATATTTCAGATAATGTAGGAGGAAAATAACACAAGGGATTTATTTAGTTGATTGGTAAAAATGAACAGAGTAGAAGATGTATTCAAGCAAGCAAGTCTAACATTTAAAATAAAATTATTCATCTAGAAATAAAAGATATATAGACACAAACATTTATTAAAGTGAGTGAGCTGACTGGTCAAAAATAAATAAATCAATATTTCCTGTCTAACCTGTAGTGTCTGAAAAGTACCACCATTTAAATGCAAAAGAAAGTCTTTAAATGTCAGTATAGTTTAAGTTGTTTTATATCTACTACGGCTTAATGATTGGAGCACTTATCTGATGTCATTCTGTTGATATCACAGACACATAATTTAAGTCATTTACGTGCAGACATACAAAAGTGTTTAAAAGAAACGTCCTATTACTTAGTTGATACATTAAGCACACTTTAGCAGTATGCTATCGACATGTTTGTTTCTTCCATATGGGCAGCCCAAAGCTTTACAGTTATCGTGACTTCTCGCTACAAGCATCTTAACACCGCCCTCTAACTCGCGGTAAAACATGATATCGAGCGAACACTGCCGCTTTGGCTACACGTGTGTTGAGGCTCTGAGCCGATTTTAATGTTTGAAACTGTATTTACCACAAGCCTAAGAATGTAAAAGTTTAATTAAGAGTAAAACGCTCAAATCCCGTGGTTAAATACATAATAACGGGCTTGTTTGAAGGACAACTTACCTTTTTGATGGAGCAGCTAGCCTTGTGGTGTTGTGAATCTGAAGCTCCCAAACAAAACTAATCAAGTATCGAGCAGCTGATGAATGTCAACACACAGGTCATTATCACTGAACATACTGTGTCTTATTGTTATTTGTTTAGTATAAACAATGTAAAAAAAAGTATGTCTTTATTTATGTTAGTAGCGTGAATTGTTTTACCAGCGTTTGCGTTGACGTTATTAAAAATTCTTATCAGCTACTTCTGTCTAGGTGGCTGAAAAATATGACTAGGGGCTGATCTTGTCATGCTTCTCCTGACAAAAAGTTACGAAACTAACCTCTTATTGCAACGGATTATCGATTTATATGAACGACACGTGTTTGCAACTGTGCATGTGCGCGTGTTAGACGTGTGTTAAAGTGAATTGATTGATTAACAGCGGAAGTATTGAGTGATCAGCTGACTGACTGCTGAGAGATTTGTCAAACTAGCGTCAATGCTCAGAGGAAATTGAAAAACGTGTCCATGTCAAGCATTATTGAAGATTTTGTAGAAATATTATTATATATTAGATTTAAAATGTCATTACCTTAAGAAATGATATCAGTTGCTTTATTTTGTGTTGTTGTTGTTACTATTTTATTTTTCTTTTTTTTTCCTTGTGCTATAATTTTATGTGTCATGATTCATGATTGGATTTGATTTAATTAGTTTTAAAGTTTGAAACTGCTATGTCAAGTTAAGCTTTTATTAGATGTTGTGCCTCTTTATGTATGTGTCTGTGCAGCAATCTGGAAAGTGTAATAATGTGCTATATACAAATTAAATTTGGATTTGGGAGTGATACTTTACTGCACTGATCTTATTTTTCAGAAAATACTCATATCTACAAAATAATATATTTTTTTAATTCAATCTATGCCGTGATTATTAAAAAGTTATGCTGGACTGAAGTTATGTCTTTTGCCTCTGAGCCTCAGAAAAAAAAAAACTGCTCCAAATTCTCTAGTTTTGTAACTATAGCTATCTTCTGCTCTGTTCGTGAATTACCCAGACTCATTTTGAGTTTGATTACTGTCCCTATATATCTAATTCCTTTACAGCAACAACATACAGTTTCAACTCAAATGTTGATGTGGAAAACACATCTGTCATGTGTAAATGCACTTTTTATTCTAGTACCTTAAAATGGTAAAGTAAATCGGGTTTGTCCTCCAAGGGCCGGTTGTAACTGAAATTAACCTTACTAATCTTTGACATGCTGCAAATAGTAGTTGTATTTGATTATTGTATATTCATTGAAGTGACAACAACTGAATATACATCTGCATAGTCTGAAAAATTACGTATACTCGTAAAGTTTAAGAGTCTTAAAGGTCAAGACTTTCAGATTACTTCTGCCACTAATATAAAACTGAAGTAAACCTTATAACATTGAGGCCACATGAAATGAGGCGAAGGGCCGTATCTGGCCCCCGGGCCTTGAGTTTGACACCTGTGACATATACATTACAAAAACAATTGAAATATATATAATTACATCATGTTTGTCCTTTATAATGAATTAAGCAGTTCATTCTGCAAATGATCTGACTTTTGGATAGTTAAAGTTGGCTAGAGTAATTTTACACACAAATAATTTTCCTACCCTGCTTAATCCAGGCAAACACCCAAAGCAAAATGAGCAAGTCAGTGCAGTTTTATTTTGAAGGCTCGCTCTTCGTTCACCGGATGTTGTTGTTTTCGTGCCACGTGCTTGACACAGCAGCTCATAACGTTAGCATGACGGCTAATTTGTCTCTCTTGTCAATGTAGCAGCTTGAAATTAAAATTTTCTTCTTTGGATGATGGATTTACGACTCCTTATGAGGGTAAAAGGCGGAATAGAAAACGCAAGTTAATCGGAAAACTGTCGTCAACAAAATTATATTTTATTTGCTTTTTTTTTTTTTTTACGAGAGCATCACCTCTGGAAGGTACTTAAAACTCTGCTTTTTGTTCCTGATTTGTTTATTAATTTTTGTTCATTTTGGTATCTTCTCTCAGTAGAGCACATAAATACATTTTTATCTATTAATTCAGTTTAGTCATTTTATTTGGACACAGTGCTACATTTGTTAATAGATCATCATGTTGATAAACTAAAGCAAGTCTGATGTTGAACAGCTTGTACTGTTTTAGTTACATGTACACTCCAGTATAAAGGGCGTTGTGCATTTCACTTTAACACAGATGTCTTGCAAAAAGCAGTATTTCCTAGTTCCCTATATTTGCACAGGCAACAAAATACCAATAATTTGCAGAAATACTTATTTTTATGCTTTACTTTCATCATGTGTTAATGCAATGTTTTATTGTGTTATGTTATGTTATGTTATGTTATGTTATGTTATGTTATATTATATTATATCATATCATATCATATCATATCATATTATGCTATATTATTGTATATTATATTAATTTTCCGCAACTATTACTGTAGCTTCATTAGAAATTTGATCGCTCGATATCTGTTCTGATAGTCTTCTCTGGTTGCAGGACAATTATCGATTTCTATTTCTGGATTTCAGAATGTCGAGAAATTAGTACTAGTGTCACAGCAACTAGATCAATACAAACAAACGTTGTACCCATGTAATGAGAAAAAGATCTTCAAGATGTTGCAAAGAACAGGAAGTTGAAATCTATGAATATTATGTTGTCAGTTATGTCATCCTCAAAAGTCACAGTATTTATAACTAGGCTTCACAGAATTTGCATGCCTATATATTGTATTAGTTTAGGTTTTGAATAGACCAGTAACTTAATTTCTCTTCTTAATTTCTAGGATTGTAACGTTGGTGTGAGGGTTGGAGATGGACCCTTTAGGAGCTCGGTCTCAGTTTGTGGACACTCAGACTCTCCCCACGTGGCAGCAGCAGATCGATGAGAATGATCAGCAGTTCATACACGATCACAGCGACAGCCTGGACAGTCAGCCCGCCTTCACCTCACCGTTCCCCTGCACGCCCGAAATCAACCGCAAGATTATTCTCCAGTAAGTCCAACGTGTCTAAATATTGGTGTCTTAATTGTTTCTTTGTAATGCATTAATATACATAATAAGAATAAGAATAATAAGATCATATAAGGGCTGAAAACAGTTCAAATCTTGATATTTTTTTGAGTTTCTTGATAGTCAGACATTACTCTAGAGTACTGTCTGACTATCAAGAAACTCAAAAAAAAAATAAACAGTTTTATAGACAGTATTATGTCAGTACAACAGAAATGTATGAGATATGTAAACATAATTTTTTGAGGTTTTCATTATAGAAAGAAAGATATTTCAAAATGACAACATAGACACATAAATTCTATATCCTCAAAGCATTATTTGTAGTATTGTCTACATATTATTTTTAATGCCCACTTATGTCACAGCAAGAAGAGTATGTTAAGCCTTTTCTTTTATTACATTTTTGATCATCATGTTTTTATCATTATATCCTCTAGTTGCTAATCTGTCCAATAATCACAATTTTGTAAGAACAAAAACAATACCCCTAACCCCTTTTTTCTATTGAAGTTGTATGTCATTTTTATTTATTATTTTCCAGCCGACCACTTATATGTCTATAAACATAACATGTAGCACATTAATGCTAGCTGCCGGCTCATGAATCACATGTGTGTGTGTAAGCAGCACTGACTTGTGTTGTGCCAGACCTTGTGTTCAAATAGTGCAGAGTCCAAATCACATCTTAAATCCTCTTTGTGGACGAGCACATGACCTCCTGCTGCAGTTCTGTGTAAAAGTCCTGTTGTTTCATAGAGAGAGCTCACATTCTTCTGCCCCAGAACACACAGACTTTGGAACAGTGGCATATTATGAGTTGCTTCTGAGTATTTGGCTCTTCATGACTTTACTATGGACATGCAAACCAAATAATATGCTATTTTGGTGGTTACTGATTTGAAAAGTTTAGACACCCTATGTGAGTAGAGACAGGAACCATGACTGGCTGCTTTAGAGAAAAAGGTCCAGAATTTCATACTAATATAAATAAGACGACATAATGCATAGTGTTTAGTCAGGCATAGCCAAACTGTTAGACTTTGTTTAAACATAACTTGAAAATAAAATGAAAGCAACCAATAATTTTCATGTAGACTGAAATTGTGTCATGAGCTTGTTTTATAGATTTCTGTGTGGTGTAAAATGAAGATTATTTCTTCAATTTATTTTTTATATCCCAAAATCACAACAACAGTTATCTTAGGGGACTTCACAAGAATGTAGACTTAGCAAACAAAAATGTCAGAAAATCAAACAACGAAACATTTGGTCGATATCAAAAGAAGCATTAGAAAATCAGAAACAGATTTTCCAACAATACAAATGGTTTCCTACAAATAGAGAATTGTCCCAGAGCATCCCTTGTCTTTACACTCTTCTTCTCGACAAGGATCATTGTGTTGACAGGAATGTTCCACTCTCCATCCATAAACCCATGTTTTTTGTAATCACAATATTTGTTTGGTGTGATAGTCTTAGTTATGAGAAAAAATGAGATTGTCTTACAAGGTATCACTCTATGTCATCAAAAAGGCATTCTTTGGATAGTTTAAATAATAGTGTATCATATAAAAGTGTTGTCCAGCATTATTTTTTGTCAAATCATGGATTTTTGGCCCTTGAAAAGACATCATTGTAAGGTAATTGTTGTGAAATTACTTCTGCTCACTATATAGTCTATCTGGTCATATACACTTTAAAGGGACACTTTATTATGTCAAATTCACTTTTCTAAGTTTTTAACCTTGTTATAATGGCCTTCCTTCATCATTAGTTTACTCAAAGTTATATTTGTATTGATTCATGCATGTTTGAGTAATCTTGTTTTGTTCTTCAGCTGGAGCTCATGTGCTCAGAAATCCCCGTTCTCACCTACCACCTATCCCCTCCCACTTGTCTGTATTTATTTGTTATAACTCAAAAGATTAATACTCAAAATGAAGCATATATGGTTCAATACTGTCCCAAAGCCACTTTACAACAATAAAAAAATAATTTTTTTTACAGTTACTCTTTAAAGTGAAGAGGCGGGGCTTATCAGTTCTGCAGTTTTGAACAAGAAGTCAGTAGAGCTGTTCCTATTTTAAAGTTGTTTTAGATCAACTTTGTGTTTTACAATGAACAAAAGGTAAATTACTGATCTGCATATGTTCTTGTTTCTTATTAAATATTAAAAAAAAAAAAACACACAATGGCACCCCTTTAAGGTAATTGGTTTTAAATGTCTTAAAATCCTCAGCCAGTACTACATTTCAGCTTTGCCAAATGTAACTGACCATTGCAGTCAAATCTTTGTGTGTTGAAAAATCCATATTATCCGTTGCTGAAGAAATAATTTAAATTTCTACTTCAGTGGATTCTGCAAATGCACTATAAAGCTGTGAAATGTACAATAGGTTTGTCCAAGTTACAGCTGTTATTTGGGACTATCAGATGCTTTTAATGCCAAAACCTTCTTCCCACACTGTTATTTTTGAGTTAGCACCGTTAGCTTTGGCCTGTGTTCTTATAAGGGTGAAGTAAAACACGTTTAGATCGGGGAGGCAGATTCAGTCTTGTGACCAAATACTTTCAACACATGCTCGAGCAGTTCCTCATTGTTCTGTCCAAATACGCGGAGAAGGCTGGGAGTGATGAAACAACTTAACTGAATCAATAAAACACAGCTTTGATTTGGGCTAATGCAAACTCTTCAGGCACGCTTTGATTTAGCAAATGTGTGTGGTCCCTTAATATCGACTGAGGTCAGTGAGGCCATGTGAGGTCGCAGATGTAGACCTAGAACAGACCATGAATATAGTGCAGTTGTAGAAGTTCCATCGCAGTATTTCAGTGTAATTATGCTAACTTGAGGCAATATAATTTGGGATTACTTTCGCTTTGACTCAACTATCTTCTCATGTTCTCAAGCAGTGAGTCATGGAAAAATTAGAGTTTATGTTGAGACAAGATGGTCACATTTTACCAGACTGACTCATCGCATTCAGTTCACCCAATTAAACATGTTTTATTCTAAAGTACACAAGACTCTACATGGTTCATTCTGGTTCAAAAGTAAAAAGTCTTTTAGTGAATAGCTTACAAAAGGACCAGATTTAACTAATCAATAACTAATAGCTAAATAAGCCTCAACTAATGCATTTAAGACTTCTCTGTTGGGCTGACTTAAAATCCTCCAAATACTGCCAATATCGCATTGTAAATGGTAAATGCTAGATAGTCTGGTCTGGTGGGACGCTGATTAAGTTTAGGAGAACAGGTAAGTTTAGAAAAAGGGTTAGGGTAATGGGTAAGGTCAGGAAAAAGGTTTGGGTAAAGGTTAAAATAAAATATATAACAGTTTAGGCCTAATTAGCAAAAGAAATAAACTCATTATCATGGCAACCAGCTCACTTTCTGTCCTTCTGGACCAGACTATCAAGCACCAACCCTACTAAATGAACTTCTTTTTACTCACATAACTTTGTATTTTGTCTTTTCAGTGTTGGAGATGTGGCCTTGTTAAATTGCACAGCCATCGTCAACACTAGCAACGAATCTCTAAGTGACAAAAACCCAGTGTCCGACATGATCCACCACCTGGCTGGACCAGAGCTCAGAGAGGAACTCTTCAAACTAAAAGGTAAATGAAGAGATACTCTGCCACAGTGTATTCACATCAAAACACTTGTTTATAGCTTTGTCTTTACAATGAATTGAAATAATTATTCCTAGATTTCTTGTTAGTGCACTTTTAAGAGTCTCTATAAGTATTCTGGTGGAGGAGGGTTTGTCACCTTCTTGTCTCCATGAAGAGGTTGTGTCTTTGCTTGTAATGTTCCACAGTATGGCATCAAACTATCCTAATTTATGTAGTTACAGTTGTTACCATGGAGTTAGATATGTTAAAAGAGATACCACGAATTATTCCCGGCAATTCAGTTACATTTCCTTGGAGACAAACAGATCTTTTTGCTAACATCAAAAGCAAATGTTAGTGGGAACAGAATAGAGCTGTGATCGATGTCCTGTTTAACAATTAGTCGACTAAAAAGTTGTCAAACTAACTTCAAATTAAATTAAATCAATTTATTTTTGCATAGCCCAAAATCACAACAATAGGTCGTCTCAGTGGACTTCCCAAGATTATTAATTTAGCAAACATAAATAAAGATAAAACAATACACATTCAACAAAACAATAAACTTTCAGAAGCAGTGATTGATCAAGAATGTCAAAGCAGATTATTAGTAAAGCAAATGAATAATTGTCCAGAGCATCCCCTGCCCTTAGACCCTCCTTCTCAGCAAGGAAAAACTAAAAAAACAACAAACAAGGGGACAAAAAGAAACCTTGAGAAGAACCACAGTGAAGAAGAATCCACTCCCATGGACGGACAGGCTATATAGTAACTTGAAAAAAACTTAGAAATGTATGCATTTGTCATAGGTTATATGTAGAAAATAAAAATTTACATTTTTGAAGGCAGTCACAGTAGGAAAAATCTATAATATTTTGTGTGTTTGCAGGATGTCGGACGGAGAGGCCAAACTAACCAAAGGCTTTAACCTGGCAGCGCGGTTCATCATTCACACAGTGGGACCCAAGTTCAAGTCCAAATACAGGACGGCTGCAGAGAGCTCTCTTTACAGCTGCTACAGGAACATCATGCAACTGGCAGCGTAAGAACAACACATTTTTGGTCCTTTTTCTCCCAAAACTCCATATTTCTGAGGACAGTGTGTTTCTCTGATACAGTTGACTTTGATTAGCAGAGTTTCACTAACATATGAAAATAAACGCATCGCAGACTGCTTTCGCCTTCAAATTACAATCAAACGGCAGGAGTTTAAAGAAGCCATGTGTTTTCTGTGTATTTAGTAATAAACTATGACATATGTACGTCAATAATTTACATGTGGTTCATTGTAAAACACGACTTTGATTGACAACGACTTGTAAAAGGAAACTGGCCACTTTAACTTCCTATTTAAAACTCTTCATTGTAGAATATAACTGATCAGTCAAAGAATCTGATTGATATGTTATTAATTTTGTCATTCTGTTTATTTCTGTATTTGAATGATTGAATTGTTTTGTGCAGGGAGCAGTCAATGGCGTCAGTGGGTTTTTGTGTGATCACCACGATCAAAAGAGGTTACCCGCTGGAGGATGCGACGCACATAGCTCTGAGTAAGTGCTTTATTCAAACAATGGTTACTAAGGAAATAATGGTAGAGTTTGTTGCAAGCTTGCTAAACATTCAGAGGAGTAAAATGGCAAAAACAATATAAAAATGTAAAAAAAAACCAAGTGGAAAAACCAAATAAACTGCTATGACTTTCGATAGCAGTTGTGTCAGAATATACTTTAATTAACTCTGTTTTCAGTGTTTAGCATTTTAAAATCTGTTAATCTTTTCAAAAACAAAAGAAAAATGGCATTCATGAACATAAACAAAAGCAAAAATTTTGATATGACCCATTTAATAGATTTTGTTTTAAATTATATATCAATATTCTGCCTCAAAGTCTGACTGTTGCTCCAAACTACACCTTTTTAATGACAATAGATTGATTTTTCGATCTTTCGATTCAAAACCCTTGGCGATTCGATTCAATCTCGAGCTCTCGTTTTTTCAATTAATTGCCCAGCCCTATTCCATTGGTCTGAGCTCTATAACTCACACAAATAACCCTAAATAAATGTCACAGTTTTGTTACATTTTTATGTTAAATCAGTTTTCCCATCAAAGCAATATTTGGAATTGCACACATTGAACACAAATCCAACATTTTCATACTGTGTTATAATTTTGAGCTAAGCACTCATCAAGTGTTAATGCACATAAATAAAAAAAAACTTTCAATGGCAGTGTTGTCTGAACAAACAAAAATATTTGTAGTGTATTTGATATTTGACCAGTGGTCAAAACAACCTTTAAACTTGAATACTTCCACTTAATCTCTCAAGAATCAGTTATTGACAGGGACATAAGTTCACACATTGAATGTTTTGTAGTGAAACTTTCCATTTCTCTGTTCTTTGTTTGGTGCTTGATTGCTGAACCACGTGACTTTGACAGATGTCTTTGTTGTTTAATCAAATGAACTAATTATTCAACAGAGGAAGAGACACTGTGTTCCTGATGTCAATCTCAAAATAAATGATCATGTTAACGTAAGATAATCATTTTTAGTGCATCTGCTGTTGTTGGTTAACATCCTATTATGTAATCTTAGCTTTTACCTTGTGTCACTAAAAGTCATTCTTTCCTTACAAACATTTGGTCGCACAAAGCAGACAGAAAAATACTGATCCAACAGTAGAGCTATACAGATGACTTCACTGCTAGTTAGCAGTGAGAATATCACATTGTAAATGGTAAATGGTAGTGATATAGCAGTGAGTATATTAAGTATGTATCACACATGTAAAAAGATAAATTTGAGTAAATAGGGATGTTTGCTGAGCCGACATATGATGTCAAAATGGTTGGCAGAACCAGCGAGTTCCGGCTAGTGCTCATTGTTTTCCTTATTGGGATCTAATTGCCGAAATTAAAGCTTACTTTTTGGTGTAGGCCTTTTCTGAACACGGTAGGAGTTAGCACACCAGTCACACAGCAAGAAACAAACATTGTCTTTTTTCGTGTTTGTTCAACTTGCTGCCAATACGTTTTAACTACTTCTGCCAATCAGCGCGTCACTTGATCACCATGTGACGACACGGCGAACATCCCTATACTGCAAGAAAACCAGCTAAACAATAGGAACATTTGTACTTCTCTCACATTTGTACTGACACAAACTTTAGGAATAACACACTGTTGAACTCCGTATTTCTCTCTTCAAATTAAGAAGTTTAGAGAAAATGATTAGTTGTGCCACTTGTGCAACAATTGAAATGCCCAAAATCTCCAACACTCTGCACCGTCGCCACGACAACAGGAAAGCAACTTTCAGTTTCTAGTTGGCTACATTAAGACAATTTCTGCAAAACAAATGCGAACAGGAAAAAAAATGTCATAAAAGGCTAATAAACAGATCCTATTATGTTTCATATTTGTCCTATTTATTTTCAACAAAATGATAATCTTTACATTATTTTTAGAAACACTCCAATTCTCACATCTTAATAATGTTATGCTTGATGACTTTTACGTTTTTGAATGTAATTGTTAACTTTTGCATTAAGACAAAATGATCTGTTATAACCTACTTGCAGTTTTGCTCTCACATTTTACTGTCATTCTTTTATCCATTACATTAAAATCCAATCAACAGTCTATGTCTTAGTCATAGAACAACAACAAAACTAAATCCAGTCGATATAAACATGTGTCTCATAACGTGACTTGCTGTATTCCATATACTGATGGTGTTTTTCTTTTGCTTTTAGGGACAGTGCGAAGGTTTCTGGAGAATCATGGGAACAGCATTGAGACTGTGGTGTTCGCCGTTTCAGAAACAGAGGAGGTCAGCGCATATTTAGTTTATTTTCTTCTTCAAATCTCTCATCATTCTGTTCTAATTCTGCTTATTTAATTTCTATGCAAATTTCACTGCCAGCCCAGACTCATATTGTCTTTCCGCAAATAATTACAGTTGGTCACGGTCAATTTGAACTGCCAGCTTTCTAATCACAAATTGGGATTCTTGAGTGTTTATTCAGGCGATGCTCTGTGAAGTGTCATTGAAACAAATCTACATGTTCATCTTGGTGTGTTTTTGTAGGCCGTGTATAGAAAGCTGCTGCCGGTTTATTATCCCCGCTCTAAGGAGGAGGAGAGGGTCTTTCTGCCCTGATTCCCGCTGACATCGGCAACTCTGAGGGTGAACCGGTCGTACCAGAGAGCAGATCCGAATCTCAGAGAAGCCAGGCACTTTAGAAGGTAAACATCATTAAAATCGCTCATTAAATGGATGCTGTTTCACCCACACTGTTACATGAGGCGCATAATTACAGCAACAATCACATTTTTACAAGTGGAATATTTCAAATAATATCTAATAATGTCACACTAGTATCACACTATGCTATGCTGTGGAAAGTAAGACACTACAAAAGGAAAATCAGTACTTACAGTGAATCTAACCCTCTAAACTCCACTCACAAACGCATATCAAACAGAGCAGACTGCTGAAAAAGTATTAGGAGAAGGTGAAAGGTGGGACTGACAGTGGAGAGCAGCAGTGTGATTGGTTTAACAACAGGTTTTTGTGATTAGCAAACAGTTTTGTTTGGTCAAATCAACACAAATATTAAAAATGACACATGTTTATTTGCTCAGATTGCACTGAAGTTGTCAACATACTGAGAATAGTAGCCTATGCTATTTAGCCTTTTGAGTTTAAGTCTTGGCTTGATACAGGCTCTTGAAAGATAGAAAAGAACTTCATAATTAGAGACTCTTTGCCATGTAAAACGTTTATAAATTTTCAGATTTAATACAAAAACAGGATAATGTTCACCAAATTCATAAATCAATAGTTAAGTTTTATTCTGGAGCTGTACTCTTACTAATCTAACAACATTGAAAAACCTTCCCATCATCTCTGTAGCTCAAGTTATAAATAAACACTCAATAATTACAGGCCAAATCCATCAGGCACATGTAATGTTTCGTGCCAAAGTAAACAAACTGGTAAGACAGCTTTCACTGACACTGCCCTTTAGTTACAGCAAATGTCTGTCACATAATATCTCATCATTCTATTTACCTTAAACAAGACAGACTTTCTTCATCATGTTAATGCTCTGGTGTTTATATTGTAAAAAACAATCGTGTCATTAGTTCTTGTTAAACTCATCGTCGACACATCATGTTGAACTTTGAAACTCTCGAGAAAACCATGTCAAAGTAGACCACTTTTAAAACTTAATGTCATCATATCTTGTCATATACGTATTGAAATGTGCACTGTTTCTGTTGCCAGATTATCTGCATGGAGATATATTTTTGTTTCTTGGATAATGTAAATGTAGCAGGTGGCATCATGTTGAGTGTTATAAGCAAAAACACCTTGACCCAATAAATGCAAGACACATAGGCTTATGCACAAGACATTTTTACTATGTTATAGTGCAGGGCTATTGAATTTTATTTTCTTGAGGGACAGATTTTTTGAGAGACATAGTTCTCATGACTGGATAGGTGTACATCGAGTCATTACATCAACTCATTTTGGGATCTAATAAAAATCATATCAAAATAAAACAAGGAATGTATGAAGACAGGATAGTACTATACAGGATAGTACTATTACAAAATTGACCTTTCGCCGAGCTCCGCCCCAAAACGGCTATTGTCCAATCAAACATCGTAGCAACCGTTGCTATGTAAATATGGTCCGTCAAATCTTGAGTTCCAAGCAAGATGGTGAAGCGAAGCGCCTATGGTTTTTGTAAACTGGACCGCAGATACCCCGAAATATTGACCGGAGGAGTTGTGTTCTTTCCATTTCCAAAGCCGAAAACAACTGGAGCAGTGCCTACAATGGATTAAACAGTGCGGGCGGCTCGGGGCAGCTCCTCTACCAGCGAAATATATGGAACAAATGTCTGCTCAAAGGTAAAACTAATGTTTAACAATAGCTACGGACTTGCTGTGTTGTTAGATATAGAGGCAAAAACACAAACTAGACTGAAGTTATACCATGACGAGGATATAACTGCAGAAGTTACGCTCTAAGCTGCTAAGTTTAGCGAGCCTCTTAGCTTTAGCTTAGCCAACACTGGTAGGTTTAGCTCGCTAACAACCCTCGTAAATGAACAATATTCTTGCAATAGAGAAAAATAGACCTTAACATATGAAAGCGAACTTACCCGGCAGTGCAAGAGCAGGACAAGGCTGTGCTTGTTGCATTCGAGGTAACGTTAAAAATCATGGGTTTCTCTGATTTAGCATGAATCCAGTAGCATTAGCCTCCATAGGAGTTATGTCCTGTCCGTTGCGTATTTTAATGTTTTGAATAAATCTCTCCGCAGCATAGTGAACCCCTTTTGCCTCCATCTAGAGGATATCGCGGAAAAATTGCTTTAAAAAAGTCACTAACGTGAACAAGAGTTCTTCTTTCTGTCATTGAAGTCTATGGCACGCTGTCATATTTGACGGACGTAGCAACAGTAACTAAGGGGGCGGGGCTCGGCGAAAGGTCAATTGGTTTATAGTATTACACCAGTAAGATGAAGAAAATGTATTTTGTCATATCAAGAAGAAGTTGTGTATTTATATCTAAAGGCAGATTAGATCAAAGATTTTTCCCCAAATCTTGCTGGTCTGTTTAAATCCTTGTAATCTTTGGTCGACTAAGATGTCATCGACTCATTAATCGACTACAACAGCGCTACTGCCCTAGTATTGTGTAGCGTTTCTTCTATTTGTAGGAAAAATGTTGTTTTTGAAAGTGACTCCAGGCAGGGTTGGACTATTTTGGTTGCAGCTTATGCGTAGAGCGTGCTGCCCTCTGGGACCTCTCGCTGTCTGTTTTCTGGCCCAAGGCTTCAAAGACGGGAGATGTGGCTTCACGGTGTGATCCAAACCAAACAAATTTTCTGCATTAGGACCAAGGACGGCTCCACACACAGGCTGTTTGGATGCAGATTAAAACAAAGCACACGTGGAGATGGAGAAACAAACTGACATGAACATCCGGATTTGTTTTATAGTTTTAAATGTTCACTATAAGATGCATCAAGATTCTATGTTTGTTTGTTTGTTTTTATGTTATCATTAATATTTTTGATCATAGAAGTCTTTTTGGAGTCATGTCTCAAGATGTGACACAGTGGCACAAGGGTTATTTGTGCTCCCCTGAAAAAGAGATTCTGATCTCAGTAGGACTTTCCTGGTTAAGTAAATGTCAATTACAAAAACTAAATAAATGAATAATAGGCATTCCAAAATGTAGGCTGAGGGGGAAGAACTTTTATTACACTTTTAAATGTTCCACGCCAGTTAGAGCTACTTTTAGACACTGTGGTAGTGTAAAAGTGGATATGAGGGCCATTCAGTCAGACTGACATGCAAAAAGAGAAAACCTGACAAACAATGGCAGAAAAACCAGATAAGCAAAAGAGTTTAGCTTCTCTCCTCTAGGGAAAAAGGGACAGAATTGGTGACTTACTTCTTGGTATTTTCAATTGTGAGCCTAACTTCATTCTTTTTTCTCTTAACCCTAATCAGAAGACTCAGATGATGGCGAGGAGAGTTTGGAGGTGGACTTGGGGCAGGTGGGAACTCACGCCTTTGCTCGGATGGAGGGAGATGTGGACAAACAGAGAAAACTCATCCTCCAGGGCCAGATGACCGAGGCAGCCGCACAGAAACAGCACCAGAGGAAGTAAGCGCCATGTTAATTACATCACATTCACGCAACTTAGTTACTAAAGATTAAAAATGTTTTTTGTGTTTTCAGTTACAATCGTTGGTTGTGTCGAGCACGAGCAGAAGATCTGTCCGACATTGCTGCCCTAAAAGCCTTATATCAGACAGGTACAAAGACTATTTTAAGTCGAACAAGGATTTGTAAGGGTAAAAGTGACACTAAATCTGCCACAATCACACTTAGACATGAGGTATTGGGGCGGGGGCCTGGAGGACTAAAGGGGAGAGTGAGATGTTATGTCTGGAGGTGTAAGAGACAGTTTGATTGGTCTGACCAAGTTCAAAGTTTGTTTAATTAATAATGTAATCAGAGTAGAGTAAGATGATGTTCTGATTTACTTTTACAGTAGAAGATGCAGTCAGTACAAAGAATTTTTTTTAACACTGTATATTTGACCAGAACACTCTAAATTTGCCTTGTTTGCCATTAAGTTACAATAGCATGGTATAGTATAAAACACAAGATAGTTTGCTCAGAAGCTAAAAAAGAGATTATTTTTTTGTCATTTTTTTGTTTTATGTAACTTGTGGTCTTAGCCACTAGGTGACAGTGTTGCCAAGTTAATGCTACCTATCCCCATTTGAGTTGTCCCATGCGATGACCTCAAATAACCTTTCAGATTTGATAGTAAGGAACATTGTGTGACACATATCTGAGTTGTAATATCAGTGCACACATATGTGACATTTTAGTGGCGTATTAGTTTCACTTTAGCGTCACTAATGTCCTGACAATGTTTAAACTAGTGTTCAAATACGAGACTCTATTGTCTGATGTAAGTGACGAGCTCTGTTATCACAGCCTGTTTCTGTTCATAGTTCTGCTACAGGACTGACAGACTTGACTTTTCGAGTGAGGACAAAAGTAGAATCCAAAACCACGGCTTGGACTCAGAGGATAGCATTAAAACAAAGCACAGGCCTCAGAAGAATCTCACATGTCCCACAGAAAACAAACAGAAAATAGAGACCATCACAGACTCTGGAGATGTGGCTCAGCCTCCAGGGAGCTTTGATTTGGGAGGAAACACTCCAAGTTTCATCATGGGACTTTTCACCTAAAACTACAGAGTTATGTTTAAGTGAAACTCTTGCCATAAAGCTTCTGCAGTTAATCAAAGTTTGATCTGTTGAAATGACTCTGAATGGAATGACATGGATGGAATTAACTGAATCAAAAATTGTGATTTGCCTTTATTGATTGAGCTGAACAAGACAGTACTAAGATGCTTTCATTTACTTTTGACAAAAAAATTACTTTGGTTAAAGTCTTGTTTTTGTAATTCAGATTTCTTTGTGGCACTAAATAAACTATAAAAATCAGTTTTATTTCTTCAGGCAAGCTTGTGCGGCCACAGATTGGACAGTTATTTGGTCAAAAGGAGGGCTTCCTCCTGCATGCTTCCAAAGACAACTTGTTCTTTTAGCTATATTTTTTCACATTATTACATAAAATATTTAGATCTCCAAAAAGAATGTTCCAAAGTGTGCTTTTAACTTTCTCTGTCTATCAAATACTTAAGTTGACTTCTCACCCCCCAAAGTTACGCGGTGTCATTTTAATATTTATCTTGAGAAAAACAAACATTTAAAATGTATTACTGAATACTAGGGTTATTGTAAAGACCTCCCATCGGCCGATTATTTGACTAAAAAGAGGCATGGCGAAAGCTTTGATGCTAAAAAGTTAATTGATCTAACCATTTATTTGACCCAAACTGTACTCGAAAAAACTAAAAATAAATCTTGTACAGGAAACTATGTATTTGTACCTAAAATGGCGGATTAGACGAGGAGTTCCAAATCTTCAGCTAATTCTCTTCTTTAAGTTGTTGTTCAATATAAGTACATTTTGGTTCATTCATCACTGATTAACTACAGCACCATTGAATACATTTTGTTCCTGCCAAAGCTTTTCTACATCTGATTTTGTGTTGTTATTTGTTTTATGTTCGAGGCCTTAGTGCTGTTTTGTCACACTCGTGTCTGTTCTTGATGTGCCTCAGGTGTGGATCTGTGCGGCCGGACAGTCATGGTTTTGGTCGGACGAAACATCCCGGTAAATCTAATAGACATTGAAAAGGTAAATCTATTCACTTTCTTCAAATGCTTTCAAAAATGTGTTTAGTAATATTAATATATTTTGTGAGCAAAGCTTGAGAAATTACCGGTAATTGGTTCAGATTCCATAGTAGTTCTTGTTTGCTTTGCTTTCTCTGTGGCAAAAAATAAAATGTACAATTTAATGACTTTTCACCATTTAAGGTAGGATATTTGTTTAAAATTGCTAAATATTTTAATCTAAATCTAAACCCTATATATATTATTGCTTAAAATCCAGCTAACAACAAAATAATGATTGACTAAGACAACATCGACTTATAAATGACTAAAAAACTACAGTCCTACACATTATGCCACTTTATCTGTTTTTTCTGTCATACACTGCATTGTGTTCAACTATAATGACAACGTACTGTACATAGGATTTGTAGTTTGTTATAACTTTATATATGTTTTCTTTATTTTAAAATGATTATCTTGTTTGATTGCATGTTTCTATTTCCTTAAGCTGTGTCGTTGCAACACTGAAATTTTCCCATTGTTTGATAAATAAAGGATATCTTGTGTTATTTTTAAAGTGTTGGAATACAGTACACCAAATTTAGTATTTTCTATCTCTTTTAATGTTAATGTTCTATCTCTTATAATATTAACATTAGAATAACTGACAAAGCAACATAGCTCAGTAGAATCTTATAAAATGTTTTATTTGTTTCTGAGATGACGATAAAAGAGCCGTGCAGCCTCTGATGATGTTTATGTTTTATCTGTGTGTCTGTGAACCTAGGCCTTACTTTACTTCATCCACGTCATGGACCACATCACAGCCAAAGAGTACGTGATGGTTTACTTCCACACGCTGACCTCTGAGCATAACCATCTGGACTCGGACTTCCTCAAGAACCTCCACGACATTGTAGACACCAAGTGAGTCACATTTTTACTCCATCTGGTTAAAAATAATAATACGACTATAGATGTATTACTTCTTGCTGCTAGTGGGTTATGAAATGAGCTACTGCCAAAAAAAAGAAAAAATCCTATTGTTTTTTCTAAGTTTCATTGTAAATAATGAGTTGCGCAATAGGGACATGGAAAAAGCAATACCTACCTTTGTTTATGCACATATATAGTAATAATGAAATCAAATCGAAATCACTATTTCAAACTAACCATTATCAAATTCCAAAAGGGCAATTAAGGTATCATTGTTTCATTCACAAACCTCAATTCTTTTTTCTGCATCAAAGCTGTTAATTCTGTAGCTTAGGTGTGTACAAATATATCTTAAAATAGCACACATGTGATTGTTGATTAATTTGTCTGACATATTCACTTGGGAAGAGTGGGTCTGGTCACCACGCCCCTCGCCTGTGTTTTAGATCAATTCCACAAAGTATCGGGTAGATTAGTTTATTTGCGTGACACAGATAAAACAAAGAAGCTGATTGGTCGTCTGTCATTTAGAACAAAGTCACTCACGTCACATTAAATTTTTTTTTTTTTGCTTCGATCATTGATTCTGCAGAAATTTGCAAAGCTTTTCAGTTCTTCATGAAATTTTTTCCATGTGGTTTTCACACGGAAGACGATAAATCTGTCAATCACTGAAATTTGAAAAAGGGAACATTGGCCAGGCATATATATATATATTTTTATATATCGTCTGGATTCAATATGCCATTATCATGTATTGCTAATGAGTCAAAAACAATGTGTAGTTCTATAAAAAAAATAATAATTAGAGAAAGATCAATGATATGAACTTGTCTGTTTTGAACCAAAGTCATGCTCCACCTGTCGTTTGGAGCAATCAATACATGCCAAATTTAGTGCCGCAAACTTCCTTCAACAGAAAGCAGAAAACCAGCAAAGCTCTCTATCATGTCACATCAAAGCCTGTTAAATGAGTTTGAGATTGGACCACATGGCTTTATACTTTTCCTTTTGGCCTCAGTCCACAAGCAGATATGAATGCTGAGGTTTAGTACACTGCAGGGCACCGTCAGTAATCCACTACGCAAGCAAAGTTTTCAAAAGTAATAATGTGATTTGGCTAACTCGGTTGGCTTGGTTGCATGTCCGGTCTTTAGCATCCAGAAATGCAAATCAAATGTGCAACACGATGGTGGTCTGTTTTGTTTTAACATTGAGAAATATGTGCTCAGAGTGGTCAGAAATACCTCCAGATGTGTTACAACTCTGGCAATCTTGTATTTTTGATTCTTAATTCCTCATTCATCACTTGCTTTGAAGCCGAGTGAAGGAAGTCTCTTGGCGTAACACATAGTTGACATTTATGTGACCTCTTTGCACTTCTAGGTTAAACTAAAGCAGAAATAACAAATTATTCGCCAGGGTTTTATATAGACCACATTCAACAATCTTTAAGCCAATTTTTACTCCAAAGCTACAAAACTGTCTTATTCTTGTGTGCGGAAATAGACTTTAGGATTTGTCAAAGATGTTGTCGCACAAATATCAAATATCCCACGCATGAAGGCTAAGAATAAATGTATGTTAATAAAATACACCTCACAGACATGTTTAAATTAATCCCAGCCCACGATTCTTTCAGGACAAAGTACTTTTTAGGTCAACTTGTTTCACAGAGAAGATATTTAGAAATGCAAACTTACTTCCTGTGTGAAAAGGAAAGCCCTGACATTACATTCACTGACGTTGTTAGTTTCACCTTTCTCTCACTGTGAAGTTATGACTAATGGATTCTTAAAAACTGGAACTACACCAAGCCCACCCAGTTAACTGGATTTCACCTTTCTTGGGTTTGATGGTAGACCGGAAATACAATATTCAAATAAGTTCACAATGTATTGTTTCTATAGAGTTTCTTTACAATAAATATATTCACATTGTAAGCTTTCAAAGAAGGGATGTATAAGGGGATAGTATAAGTATGATATTCTGTTCTAACTAAATGTATAGACTATAGTTAAATAATACTCCTGTGTTTTAACACATTATTCAAGGATTATTGATCTGAACTTTATAAACAAGATATGGCAAAGCCTTTTTGTGGAAATCCTCTTTTTTTATCTGTGTCGACCAGGAGAGGACACACCCCAAAAATACATCACAGACATCTATAAAAGTATTTAAAACCTATAAAATTGTTCTTCTTAATATGGTCATATCACCCACTAAAGATGGGAAGATTCTGTTTGTCACGATTAATTTCTTTTCTTGATACATGAGTCACAGTTTAGATATGTTTCAGATTTTGTTAACCCTCTCAAGACTAAACAACTTTTTCTGTGAAGTTGCAAAATGAAACACGGCTTTTCCATAAATAACATATTACTGATGAAATTAAGTCAGGAGATTATTAAGATAATGTCTAAAAAAGTTTATATTTCAATCATTCTTGAGTCAATTTTTGTGAAACAAAAAGGGACAAAATGACAAAACCTTTCTCAACAAGAATATAATGTCAATAAGCTGCTGTTTATTTTCTCTGACTGAAAATTGACGGTGGAATCAATCACATGAAATGACAACATGAGCAACATGAGAATCAAACCCAATGCCAGAAACCTCTATCAAACGATCCAATACTATTTAGATATCGTCCCATCCTTATCACATACCCTTGTCTTAGGGCCGAATCACACTGGAAAGTCCTAAAGTCCGGACCAAAGGTTAGTGTGAAAGCAGCCTAACATTGTTACCACGGTGTTAATGTAGGCAATAGTGTGTTGCTCAATGTCAGAAGAGGACTTTAGTGTAAAATGTATGCATATAAAGCAGATGTATGTTTTTTCTACTGTCGGGTGTTAAGAGTGTAAAAGTTGGCTAACTACAGCTCGGAGAACAGGTCGTGTCCAATGCAAAAGGACTCCAGTGACACCAGATGTGTGAATGGCCCATTTGACTCCCAAAACGCTGACTCACTGTCGCAGGGTGTACTTATTGAAAACTGACAGTGATGGATTACAGCAGCCGAGAAAGTTAGGTTATAGAAAAGTTTTAGGATTACATCAAAAATGTCAAAATTAAAGCTGGGCTGCTTGATTTTCAAAACAAAAAGGAGAAAGTAAGTTTTACATTCTTCTATCTTGTCTCCAGCAAAATGTCCCAGAATTTAGTATAAAAACCAACATGTGCAATAACAATATAATAAATTATTTGCCCAACATTTAACTATTTAAGCTGTAGATAAGTTCTGTTTTGACTCTTCACTTCTTATTTCTTTCATTATTTTTTTCAGCCTCTGCAGAACCTTCACTGTCTGTGTTTAGCTCGCTCTTGTTCAAAGCTTTTAGGCGATCAGACAGAAATATTAGGAGTTAGCTACAACCTGTGTTTATGATTGTGAAGGAAGCAGAGGGCCAGTTCATCTAAACACTTGATGTAATGTGATGTATTATTTCCATTTTTGGGCTTCTGTTTTGCTAAGCTTGTAGTATTGTGACCGCTCTACTTCAAAACATTCACTTGATGTTTAATATAAACGAATAAATGTTATCTAACAATCTATAAAACGTTTACTTTAGTTCCTCGTGGCTCCAGCGGCTTTGTACTGGTTTTGGTCATTGCTTGGATCTTTAGTTTGAAAGACTTGCTCAGCATGTTTGCCCAATCAACATCATGTTTTACCGCAGATGAAGTTGGCTCCAAGTGTCTAACCAAATCCACCAAAGGCAAACGTTCGGCCAAAGAGTTTCCAAAACGCTCTGGTTTAAGTGCACAGTTTGTCATGACTTTCACTTGGAGACAGTGGTACAGCTGAGACTGAATGGTTTTGATGAAGACATTTTACATTGCAGTTGTTTGTCAATAATCCCTAACATTGGGTTTGGTTAAGTGCACACACATTACATTACATACTAAAAATAAACCTGACTTAAAGATGAATAAATGATCAAATATGAAGGAGGTTAGTTACATTTTTATAATTAAAGAAAGTATGTTCATTTATTAACATGTTGATGTTTTTGCTGTAGTATTGTTGCTAGTAAGCAGCAGTTTTTGTGACAGACTCTATGGGCCAATGGCATTTAAAGACACACTGTATAACTTTTAACTAAAAAATTACTTGAATATAACATTTTATATTATTATTGTTATATAAACAACGTATGGCTTGTCACTCTCTTTTTGTATTTTTCCTTGAGCAAAGTGACCTGCTTGTTTAAAAAGAAATGTTGTTTCTTTAGCTAAAATAATTTACCGTATGACATAAAACTGAAATTTTATTACAGTACAGATGGAGGGCAGCTTTAATCAATACTTAAAAAAATATATTTTTTAATTGATCTAGTCACTAAAAGAAATCTGTAAAATTACCTTTTAATTAGTTCATTACAAAGTACAATGTACTTTGTAATTAATAACACTAGCTTTTGTCCACCATCTGTCCTCTCGACAAAACCTAATCCAAATGCTACAGTTATTTATATATAGCTACTGTATATATTACTGTACATTTTTGTCACTTTCCTCCAGCTGCCTCTCTTCTAGTCTGTGTTTGCTCTGACAGACTCTGCGTTTCCTCGTACAAAGCTGCAGCTCGGATAAACAGTCTTGTGTCTTTGACCCGAGTGAAATGAACTGTCACATTAATTTAGCCTGTCATACAAAGACAGTATAATATTTACTCTGCGGCTCACAAGACAAAGTCAGTTCTGCTTCAATCTTCTTAATTGTGTCAACAATAAACTAAACTTACTCAATGACCACTGTGTGTATACACGCTATTCAATAAACAATTATACTGCTGTGATTGTTACATGGACTAATGGCAAAACTATTGAGCTGCAACTTCATGTGTTGTTCCAAGTCAATCCAAATAAAACTGTTCTTTCTAGTGCTGTAGTTTTTAGACATTTAGTCGATTAATTGGTCGATGGAGTCATAGTCGACCAAAATTTGTTAATATTCAACTTTAATTTAGAATATGGATTTGTATTGAATCATTAGTCTAATTTGTCTGTATAAACACACTTTTTCTTTTTTTTTGTTTTGTTTTTGTATGATCTGCATAGTATTTTTAGAGTTTTAGTTTAATAAACGTATTTTAGTAGTGTTGCCTGATACCATTTTCAATACCATAATGAGCATTAAAATGTTCGTTTTGATTTAAATCATATTTTTCTACAGTGGACTGACATTTTCAACACAAAATACAAGTATTTTCTTTATTAAACTTGTTGGCTTTAAGCTGGTTTTGATAAAGCTCGAGATTACAATTATCAGTTTTTGCCTCAAAGTTTTTAATAACAGCATAAATGGTTGTTTAAATATGAGAAAACATGACTGTGAACATAACTACACTACCAAACGGCCTCTGCTCTTCAACAGTGTCATAGTTGTTTTGATCTTCTTACATAATATAAAGATTTTGTTATAATTGACATTGGAAACATGTCTATGTCTTGTCTTTTTACACTTGTTTTTTGTGTGTTTTGCAGATACAAGAAAAATCTAAAGGCCTTTTATTTTGTGCATCCATCTTTTCGCTCCAAGGTGAGGTTTTGTGTATTCGTATTTTGTGCTCGTAATGTCATGTGTATGTAATGTCAGTAGTAATTCAGACCTACATCAAATCAAACTTTATTTTTAAAGCTCTTTACATGTACATAATGTAACAAAAGTTACACTACATTCAAATACATTAAACAAGGTATATATGGGCCAGTTAAGAAAGCATCATCAGGGGACTTGTATGTGCCAGGAACAAAAACTCACCTGCAAACACAGGACACCAGCGACCACAGCCCTTGATTAGAGGAAACCATAGAGAGAGATAGAATCAAGATATTAAAAAGCTCAACACCAGTATTCTAAAAACTGAAGCATAGAATATCACTGATAAAAGCATAAGAACAAAACATAAACACTAAAATAAATAATACAAAAACAACGTGCGAGGACCTCAAAGATGGCTGTTGTGATTTGGGCTCTACAAAAATAAACTGATTTGATTTGTTTTGCTGCTCTGGGACAGGCGTAAAAACCAGAAACAGTCCATTTACAATACTGACCTTGTCTGGAAACATGTTTTGTATAATCTCAGACTTAGACAAACATTTTGATCCACAAGAAGAAAAATCCTGTAACCATAAAGACACAGAAGAATTGTGTTTTGTTGTTATTTCTTTGGTTATTTTAGCTTTTTGTACAGCTGTATTCTATGTCCTTGGAAAAAACATATACAGTATACTTTTGTTCTCTTAACCACAATAATTATATATTTAAATATTCTACAGATGTTCATGTTTGGTGAGTTAGACCTGCTTTGTGCCATTGTGGCTTTGTTAACACAAGCAATAGAGACTGTCTCTTTCTTCTTGGATGCAGGGATTTACTTATTGATACTTGCATGTACAAAAACATCAAAATATTTTCTATTTTGGATATTGTAATGTACATTTCAATATTGATCTAAACTGATTTTCCAGCTTTTTCAGTTCTGATTTTGATACTGTGGCTTTAAAAGAGACCTATTGTTTTTCCCAACTATTTAGTAAGAAACTAGAACATACTGTATGCAGATAAGTAATTCACCTTTTGTTCATTGTAAAACACAAAAGGTGAGAACAGGGATTTTTTGAACACTTGCACTCCAGTTGAAGAACAATACAAGATTACTCAAACAAGCATGAATCTATTCAAATATTTATTTGAGTAAACTAATGATGAAGCGATTCTAATAAGGTTAAATCTTTGAATATACATTTTGCAAGTTAGGACCTCTTTAACAATCTACCTATACTCGATATTGACCGATACTGACTGAGTGACTGAAAATTCAGTAAACTTGTTAGAAAATGGGTGTTATGTAACTGAAAATGACTGCGGAAATAACTTAACTCTGTGAATATAATTTCAAATAATATGGGACACTAGGTCAGCATCAGCCAGTAAACAGTCTCATTGGTGTCCAGTTAAGGACACAAACATGTTAAATATCAGCTGAATCGTTACTTTGGGACCGACACCCGATTCAGCAAAACTTCATAGATCTGCACCGATATTCAATCCCAGCATCAGATAGGTGCATCACTGGCCCCACCTCTTCATAAAGACATTTCACTGTAACAAGCAGCAGTTTGACATTTACATAGTTTCGTTTTTGAAAAGTGGCTTTGTGATACTGCACTCAAATGTACTGTACCTGCCTGTTTCGGAGTATTGATATCAAAATCACACAAACAAACTTTGAAAGGGCAACAATGGTCAAAAGCTCTTGAAAAGGCTTTTACATCCAGCCATTTAAATTATTGCGAGATTTGATTTATGCTTAACAGAGTGGTGTTTTGTGTGCAGGTTTCCACTTGGTTTTTCACTACATTCAGTGTCTCGGGGATCAAGGAGAAAGTGCGTTACCTTGACAACCTGCAGCAGCTCTTCACCTGCATCAGGCCTGAGCAGATCGACATCCCTCCTTTTGTCCTGGAGTATGACGCGCGGGTAAGCACCTCCCAAAAACGTGTCTGCATGAAGCAAATGTGAAATGCTAGTTTATGTCCGACAGCTGTGGCGCATTAAAATCACATTACCCAGAATTATCTTCTCCACGGTTCTTAGAAAGCTTAGGAACGCCAAGGAGAAACAGCTATTTGAAGTAATAGTCATAGTTAAAATGGTTTCTATATATATGTATAATCTATCACATCTGTAAGGCATGTTTCAGTCCCTGACAGGCTCAACATTCAGATCACTTTACATCTCAACAAATCCAAAAATGGCACTTATACACTGAGCTATGTCATGTTCAAACAGGGAAACAAAGACGTCACTTAGGTAATAGACATTGTCTCTGGGCAGATATTTCTGTCTTCTAGCTAGAGGTGTGCAATATATCGAATTTTAGATATTATTGTGAATTTTGTGTTGGAGATTTGCAAAACTTGAATATCGAGTATATCGTGCAGTAGAATTTACTATAAATATTAAATAAGTGATGCTGTTTACTTTCTAATAGACAAGGTTAGTTTATGTGGAATTGTACATGAAGTAATTCAAAGTGTTTCACAAAAGAGAAAAATTACTTCAGATATTGTTCTGATAATTGAACACACTGGGAAAAAATTATTACATTAGAAAACAAGATCATTTGAGCCTGGAATAAGTAATATTTTACATGTTTTGAGTACATTTGATTAGGTTTAAAGTAGGTTTGCCAAAGGAAAAAGAATGTAATATCTAGTTTAATAAAATTTGAAAATTACACACTAGAAATTATGAGAAGAAAAAAAGAAAAAGTTTCTGTTCTCGAAATAAAGACTGAAATTACTTGTTCTTTTGGCAAATCTTTAAGCCTTGCTAACTTCAACCAAAGTTAAACTTTTGGCATATTTAAGGTTGTCGTTTTTTTATTTTATTAAAATAATACTTTTTATTTCAAATGTGTCTATGCTTAAATACTCAGATCTTGGTTAAGGTAAAAAAATTGCTATAATTTTTAACGACATACACATTCTAGTGTCTCTAGTTTACATTTCACTTTAATGCTTTTACTTTAAAGGTTGTATGGAGGATTTTTCAAATCCAACAGCTGCTTGCTGTTTTTCAAATGATGCACATGTGTTTCTCCTCCCAGGGCCACGCCCTTCACTGTAACTGGACCAATTAGTTACTTAGGAACACTGAGGGTTTGCTTGACATGTTTACAGGCCAATAGATAACGAGATACCTCGTTATCTATTGGTCAACGTTTTATTGGATTTACCATGTCCACAGTTTATATATTTTTATAATTATTTTTTGGTTTAGCAAAGTACAAGGCTGTTACAGATCAATGCAACTGTTTTTGACCAAGACTGACAACAAACATTTTGAAAATCCTCCATACAACCTTTAACAACAATGTAATTTCTTAGGTTGGTATTTTTTGTGGATTAAAAAAGGTTGTCAAATTTTAAAGGTACACTGTGAACAAAAGCATTCTTTGTTTTTATGTTTTGTTGTACTAAAAACTCAAAAAATAAATGCATGTCTCTACTCTGAGGCTCACATCTCCCTAAAATGTAGTCTTTTGTCCAAGAGGCTCCTTCTTGTTTCCATAGAAATCGTGTTCTTTTAGCTTTAATAATCCACAGTATGGCTTGACTATTGCTACAAAAAATACTCCAAACTAAAGTACTTACGTTGTTTTTTTTTCACTAGAATTGCACATTTGATTTTTCACCCACAGGTAGCTCATTTTAATTGTTACAATAATGTGTGGTTTAATTGAAAACTTCTTACTATACATTATTTTTTCTATACACTCATTTTTTTATTTAAGCACAAAACAATTTTAACATTATCTGTAGTGATTTGATTTATTGCCCAGCTCTACCACCTTCTAACTACTACAAGATTCATATGAACAGATATTTATTCCAAATGATCATGCTGATATCTGTCCAAATCTATGAATGTGCTCTTGTAGGTGCTACATTGTTGTGATAATGGCCTTAGCGGTCAGTTACACTGTTTTTTTTTTTTCATTGTAATGAGTGAAAAATATGACCGAACAAACAGGCAGACTGTATTGAGATGCCTGTGTGCTGCTGTTGTGAGAAAAGTACATCTGATCTGTCGTTATCTCAAGGTTTACTGGAACTGAGCACATTCACAGCCAACAAAACTCATTGTGTCTTAATGAAAACCTTATCTCACACTCCTCCACTCACAGTAAATACACTTAACTATCCTCAGGAGAGCACATTAACACAACAGAAGTACGTTTACTGGAGACAATCATGCTACTTTTGATGATCCTGCCTCATGTAATTTGCATATCTGAGGAAAGTGTCCAGCTGAAGCAAAGGTCAATGAGTTTAGTCTGTTTTTCAATTGGCTGGAGTTTTGACTTTTTGATGCTTTGTTGATTTGCAGCTTGTTTGCTTTGGCCGATTGTTTAAAAATGTGTCTGTTTCTGGATCATCTGATTCCACAAACCTTATTAGACGTTTAGGATTAAACAACAAAAAATGTCATGTTTTTGGTTAATTAGTGAAGTATTACATTTAGTTAAGTAAAAAACAGGTCAAGTAAGATGTAAAAGTAATGACAAAGAAAGTTAACTGTGAAAAGTACATTTCAGAGTGATAAAGAGTTGTTCTGATTGAAACAATAATTTTCCAGGTCGTTTGTAAGTATGTTTTTATTTACTACCTACTACTTAAAGGTGTAGGTACACAATTCAGTAAAATGAGAATGTTTTTTTATTCAGTGCATCAAAAACATCTAAATGACAAAAACGTGTTAAAGTCTAAGTTACACAGTGCTTGCCACGCGTCCTCTTATAAATTTTAGTTGGCATGATTGACAGATTTTTTGGCCAATCAGGGACAGCATCATGAAAACCAACATTGCTGCTAACAACAACAAAAATACATAGAAAAAATATCACATGGAACTGAAAAACATAACAGATTTTTGTAGAATCAATGATGAGCTAAGCAAAAAAAAATCATTTTAATGTGAGGTGAGTGAAGTTGGGATTTGATCTAAACAGTATATTCCCTTGTGATTCTGACTGCCTGTGCTCTCCTCAGGTCAATGGGGCGTACAGCAGACCACAGTCCTCTGGCCTGTGACACTCGTGGGACGTCCTGCTGTAGGACTGGAGTGGACTTTGCGGTGGCTCCAGAGTAGAGGCGCTCTTTTGTCTCCAGATGGGACAGAGGTAACAGCCTGAGTTTGTGGCTGTACAGAGCAGGCGTCTCTCCACCGCAGAAGATTTAAGGACCTCACTGGTTTCTGCCTTACACCAGAGTTCTTATGCTCAGACACGTCTAAATATGAAAAATATGACACTTTCTATGGGACACACAAGACTACTTTATTATGCTGGACACAAATGTGGGAACTTTACAGCTGTCCCAGTCAATCCACATCAAAACAAACTTTCTCCTTTCTCACATCGAGCAGATCGTAAAACTGTCCAACACACTACTGCTGCCTGTGTCCTTCAGCTGTTTCTCAAGATGCACAGTTTGTTTTTTACAGGATCCTGTTTCAGACACTAAAGTGATACATATCAACGCTTCTGTTAACTGCAGTTTTAAAACACCAAAGATGTTACATTACGCTGTCGCACTGCTTCTAGAGTTAATTTATCACAAAATAATAGAAAAACCTGTTTGACATGAAAATTCAAAATACATTCTGAATTATACCTTATGCAAGATCTTTTATTTGAAACAATGCTCAACAATATGATCGAGTAGCCAAATTATGAGAAAAACACTTGATAAAATATATTTCTTAGCTTTTTTGGTGGATTTTGTTTGTGGAGGTTTTGTTTAAAATAAATACATTTATGCAGCAAAATGAAAACTGAAGGTAGCTTTTCTGTTGACATGCCAACTGTGCAGAACTTTGCTAGTTTGTTTGCTATCAGAACTGTTGCACAACAAATACTTTCTTCATCAAATGACTTTTTTGCTTTTCTACCCCTATTTACCAGATTTTCTCATGTTTACACGTCAGATACAAATTGGAATGGAAGGTGGTTATATTTGTTTACAGACTGTAACAGCTTTTTCACAACTGACTTGTGATTTGTTCTTTTACATGAGTAACTGCTTATTTGACACTGATGTAATTTTGAGACATAAAAAGACAAAAGCTTTGTTTCATGAAAGGGACATTAACAACAGACAGGTTCACTTTGTTTCAGATAAACAAATACATTTACAGCAATCAAAATATAAGAAATGCTGTTTATCTGTGGCTTTCAGAGCGATGCAATTCTAGCACTGTTGCCATAGTAAATGAAGGTACTTGTTACCACAGTAAAAATGTAGGTGCAAAACAAAAGTATTTCATTAAGTAGTGACAGGCCAAAAGTCAGATCAGCAGGTGCTCACAAGGATCCAGCAGCACAGCTTACTAGAAGAAGACGAAAATAGATCTAAGGCATCTCGGATCTCCTTTTTGTCTTCTTCTATTTATTTGAATATGTTTTACAGCCGTCTACATGTTTTGCTCCTTAACACATTGAAGACCTATAGGTTATTATACGTATGTTTCAGAAGCAACAACAAGCTTAGACACACAGTACAAGAGCACATTTTCTGTTTTTTGCTGAATTAAAGGCTTTATACATAGATGTAATCAGGGTAATTTTTGAATATTACATAAAAAGAAATTGGGTACAGTTACATTGAAATTGAAGTAAGCAACTTCAAATTTATTTAATAATAAGGAAATGGAAAAAAAAATACTAATAGACAGTTTACACTGCCAAATATAGAAATAAGAGTCTGAATTTCCCATGAAAGCTCGAGTTGATCCAAAGATTGGAAGGACAAGTTGCAAAGTAGGTTTTGCATTGAGTGGCAAAAGTAACCATCACAGAGATTTACAAAAACCTTTAACAAAGTCTTTATCAAATTTTACTTGGTTCTGCTTTAACAATTCAAAGAAATTAATCTTTTGAATAAGCAAAAGTCCTCAAGTTTTCTCATTAAACTTGAAACTCCTTAATTTTCTTTAGTGATCTCTATGCAATCACTTTAATCATGTTTAAATTACTTCATTCCTTGCGTCATTCCTAAATAAAACACATAGTTACTTTCTTATTGCCATTGCTTCTGTTTGGGTCTTTAGCGTCTGAAAACATCACAGATCAGTCGACTGTTTGTTTAGAGATTTAACACATTTTCTAAGTTTTTTTTATTTTACCTGGTCCTGATACGCCTTTAAATCATGGTCCGATCCAGCTGTGTCTGATTTTGAAAATGTCTGAATGTAATATGAACTAATGAACCAATTTTGTTTATTTGTACAATTATAATATTCTGGAGACAGTCCACAAGAATGACACAATAAATGTCTTTTGTAACACAACTGATATTAGTGGGGTCATTTTTTTTGTATCAGAATATGTACACAATATTATCTATGTATCTTTACAAATAAACATGTTTTCTGATGAAACTACTGATTTATTCACTCAGGTTGTAATACTTTAGTTGTTTAATTGAGATAAGTGTCCTTAACTTTCTTTTGTGACATAACCATCATAAACATCGTTGGGGTTGAATATGGCACCATTTTCTGCAGCAATTATGGAAAAAAAATCTCTTCTGTTAATTTTTGCTGATGTTGAACTTGTGTCTGTTTTTACTTCACGTGATGGGCCACAGATATTAACCATAAACCAAGTCAAATAAATATTCTGTGATGATTTCATGGATCAATATCAACATTTACAGCTGTAAATTATTATTACTTTATGTGATTATTTTCACTCTGTTTTAATCCAGTCCAACAACATTTGTAAACCACATTATACTGATAAGAAAGTTTTTTTGAAAGTCCTACAGAAAACCACAATATATATTTTTAGGGTAAAGGAGGAAAAACTTAAGTCAAAATTAGACTGTTAATATTTTTCCTTACTTTATTAACACATAGGCTTACTGTACATATGGTTAAATAACCCTAACCCTAGTTAGTACCTCCAAGTATTTCCTGTTAGCGTTAGCATCAGACACAAACGCATCTCTTTATTTAAATATTTTTGTCTTTTGGTAAAGTATTCTTCTGATTTGTAAAGTGTTAATCATGTTTTCAGAGACATCCATCACAACTTACGTACAGTGGATGATCTTTCGATTCTTTATTATTTTTATACTGAGGTACTGAAAAAGGCTGATTTTTCTCCCCAACCCAGTCATGCCACACAACACTGCTTTGCGTTGGTGGCTATGCTAGCAAAAGTTTACATTTTAAAATATTTACTTCAAAGATATGGTTAAGATTGGGGTTATGAATAGGTTAAGTAATTTGAGAAAAGTATGCTAACCGGGTTGCGGCATAACTGAGCAGAAGTAAATAAAGACGTAGTGAAAACCTGATAGAAATGAATTGAACTGCTCATAAGCAAAGAGTTAATATTATAATGACTAGAGAGATGATGTGGCCTGTTGTTGTGGCATTTGCAACTTCATCTTGAGAGAGAGGAAATAAATAAATAATACAATAATAATTCATAGATTAAAGGGGGTCATTTAACATTTAAGCATATATTCGAAAAATACAGAGAAGTGTTTTGTGTCTGTCTGGTCATTTTACTATTTACACTTATTAAAAATGTACAAAGTATTTAAGTGAAAAAAATATTTTGTAAGTTAAGCTTCCTATTACAGTAGTTTGTAAGAGATCTTTAGTAGACTTTCCCCACACAAGATGGCTGACAAGATTTGTTGCTATAGGTTAGATTGGCTACGCTATCTATAGAGGTTATGCACTGACATCATTTTATTCCAAAAATGCTTAGCAACTTTAGAATGAGTGGCATTTCTTCAATGTATTTCTTTGTTGTTCAACGGCTTATCTTCCACAAGCTCGTCACATTTTAACTGCAAAAACAGAATCAAAAATATCTTTTTGAAAGAAGAAAATGTAATAAGTTCAACTATGAGTTATTTCAATGTCTGATAAATGTGGGAAGCTAAAGTGTATCTGCTTTGCTACAACTGTTGACTTGATTTTCTCTTTTTTCATTCAAACCCAGTGCTCAGTAGACTTGTTATGAGTTGAATTTGTTATCAAACTGTAGTTTATTTTTCCTGTTTTAGCTGTTTATTGAACTCTTACAAGAGAAAATGTCCTTTCTCTCCCTAACTCTCATGCATCGATGCCACTCAGCATGAACATTTAGATGAAGTGATATCACCAGCATAACCTCTATAGTCATAATAACTAATTGCTCGTAAATACAGAAGTTAGCGGTTTTGAAAATAAACAAACCAACTGACATTTCGTGCACAGATATTTTGAGTCTACAAAAATATATTTTCTTCTGTCCTTTAAAAGAGAAAATCTGACCAACTGAAATTTTTACAGTCAAAATCAAATTAGTTGCTCTTTTTAGTTTAAAAGTGTGTTTTTTATGTCAGTTAGACAAAATTAGACATTCATAGACAATAACTATATGTGCATGTTACTTTAGTTTGCCTCCAGCGGCCTCCACTCACCATTTAAAGAGGCAGTTCAGTGAACACAGCTGCAGGTCAAGTCAGCTGATCACAACAGAGACAAACTAATCAATCACAGAGTCAGACTGAGCCGAGGTCGTCCGGATCTGAGAAAAGCAGACGGACACGTGCACCACAGACTGCACACACCAGAACACACTTCTTTAGTTACAAAGGAATCACATTTATGTTGTAACAAACTGTTCTGTGTTATTAAAGTTACAGTTACAGTCGGTCTATCTAAGTAAAAGTCAATAGCCAAAGAAATGACTCAATTAAGAATAAAATAGTAAATTACTTAACCTACTGAAGTGAGAGTAATTATTAAAGAGTATGAGAAACTTATCACATTTTTACCATCTCTGGCATTGGTTCTCATCTCTGACTTTTATCGCTAATAGTATTTAACTTTCTGACAGTGTAACAGGAGAGCTAAGCCTGGTCAGTAATGAATTCTTTACCCAAATGGGACATTTCGCCTCTAAATTAAAGAAATAGTGAGATAGTAGAGGGCCTCGTGTAACAGGAGAAACAGTCTGCGCACCACAGTTTGAGAAACACTGATTTATGGAATGTAATGGACATTAAAAATGCACAGTTCAAAGAAAATACAGAATAATATCTGGAAATGTTTTGTGTCTGTGGACCATAAACCTTTTGTATTACAGCAAAAACACTGTATTCAAACCATTTAACGCCACACAACAGTTACATTTAAATAGGCGGAGAAAAGCTAAAATGAACATTATTTTAAACAATCGTGAGCTCATCCCTGCTTTTGGATCGTACTGTGAATCTTCATCAGTTGCAGCAGTCTGTTCAAATGCGGACTGCTTTTACTCACCTGGTTCTCCTATTGATCAGCCTTTTACTGGTCTGAGTGAGTGACAGACAGGCGGATTTAACCAGTGTTAAGGGGAAATTTCTCTTGAAGCAGGCCTTAAACCGTGTCCAATTAAGGGAAAATTAAGGATTTTGTACAGTGCAGTTTGTTCAATTTAATTTCGGGATTAATCTGGGACAGCTTGGTAAAAAGAGATGCGTGCTACAGAGTAATACACCAATAAATGTAGAAAATAGCTTCTTGTGCTTAACAATGCTTTGGCACACAGTTAAGATCTATATGCACTAATTTTTGGTTGCAATTATGGTTTAAAGCTTAACTTTTTACAGCAAAGTTAGGTTTTAATTTTAGTGGCCCAGTTCAACCAATCATAGCACTGCTTTTGGCTGTCTATACTTAATAATTAGATTCAGACAGGGCATACCGATCTTTTTTAATAATTAGATTCAGACAGGGCATACCGATCTTTTTTGATAATTAGATTCAGACAGGGCATAACGATCTTTTTAATACATTTACATTGATGTTTACTAATTAGCTTGCTTTGCTTTTAAGGGACTGTGCTTTTGTCTCGACTTTTAAAGTCTTCGTTATGTCTTGGTTCTTGGTTTTGTCTCGGTCTTGTTTAGTTGGTCTATTACACTATGCCCACCTCCACTGTCAACATAATGTTGTCACTATAGCCTTGCATTATTGCACATTGTGAAATATATTACTCATGTTTAGAGCATACGGTCTGATGAAAACATTAAAAAGTACAAATGCAGTCACTGAACAAGTAAATAAACGTAACTGATCTGTACTCAAAACAAATAATGACGCTCAAAGTGCCTTGTAAAGCCAGATTTAGGATTTATTCATTCTCATTTTTGCCCTGTATGAGGTAAATCCATTATTGTTAGCTACCTTATCAGACTCTACTGACTCTGGCTGTGGACCCAGAGTGAATTATTTGCCAGCATGAAACCACACTTCACATGTCCTGTTGTTTATGCTTCAGTAATCTCTTGACAAACGGCACGTGTCATAAATAGTGCCAATGGAAGCAGCTGTTCAAGTTGTTTACCCAGACATAAGACAGTGACCTGCGGCTGACAGTATAGAGCTCCAAACCCACTTGTGCCTGTTCATTCTGGTCTAAAGAGCAGCAGGTGTTGGTGTGTATGTTTTCCCATCTCTCCCTCTTTGCTCAGAAAACCAGCACCTGTTCCAGGAAGTGAAGTGTCCGAGCGCTGATTAAAAAGTGTCATCCTTTCTTTGCCCGCTGCATCCGGACACTGACCAGCGTGACCCCCGGGCTAATCCCGCGGCCGGTCTCGATGGATTAAAGCCGAGAGAGGCCAAGGATGCTGAGTGTCCGGTGCAAATGAAGAGGACAGAGTACAGTAGAGGAGCAAATCCATCTTCTACAGAGCGAGAGCCGTGACGGTCTGGGATTAGCTTTTCAAACACTGAGCACTGTGGCTACACTTGGATATTAAAGTCTAGAACAGTGTGTATATGAATAAGGAAAGGTTGGTTTCTTAAAATGTGTTGGATAAGTGAAGTGAAATATACAAAATCCTGTATAACCCAATTGTGCATGGAACGTCAGTTAAGATGTTGATTTGTTAGAGTGTCAACTTTAGCATTAGCATTGAGACACAAACTCTTCCCAATGACTCTTTTCCTGATGATTGCAAAACGTCTCATGGCCTGTGCATCTAAATATTGAGGAACATTTTTTAATTGTTTGGTGTGCAATTATAGACTTTACAAAAACAGAATATTTCAGCAAAGTTAATAAAGTGACATGTATGTCCAAATGCTAACAGGAAGTCAGTTGTGCAATCAGTTGAGCAAAAGTTTGTGATTATAAGTATAAACAAGCCAACTAACGTTCTATGCACAGAGACAACTTAAAGAATCACAGAATCTTTTCTGTAGAAGTCTCCACCACCATAAAACAATAAGAGACCCTAAAGCCACCAGAGGGCCAAAAGCACCCAAAATCATTCATTCATTTCTACTGCTTGTTCCTGTTAGGAGTCAAGTGTGACTGGAACCCATCAGTGACTTTGGGGGCCCACGTGGACTCTAGAGACACAGACAGTGTCTAACGTACTCATTCATTTAGGGACATTTACAGTATGCCAAACAACCTATGCATGCATATTTTTGGAGCTGGGAGAAAGCTGGAGTACCCAGAAAGAACCCAGTTTAACACGGGGAGAACATACAAACTCCTTCCAGAGAATTTGATGTTTTGATTTGGCTCAACCTGGGAGTGAAACCCACAATCTCATTATTGGGCAGCCAGAACTTCTGCTACTATGCACCCCAACCCTAAAATAATTAGTGCATAAAAAATGTTACTGACGCAACCTGTTGATGCTGCACTCTACGAAACAGAGTCCAACTAGGATATTTCACAAATAAAGACAAGTGGTCCGCTTGCAAATACAGCATTTTGCCTAATACTAATTTAAATGGTATAACTGTATTTATGAGCCAAACACTCAATGTAATATCTTTCATCTGTTTGCTGTTATGTAATTACACTTGTTAGCTTCCGTGTGGAGCTAGTTAGTCAAGCGTACTCTACCTAGTGTTTCCTCGTCAAAATTCAAACAAAGACGACTGATGCTTTAGTGCATGTATATTATGTACACTACAATAACTGATTATATCTCTCATTTACTTAGCAAACAGCAGCACATGAACATCAACAGTTGATATAAAAACAACTCTATTTTAAAACCACCTGCACACGTCTTAAATATACAATTTCCGCAAGGTGTCTATTGATTAAACATGAGCTTTTTATGGCGCACAGACACTTGAAAGTCCACATGACGTAATCTGACACCGCCTCATTTTCTGTGGACTGGACCTCGAGCTGAGACCAGGGCCTCTTTCTAAGGATTCTGCAGAATGTAAACTATCTTCAGCCATCTTTGAGCCTGCTGCATTACACCACAGCTAAAATTACTTCTGCGATGAACAATTTTCTTCTCAGCAACACCATTCACAAGTGACAGAGAGCAATAAATATTTGTATTCTTATTTACAATGGTCACTTGGTAAAATGTTTGCTTCCAATTTGTCGGTAGTTACAAAAGCACTACCTCTGACAGTTTACTTATTCCTCAAACACACAGGCCACAGAGCTGAGGATGTAGTAGTGAATATAGCGGGCTATACATTGTTGGCACACGTGAAAAATCAATATTTGCAGCCCTTGTTATTTCACAACAGTATATTTAAGCTGCTCCGGGTTCACAGTTTTACGAGAAGCGGAGGAGGCATTGCTGTAGTTACGTATACCTTCTCATTTCCAGCATATACAGTAGATAACCTTTGACTGTTACAACATCAGGGTTAGCCAATGGAAACTCGTAAAACAGCATTTCAAATGTGATCCAAGCGCACTTTGCCAAAAAAACTTTGCTCCAATCATAAATCAGAATAGGTGCTGCTAACATAAAGAAAAGACCTGCTTTTTTCTCAGGTTTTGCTTGCAATATTGAATAGCATGCTAACGTTCTAGGAATAAAAACTTTATAATAGACGCATGTTTTACATTTTTATTATTATTTTTATTTTTTTAAATCCATCTTTTTGGATGGATTTAAAATATGTGTACTGGGTCTGAGTAGGAATAGTAACTTTGATGGGAACAGAAGCTAGCTACGCTCTTTTGTGACCGCTAATGTTGATGCTACAAAGGACGCGCTACTTTTTCTTTCTTTTTTTCTTAGTGTAACTTAATACAAATTGTGGCCTTGAATGTTTTATTTAAACTAAAAGAGTTTGATATGTTCATCCACAAATAATTGCATTAATTAATCATTTATTTATTGTTTTTTGTATGAGATGTTACAGGCTTTCCGATGATGCTAATAATTTGTGAATAGCTATGTAAAAGCTAGCATCCTAATCAGCCTGAACAACGCAAACCATAGAAATAGAAACCTTGTCCAAACCTCCCGATGAATTACTATATCAGAGGACAAAAAATGAACATTTAAAACAGCAACAGATTTCAAATAGTAAATACATTTTTACCATTATAATTAATTGGGTTGAAATAAACATGCTAAAACAATGAATCCCCTCTTCAGCCGTCATCAGTGCAGTCCAGTTTCTTACACTAACCGCACCTCCTCTGTGTCCAATCATCGCCCAGTCTGCCCCATTCCAGATGGACATATGCTTTACAGTTCATGGCCCGCCTCACCTGCTCCCCATCTCCTCTTACACTCTCCTCAGGCTGATCTTTAACCACCACCAGTGTCCAGACCCCAGACCTCAGGGTAAGACGTCTCCTACATGACATCTGACCTGTCCATGCTCATTATTTCAATGTCTGAGACCTGAGGGCGCCCAGGTTGTTCAATAAACAAACATGATTAATCTCAAGGTGTTATTCCTCTTAAATGTTAGATAAATAAAAAAAAAACATCTCTCATTTTCTGACTCTTGGATTAAAGAACACAACAATTTTATTTAATGAGTGCTAACATTGTTCCTTCATTAAAAATAAAAGTTTTGTTTGTGACATACTATTTTGTCCACTCTGAGCTTCAGAAAACACTTTTAAAATGTTAAAAGTTGTGTGTTCAGGATATGTGCTGCTAACATGAAGAAAACAATAGTTATAAATGTATTCTTTTGTTGATGGAGCACTAACTCAATTAAGATGTGGAAAATACATATGTGCTCTTTGGTTTTAGTTCTAATAAGTAAAATTCCAAAGTAAAGGTACACGAGAGCTTGAACAATGCAAAGTGTCCATCAAAATCATCCTATAATTTAATGAAGGTTCTGAAATTTCTTTTTTGGCCTAGATTAAAGGTTGAAAATTGCTATTTGTCATTATAGTGACTGAGGTTGGGACTTCATTGGACTCAGAAATAGAGAAAGTGCAGTGACATGTGCATGTCATTACTCATGATTGGTCAGTAACAGGAATGATTGATCACTTCACAGACTTCACAATCTCTTGATCAAGCTAACTACACTTCTATCACCAATCCATATGATCCATATGTACGTATATGTTGTCATGCACATAATTACATAAGTACATAAGAATACATGGTGTTGTCAGTAAGTGATGGTGGTTCTGGTAAGTGTCCGTGGCTGTATGTAAATGTGAGTCCTCTCAGTTGAGTTTCTCTGTTTCGGCCGCGGCTCTCGCACCTGTTTCTCAGGACTGTTTGTGCTGCATCGACGTTGAGCTCTGTTTGGACAAGCTGCTCCGCTTCCCACCACGTTACTGTGGACTTCCAGTCAGCGCAAAGTCTCACATCTGCAAAGACACAGTAGGCATTCGCACCATCTATGAATCAAAGGGTCAAACAGAGACAAAGGGAAGCAGAGTTATGTTGATAGTGGACTGAGGGTGTGACCAGAAGAAGCAATCAAGGGTAAAGTAACATAAATAAGCTTCACATAGAATAGTCCTTTTGGTCTGTGGTTCTCAAACTGAGGTCCAGGGCAATGGGGTGCAGGAGAGGCTTTAACGGTTGAAAAAAATATATGTTGAAATTATATTCTAAGTGATTGATTGTACTGATTTCAAAGCATTCTATGTTATTTTGAATTTAGAGAGTAAATTATTTTTGGGGACCACACACAAGATTTGGGACAACATTTGAGAACTGCTGGTCGAGCTAAAGGTTTGGTCTAACTGTGTAACTTAAGACTTTTATACTAAGAAAATAGCTCAAACATTAGAAACTAATTTAAATCAAAATTAAGTCTATTTATGCCCAAAAATTAATTTAATGCTAAGTTAGTTTGGAAACATGTTTTAAATATTCTGACATTACAAACTTTCCTTATCGTCAAGAAAAATTATATAAAAGCTTAGATCCAAAAATAAATGTTTAAATTTGTAAATAGTAACTTTTTTTTAGGAATAACAGTGAATAATTGTGTTTCATTGTTCATTTCGATGTTCAGTTTTTAGATATTGTAATCTTAGTTACGTATAAGGGAAAAAAAACTTTTGCTTTCCTAAGTCAATTTAATAACCTATTTAAATGTTCCAGAATATACAGATGCTAATATTAATAAAGCTATTCACACTATCCACTTTCACAAACTGTGGCTGTGTGAACACAAACATGGGACAGTTTAGTTCCTCTGACTAAACAGGAGCTAAGGGAATGTGGGAATGGCTGCGAAAACATCTTATGTACAAAGTTTTTTGAATAAATTGTTCATTTATAGTACTAGTGAAGCCACAAGCAGGGGATAGACCCTCATTCAGAAAAATTAAAGTGCACCTTTAAGCACTATGATAACTTCAGCAATGTCCTAAACAAAAACACAACTTTTTTCATCAGTTATTACTTTAGGTGAGAAGAAAAAAAAATACTTGAATCTTCTTAGTTCTTTTACTTCTCTAACTTTCGGTTAGTTGAGCTCCATAAATAGCAGCCAAATCCAAACAAAAAGGAAATGAATGTGCCTCTCTGAGAGTAGAGAATCCATTCACAAACACACCCCCACAAAAATACTGTACATAACTCTAAAAGAAGCTACCAGATTTTTGCAGATGTAAGAACACAGTTTTTCTCCAGAGAAATTTCCAGACAAGTTGTTATGTTTGACTTGGACAAACTACATTTAGCAGCGACTAACATTTTATGAGACTTCAGCTGAACCACAGAAGGATTTACTAAAAACAGCTCGGCGCTTATTATTTCATACAGAAAGTCACTGAAACTGTAAAATATTGAGAACAGTATTATTCTATTTTGTCCTGGCAGTGGATGAGTCGAGCCCCAGTCGAAGCAGGACCAGGGTGTCTCTAATGGAAACAGTGTTTAAATCATAGTTTCTGCAGAAAGTAGAACTAGACTGAGGTTATTCAGTGTTTACAATCTGCACATGCAGCTCCGTGTGTGTCCTCACTCTCAGGTCACTCGCTCAAGACGTCATCTGTGTGCGTTATTTATTTTTTTAACATTGCTTGGCGATTTAGTTGGACGTGTAAACAATCTTAATCATAAATCATAAACTTTTTCTTTGCGATGCTTAGAAACTACTTTTGGAAAACCAGTAGTGTCAACATTAAGAATTGTATCTGGTATGATGTTGGTCTTAGCTGCATTTTATTGTATATTTTGTTATTTGTGTAATAAGTAGCTATATGTAATGTGTGAGTGTGTTTTACTGTTTGTTTTGCAATACTGTTTATGTTTTCTATTGTATCTCTCACCTTCTCAGGGACAGCAGATGGAAACTAGCTACAACTATAATCAGGTGAAAAAATAAAAAAATAGCACTTGTGAACTGGGACTTGGTCAAGGAAGTCCCACTTCACATACAAGATCAACAATTGACACAAAAATTAAATCTGAGGGGATTAACTGCTACAAAAACTATGCTACAGGTTTTTTTTTTATTATTGTTTACATAAGAGTTCATTCAGTTGGAACGCTTTGAACTGGGAACTGGTAATATTCAACTGGAAAATATCCAACCCTCCACTCACCAGAAACAAAGCAGAAGTCTCCTGCTTCTTTATGTCAACTGGTAACTACAGAAAAATGAGAATTACAACCATCCAATTTGTATTTGGAGCAAAAAACACCAGCAACACCGCCTGTAAGCATGCTAGCCAGTAGCCACATTTAGCTTCGCATAACAACAATTCACAGCAAAAACATACTAGTAAGTCAGCTTGGTTTGTATAGCGCTTTTCACAGACACAGTCACAAAGTGCTTCACAGTGAGATAGTTACAGCAACCCCCACTCAGATCGCAAGCAGCCCAGCAGAGGTGATTTGATTTCGCCTAAACACCTGGTGCCTCAACCTCCAACCACCACCAAGCAATCCTAACCTGCATGTTCTCACTAAGACCTTGTGAACATAAATTACTTACAAGTTACAAACATGAAAGTTTACCCAGTTCAAAAGAATAAAGCCCATTAATGTCTGTCAAAAGCCATCTTTCACAGGTACACAGCTTCCTTCATTTACCCAACTAGAAAACCACATCATATAGTTCAGAGTCAGAATACCAATGTAGTATGAGATTAGGATGTCGACGACGTGGTGACCCGGGTCCTCTTAGAGAGTTTGTATGTTCTCCCTGTGTCTGCGTACACTTCTCCAGATGATCCAATTTACTAAAAGTACAGCATCTTCCCCTCTCCCCCAGTACTCCCCTTAAAAAGATTCTGTTGGACTTTCCTGATTAAGTGTTTACCATCTTAACATTCACATTTGCGTTTAATATTCAGCTAACTGAAAATTCCATATAAGCTACAACAAGCTACTTTATTACTCAAGGGAATACATGTGCACATTGAGCACACAATGTTACTACCACTAATCGGTCATTGCAACAATCAAACGTAATTGAGATTTGATTAATTGCACAATGTCCTGGAATATCGCTCAGACTGCTAAATCCTTGTTTAATGATTACCTTTGTGGAGTCTATGGATTAGCATATTGTTCACACAGTTTAATTCAGTTGGAACGCTCCAAAGTCAAAACTTGTAGTGTTCACATGAAGAAATATCTAACCTTCCTGTAGATCAGCATTAGATTGTAATGTTGCCTTATAAATTCAAAACAAACTAGAATAAAGTACTCAAAATGTCGCCCATAAACTGGAAATGTTCTGATCACAGAACAGAGTCCAGAAAACATCCTGTATCTGTTTTTCAAGTAGTACATAACTTTCAAAACATTAGGATCACATGACCTTTGGCTTCAGCAGACGCTCGACAAACAAGTAAACATCCCATCAACCAAACTAAATATGAACCACTGCAACGCAAGTTTACACTGTTAATTGTCATTCGAGAGCAGTGGCAGTATTTTTCCAGAGACGCTGCATTGTTTGACCCCAACAAACAAAGATGGAGCGAGGCCTTTGTGTTTTGGGTGTATTTGTGAGCAGAACAGAGAGTGGTGCATGGACCCAGCAAAGGTCAGGGAAGGACGATTGTGTTCTGCCGCTGAAAACCAGAAGTTGCCATGAAAGTTAGGTGTGGCATTCAGGACACAGCAGTACAATAATATTGAGAACTACGTGCTAAATTAGGTTGTGTTTGTGTACTTAATTTTAACAAACATTTACTCAGACACTTAAAAAACAAAAAATTACAACAATAACAGCTAGAAATAGTCAAATGTTAAGTTGTGTATATGCCAAGGCTTTGCAACCATTTTTTTCTGAGAGTCACATGCCACCACTTTTGACATAGTTTAGGGTCACAAAATACCCCCCCACACACGGGGACAATAAAGTGTACCTTACCTTACCTTACCTTACACACTGTAGGCTTGTTTCAGTCATGATAATATAACACTGCTATATTAGACCTTTTGTTTCTAAAATACACACAGCTTTACCAACATTTCTCAGCAAAACTAAATCTAAGTTGACATCAGTTGACATCACAGAAATGTAAATGTCAGCAGAGTGGCATTTTTACTGTAAAAGCTCCAAACAAAACTATAATAAGAGAAAAAATAGCTGCAGTTCAGATTGCTACAACTCTGATGAAGACTAAATTTGTATCTGAAATGCAAAAACTGCAAATCAGTAAAAAACGGATAAACAACAAAAACACAGAAGGCTTCTCTTATATTTGTCAATGTTTAAAGAGCAAGTTTTGAGTCAGTTTGAAGAGGAAAATGTAACTCATGCATAGGGTGACCAGATTTTCAAAATTAAAAACTAGGACATACGCGTTAGTGAAAATATCGTATCGTAAATGAGTTAATTCTTATGCATTTTCACATTCATGTATATTCTCTAAAACCTTTGTCAGAGTGAATTAATTTGTGTTTTGGTTATTTTCTAGCACGGTTTTGTCTAGTTTGACTAAATAGCAATATATTCCTCCCTTCACTTCACTGTTGGGAAGTGTCAAAGTGGTCACGACAACAGGGACATGTCTTGTGTAAAACTGGGACAAATCAGTGGTTTTGAATACATTTGCTGGGACATGGGACACAGGTCTTAAAAAAGGGACTGTCCCAGGTAAATAGGGACGTCTGGTCACCCCACTCATGCAACAGTTGAAATGTAATAAATCGCTTTCTGACGTTAGCAAACAAGCTAGCTATCCTCTAAGCAGAGCTGCCAGAAAACTACTTTCAGTTTCTATCCTGCTGCATAAAGTTTGTTTATACAAAAGAAGAGCTTCACAGACATTGTATTATGTTTTCTTCACTCAGCCAGAATGTTGAGAAGCATTTTTAAATAAAATGTCAGGGCATAAGCTCTGTGCAGTGATTCCCAGAAGCTTTGAAGGGAGGCCTCCAAAGGTTGTCTACATCACTGATATGAAAAAAGTCACTTAAACTTACTTTAACTTTACATTATTTATTTAATTAATTTACAAAAATTACACCACGTTTAAGCTAATAAACTTATGTTTTTGTTTGTTTTAATGTACATGTAGAATAAGGGCTGTTGGTTGGTTCTGGTAAGGTCTAATCCAAACAATCACAAAAAACACAATATTCTGTGATTTTCTGCATAGAATGTTTCGAAATACATCTGATTCCTTCAGTATTTTCAGTTCATAAACATATTACTGCCAAACTGTGGGAAATTGCGGATAAATACCTCCATGGAGCCAGGCAGATGGTGAAACCCTCATCAGGAATGTTACACAGCGTACCTTTAAGTCCTGCCTAGATTGTAAAATTAAGCGGTGGTGCAAAACGCAGGATTAGTGACTTTTGTGTCATGGATTGATTTCTCAAAACTTCTTAGAGGTTAAGTACCCGAGTTGATCTGTTTGTGGGTGGAGCAGACAAAACTAACGCAACTAAACTCAGATGTGACTCAGTATCAAGTTGTTAATCAAAACACTCAAACACAAAATCAATTGCAAATACATGAAGGCTTTAGGCTGTTTACTGCCGTTTCCCAGGGGGCTTTGCAACATGTCGTCACCTACAGCTGGTTTGTTTGGACAGAGAACATCAGGTGCTGCTTTGCAAAGAAATACACACAAACATTTCCCAAAACAATTGTTGTGCATCATTGTAAAGGCAATGGTTCTCAATCTTTTCCAGTCGCAAACGCCAAAATAACAAATGTAAGCATTCGTAACTCAAAAAAAATAATAATAACTTCATCTAAAGGCCAGCACCTATATCGGTTACTGCATTTTAAAGATCAGACCTTATTTAACTAGAGTTATTGGGAGTCAGTCAGTTTGACAATTTGGTGACTAGAGTGTCAAGACAAAAATGTCTTATAATGTTAATGATTAATTGCAATACATTTTATTTCTTAACTTTTTCAAAGATAAAGTAAAGCATCTTGTGAAGGATAAAAAGTACAGTTAAAATGATGAGAGGCTATGCTCCTCGCGTGTTCAGTAGTGTTTGTGTTGTCACTGTGACTGTGCAGAGCTTAGCTAGCTTGTTTGCAAATGGCAGTTAGAGACTACGACATTTCAATTGTTGCACAACAAATAATTTCCTCATCAAAAACGTCTTATTTAATGGGTTCAACTGTGTGTGTTCCAAAAGTCTGAGAAATGCAGAAATAACCTCAGAGTTGTTGTTGTTGTTTATCTGTTTTCTACTACTGTTTACCAAATTGTCTCATTAAAAAGTCCATATCTATAGCAGCGGTGTATTTATTATCACTGTATTTTTTATTATCTCTCATACATTTTTGCCACTCACAAGTTCTGTCCTGAGCTCTATTAAAAGAAAACCCATAAAAAGTTGCTGTAGCCCATTGTCATAAGAAAACAGGTGAAAGCACATTGAATGTCATGTACTTACCAGGAGTGTTTGGTGGATGAATGGAAACCTGGTCATTATTGAGGCATAGTTGTGTCGCCACGGTTACAGTGACTCAGGCTGGCAGATAAGACTGTGCTAATGCATTAAACAGGAGCGTGATACAGGAGTGCGCACCTGCCAATGGAGAAAAAAAAGGCTTCTTCATTAACATGTCAGCCGCTGCAAAACAAGCATGTGTAGTATGTAACTTGTCTCTGGCTTTGCCTAGAATGTCATTAAAGTGTTGGAAAGCTACCCGTATGATTCCAAAGAAAAATCAAATTAAAATATACTTCTGAATCGTTCTTCACGGAGAAAGATAAGCTTTAGGCAAGGGATATTCAACTATATTTTCCCGAGGGTCAGATTTGGTGCAGGGTCTTGATCTGTGGGCCAGAGACATATATTACAGTACCACGTTGGATACAAAAAGGTGTCACACAAAACATCTCCAACATTCAGTCTGCTTTAACATTGTTAACTGTTAGTTGTTAACTTTGGTAACTATTGAGAACTATTGAGACAACCAATAGTTAAAACTAAATATTGCCAACAATATTCCACAAAATGACCACCACAGTACAGAACTAAGTTTGGACAGGACTAGGTACTTGCTCTGAACAAAGACTAAGGCAGCACCTAACGTCTAAAAGAGAAACTAACCATGTCTAAACTAATAGCCTACTAGATAAAAATAAAGAACAAATATTTTTTTCCATTGTTTGAAAGATGGGTAGGTGGCCGAATGTTTCAAAGACCTGATTGGCTCCTGGGTCTTAAGCTAGGCCAAACTCTGGAATATTAACGCTAAAAGACCAGCATTTCCATAGAAACAAGCAAGAAGGTCCTCTAGTCTATATAAGAATCATTTTGTGGAGATGCAAGCCCACTAACAGTATTTTAGGGCAAAAAAAAAACAGCCAAAATAAATAACTGTGTTTTTATTTAAGTCTATCAAGTAGGTATTACTGAGGGACGCTCACCTCTACACAGATTTGACTGTAACCATACATTCTATGACTGTAACTCTGCTTGTTTCCATTTACATGCAGTAAATAATTTGTAACATCAACTCATAACATGTCCATGAAGACAAGCAGGAGCAGAACTTTTTAAGCAGAACTTAAAAGTTACACACAAGACAAATTTATGGTCGGCATATTTATACTCGAGCAAAACAAATATTTGCAAGATTCTGTCTATAGGCCATTTGTGCATTAAATCCAAGAAGCACATTTGTTTAGTCGTTCACATTTGGACCAGCATACAGAGACAGTTCTACTCAGAAATTTTGAGATTCAGAATGTATTAGGTAAGTGAACAAAACTAGATTGCTATGAAAAGCTAAAAATACAATGTTTTTGCTTGTTTACATTTTTAAAAGGACTTAACGTGGATCATTGATGTAGTGAAATGTACCTGAATGAAACTTGGATCCTGTGGCGTGCCTGGAGGTCAGCTGAGTTGAATTGTTTGAAGTCCTGCAGCTCCACGTTCACAGCAGCTGCCCTGTCAGACGTTATTACCCAATAAAAGAGCACTGGAACAGAAGACACTTTTCCACTCACTCAAACCTCCGCCTCAGACAGGAACACTCGTCTGAATCCGCTGCAGAACTACAGACTGATCAGTGAAAACACAGGTCACCATTAAACAGAAGGGAATTAACCAAGAGATGTCAGAAATACTAACACTGATTGTTATTATCCAGCTGTGGGTTTCAGAGTGATGAAGATTTATACAAATTACTTCAAAAACAATACATTTTTTGTCTTTTGAATAGACCAAACTCCACATAATTTCACCCATTCATGAATTTCGGGTACAAGGATTACTTACTGATCTGTAGGATTTGGCAGAGCAACAGTCATTGTTCCAGCCATAGACATATATAACTAACTTAATGTCTGTGGATCAAGCAATAGCCAAATTCAGATCAAATATTTTATTTTTTGAATGGGAAGGGTCTTTAGTAAATCTTCAAATCAGGAACAAATCATAAAAGCAGGAAACTGAAACCCATGGATGTCAGAACATAAACATTGAAATTAGTTAATTATATGTGTATGGTCAAAACCACATGGTGACGTCAGAAGGGCACAATGAAAGATGAAAAAAGGCAAAGTTTGTCACTCTCCATTGGGACAAAGCAAATCATTTTTTTTTGTTTTTTTTATTAGTTTTGTTGTTGTTTTGTTTTTGCTCTATAAGGTTGTAAATACATTTAACTTAAAAGGTTACATCGATTAAAAATTATTTCATTATCTAAATTCTACAATGTAAATTGTAGACATCAAAATACAATGATTCAAGTAGCAGTAGTTCTTAACATTACAAAACTACAAATTTACAAATGAGCTGGACCTTTAGTTTACAAAGTTGAGCTACATTCTAGAAGAAAAAAAAAAATTGACAACCAAGCCTAGGTCAATAAAACTTGTGGTTTGGAGCAGAAGTCAAGTTGGAGATATATATTTTTCTGTCAAATGGAATATTAAAGGTTTTGTTTATTTTTTACTAAAGGGCATTTATATTTTGTTTTTGAAAAGTCTTAAGAAAACTGAATCGAAAATAGAGATAAACCAATACAAAGGGGGAAAATGTAATTATATTTTTCCAGATCATCCATCCCAGAAGAAACTGTCCTCGTCTTTCCTCAAATAGGTTTGAAGATACATTTAGCGCAAAAAACTAGTATTCAGAGTATTTAGACACTATCAAGATGAAAGTAAAACGACAAACATTAAAGGGGATCTATTACATTTTTTCTGTCTTTAAGAATAAACTATACAATATATACAATAAAACATAAAACTGATGTAAAACAGCTTAGAAAAAGAAAGAAGTCCGTTTACTTCCTGTATAAAGCTGCAGAACTGTTAAGCTCCGCCTCTTCATTGTAAGATTTAACAGCAGATTTTAAATGTGTAATTTTTATTGTTGTAAAGTGACTATGTGACCATTTTGAATCACATGCTTAACTATGAGCTGGTTTTTTTAATAATTTCAATAATCACAATTAAATAAAGATAAGTGGGCAGAGATAGGTGATAGGGAGGACAGGACTTTTCTGAGCACGCCATCAGCTGCAGGACAATACAAGATTACTCAAACATGTATGAATCATTCTAAATAAAACTTTTGAGTAAACTAATGATAAGAGAAGACAAGCTTGAAAACAATAGAACTCCCTTTAAGACACTTTTACAATGTTTAAATTAAGGTCATTTTCATAGCTAAAAACACAAATTCTCTGCCTGTTTTCTAATTCATAAAACCAATAAACCGTAAAGTCACAGCTGTGCATTTAAGACAAAGACATGTTTAATACTTTGCATTGAACATCTTTATTCATTATTCTTGTCTTCAAACACATTTTCCTGATGTACATGTACATTTTCATCCAAAAAGGAAAAACTCAAGTGAGGTAAAAGTGCTGAAAATGAAATGGTATATTATCTGTACCATCAAAAGTCATTGTCACAATCACAAAGCTGACAAAATAAGCTCTTCTTGCATTTCAAAAAATATATATATATAGTGCGACAAATTCATATTAATCCCCACTTTTTTTTTTCTCTAATAAACTTCTCCACAGGCATGCCCCTCATACACACATGCAAATTAAGCACACACATTTCCACGCATCAACGTAAACACTGTCTGCTGCACAAGGAGGAAAACTGAATATTTTACACACACCACCTCCATCACATCCTCTTGGCTTAAGACTTGTACTTCTGACAAGCAAAGACCACTAAATATGTCCCTAGACTTTCTCCCGCCATTCCCAAAAAAAACAAACACCAAAACAGGCGTTCCAAATCGAGACGCGCTGCACTGAAGGACCCCTGTGGCGGGAAGTCCGAATCTGGGCGGCGGGAAAAGCAACCAGGTCGTAATAACACTGACAAATGAACAGCAGAAAAACAAAAAAAAAAAAAGTGGGGCGGAAAATGAAAACAAAAATTCCCCAAAAAAACACACCTTTTTCCTCATGGTTTTCCACATTGTTCTTCACCACAAATACAAATACATCAAATCCTGACTGAATTAGCCCCTGGTTCAAAACGTACGAGGCGTTAATGCTTAGGTTAAGTCAGGACAAAGTAACCGTAAACAAATTTTGAGGAGGGGTAAAGATTCAGAGCATCTAGAAAACACAAGCAAGCGTTTTCTTTGGCGTTGTACTTCATAAAACGTACAATGCCAACTAAAAGGTGAGGCAGACTTCAACTGGCAGTGTCTGAGCTGGTTTGGAACTATTTGGCACAATCACATTTTTTTATTTTTTTTTACATACACATTATCTTTTTTTTTTAAACACATGATTGGGGAAAAAAAGTCTTGTTGCGTAAATGGCAGCTTAGACACAAACCAGACGTGTGGTGGCCTCCGTCTTAACCATCACCCAGTCCGGAAAATCGGACGAGAATCAACTCCTCAAATTAAAAAGAACAGGGACCTCCGATTCTACGTGATGTCCCCAAGAAGCCGAGCCTCTTCTCAGGTCTATAGCTTATACGTCCCCCCCTTGAGGTGCACAAAGAAGACATCCCGGACCTGTCAGTGCACTTCAGATATTGCTTTGATTGTATGTTTTACATTGGGTAGAGACTGGGTAGAGTTTTTGTTTGTTTGTTTTAGAAAAGCTACACAGAACATCACAACGGGGATAAGAAAGATGGGAATGACTAGACAGGTACAGAAACTAAAAGACAAAAATAAAAGTAAAAAAAAACACCCCAATTACTATTTCATTATGTTTTTTGTCCAGTTAACACTTTTTTCAATCCCTTTTAATTAAAACAATCCCATAAAAACTGAGTCACTTCTGAAAGGCACTTGAGTTGCTGGTTGGGAGCACACTAGCCTGCCCTGACCCCAGGGTGTGACCTGCAGCCGGGTTGACCGTCCCGGGACAGTGCATCAAGGCCCGATAACACACAGGCCGCTTATCAGCTGTAAACACAACACAAGCTGCACTTGAGTCTGTCAGTGGGAGAGGACAGTGTGGTTATGAGAGGGACAGAGTGGTTCTGAGTGTGGTCTGAGGGAAATCAACCCACCCCACACATATCTGTTAAGTCTTTAGGCTCGTGTGATTGCTGATAGAAAAAGATTTGAGCATGACTAAACATTTTGGCATTTCTCCAAAAGTACAGTGTCTCCACTGTCCACTCACAGAACTACAATGTCCAAAGGGAACTCTGGAGGCAGAGAGAGGAGCATGTGGCGGTGTTCAAATGTGAGGACTAATAATAGAACCAGCTGAAATAGAAGTGCATCCTCGTCACAAACTCTCCAGTTGGGGTCTGATGCTCCAGAATGCCTGGGCAACCATACTATATCACATACAATCCGAAGAGGACCTAGAGAGGTATGCGGGCGTTCTTCTCTCCAGGCCCACTCCTCGGGCTCTGTCCAGCCATGACCACAAAAGGGGAGAGGAGCCACAGGAAGGGAACTCCTCCAGCGTGCCAGAAGCCTCCCCCTGACGCAGAGAAATGGATAATTATAGACAAAAGTCAGAGCCATGTCTAGTGTGCAACGACAGAGGCTGAGGGCAGCCCTGCGCCTCACCATGTGCTGCTCCTTTTAAGGAAGACAGTCGGCCGCAGGACGTCCTGCCAGAGACAAGACACTGTCCAGCAGAGCCCTTAGCTAAAGGCCACACCAAGTGCTACATTCACAGCGGTAAATAAAAAGAGCACTTTTGCTTCAGTATATATATTTACATCTAATACTTATCAAAACCTATTATTTTAGTGGTTTCTCCCCAGTGACCACAACTTCAGATCCTCATTTACACCAGTGCAGATTATTTTTGCCTAACTCTCCTACACTCCTTTTTCTTGCTTTTCACATTTTTTTTTATTTTGTCCACAAGGAGAAACCAAATCTAAGGCATTTCCTTTTCACTTTTCTTCAACACAAAACAATTTTCAAAACAAAATATATTAAGGATTAACTTTTGAGTTAAGGCACAACACAACTCTTTTAAGAGTGGGAATACAAACGAGTTGAACCGAGGAGGGAAAAAGTAAATAACACTTAAAATATTATTTTTGTCCAAAGACTGGGGAACACTTAGGAATGAGGAGGATTCCAAAAACAAACACGTGTCCACTTAAACAGATCTGAAGCTTGAGAAACAAAGCATTTATTGCCAAAACTTTTAGGAGTTTTCTGGGAGGTTTTTGTTAAACTTCTTCCCTTGAATGTGAAGTGGGGGCATCAGCATCTGTTCTCATCTTGTCTGTTCAGTTACACGGCAGCCACGTGGGAATGTTCTGGTTGGCCACATAGTAGTTGCTGAAGTTGTGGTCTCGTACGTAGGGTGCGGGCTGGTAGTAGCAGGTGACACAGGAGGCATCAGGGATGGCGTTCTGCTCAGCCAGGACCCTGAAGGCCATGAGTGAAATGAGGTGTAGAGTCTGCCTCCTCTCGTGGCCCATCAGACAAACCGTGCTTTCATTGACTACGCGCCGCAACAGCATCAGGTACTCGTACTTGCTCTTCTCTTCACCCACAAAGTGGCTCTGGAGGTATGCCTCCACTTTGCGCTGCTGCTCGCTAATGTCTGGGAAGTCAATGAAGAAGCGTGAGCACATGTAGCGCTCCAGGCTTTTAATCTCCCCCTCGTTTGCCGGCTGGAAGTCCCGCACCAGCAGGTTACAGTATTTGAGCAAGCCACCGCCTCGGATCTCCTCAGGACGCTTGGTGGCAATCAGTTTGTTTTTGAGGTGGCTCAGAGCGACATCAAAGTCCCCGTACACGCTCTCTGCCTCAATCTGTGGGTGGACCTCCTGGGACATGGGCTCTGTGGATAAGTCATAGAAGGACAGCATAGAATCCAAGATGATCTGAAACGAGTCTACACTGAACTCAAACTGGCGGCGAATACAGTCCACAAACTTGAGCTCCACATTACGTCCATTGTTGTTGGACAGTGAGATGAGGCTCCAGCGGTCCTGCTCTGTGTGTACTTTAACCAGCTTCTGTACGTAGGCCTCCTTCAGGGTCATGGGTGTGATCTTCTCCTTGTTTACGCCTTCAGGCAGGAAGTCCAGCAGTGTGCCCAGTACCACCTCCTTTATAAGCTGGAACTCAGCCTCATGGGGCAGGTCCACTCTGAAGATTACGTCCAGGTCCTTGTAGCTCCAGCCCATGTCCTGCACCAGAACGTGGCTGGCTGTGGAGCCGTTGAGGCGCATGTCCTTCACCCTGATGCCACTGCGCTCCAGACGAGCGTGCACACGAGACACAATGTCCTTTAGCCGCACCTCTAAGGTGGGGAAGTTACCCCGGCCGTGCACTGGCACCACCTCAGACAGTACATCGTTTAGGCGGCTCACCTGCTCCCAGGACAGGACACTGACGCTGCAGGGCATTGCCTCCACACTCTTCTCCATCATGTATCTGACAGGATATCTGCAACCACAAACAAACACTGTGGCTCAGTACTTATGAAACTGATTGTGTCATTATCACTGATACATTTTAGTGCCAGCATTAGGCTATACATAAAAATAAAGACTTTTTCCCTGGTCTGTGGAAAGGTATGGTCAAAAAGAGAGTATTTTGATGTCAGCATGAGCAGTACTCAGGCACGTTAACTATTCATCTCTATACATGGACATATCAAGAATGAACAAGTCTTTTCCAAAAGCCTATGATAAGTAATAGTAGAAAACAGCACTAAAACTATAACTTTTTTTATGCCAAGCCATGTGTTCATTTGTCCCATAATCATCATCTTAAAGTCAGAAGAGTCACAAGCCGCTGCACTGAATTTACAATCGCTTCTTAATTTTAAGATCTCAGGAGCACAGGTAATCCAAAATCGCGGTCACTTTCCACTCGAGCTAAAACAGAGAAGAGGGACGCGGGGGCACTGGGGTGAAACTGTGACCCCATTGAAGCGGTGCACGAGGAAAGCTGCTCGCGCTGCGTTTCAAAGAACAGCCCAGAGCGCGTGAGGCTTCTAGAAAACTCAGCTCGAGCCTTTTATTCAACAAACCAGAGACAAACGATGGCACTGTTTACTATCTTAATATAGTCCTCAAACTTTGCATCACATAGCGTTACGTCAAACTTAACATTTTGAGACCGTCTTCAATCACTTCTAAAGTCACTTTAAACTTTACGCAAGCATTATTTAAAAGCAAAGGTAGCACAGATGGGTTTGATAAAGATAACACCATGGGGTAAACAGTTTGATCACAGAATTTTTTACATGTGCGCACGATAAACACATTGCTTGTTGACAAAGATCGATGTCAAAGTGATACGTACGTTTTCCAAAAATGGCTCTGACGGCATGCAGCGTTTTAGTCCGAAAAGGAGAGGTTAACTTGGCAGACAGCTCCACATAATCCACTGTAGAGAAACACACATGGGACGCCGATAAAACAAGAAGCTCTGGCCTCACAGCGGACACGCCTGTTTTATAAAGCCGAAGTACAGCCCACTGACAGCTACACATAGCACACCAGGGGGACAAATATCACCCATGGCAACTCACTCACAGCAGACGGACGACTTACAACAACAATTTAAATAAGTAAAAGATAAAAACAAGTTACACACTTTGTATATTTACCCGATAGTCCGACAGGCATCATTCTGGGATCAAATAGTCTCCGTTATGTTCCTGTGTATCAATGCGCCAAAGCAGCCCTCTGATTGGTCGACCAAGTTTTTGGCGTTGCTAAGTAACCAGTAGCGTATCAATCAGCAGAGTTCAAAAAACACATTTTAAAATTTAAATAACAATATCAAATGTGTGAAAATGTAAATAATATAGTTATTAAAAAGTAGATGATAAATACAATGGATAAAATACGCAGATTTTGTGTGTGTTGTATTACTTTTCTCAAATTGTGGAGCATATTCCTTTCTTTATGTTTTAATGTTACCTACTTAATCAGTATATTTAAAATTTTGTGAATATTTATTTTAAAAATATTTTTGTTTATTTTGTTTTAATCTAATAGCCTAATTCAATAGAAGAATTAACATATGTTAAAAAAACAAGACTTGGTTCCTTAAAAGAATAACTTTATTTCATTTGCACCTTAGACTGTATATAGCCTATTTGCACACAAAGGGACATGAACACTTACAGGCATATAAACCCAAACATCAACACTGATGAATAGCTGTAGCCTACAGAATACAGTATTTAATGTAATCAATGTCTGCTGATTGCATTAAAAAATAGCCTATTGCAATATAGTGTTACCTGAAAAACGTTTTCTTCTCACTTCTCAGCAAGTAGGTTGTGGTTGTAGTAGTAAGCACAGCGGGACAGTCCCACGCACAGAGATCTGACACTGACTCATGTAGTTAAAGGAAACTGTAGAGGTGAGGGCATTCCCTTTTCACACATTCAGAGCCAGCTCTAAATGAAAATGTGTCATCTATAAAAACATAGACATGTCTAATTATATGTCTATGTATAAAACTGAGAATACAGGAGAGTAATGTCAGTCAATAAATAACTCTGGCATTAACAACTTTAGATAATCCATTAAATTATACAGTCAGAAGCTCTTTGAAGACAGTCTTAAATTTAAGCTCCTGTCAGTGAATGTTCTTCAGGTCTTTTGGCCTCTGCTCTGATCTCATTCAAGGAAAGTTTTAAGGGTGTGACTCAAAGTTTCAGTTTTATTCAGTGAAAATGCCCAGTGACAACAACAATACTTACGAATGACATTTACTAGATAAATGGAAGCACGATCATCACACACAATAAGTGAATACAATTACATATGCAAATGCTGAAAAAAGATGGATTAAAACAGTTTAAGACAAAAATTAGTGTTGCCATTTCCCAAATGACCTGTTCAAAATTACACAAAAAGGATTGTTAATTCAAAACACTGACACACATGGATAACAAAGTCCATAACAGAAATGAGAGGTGAAAAGTAAAAGACAAATTAATTATAATATATTATAATATTTTTGTAGTTACACACAGCTTTAAGCTTTGTTCTGTTCTACCATTAAAGGTGTGCTTTATGTACCTTCTGATGGAGAATCTGCCTTGGACATGTATTAACTAATCTATTGGAGACAGCAGTTTACAATCAGGTGAAAATGCGCTGCCAAGAAAAGTATGTAGAGCGGAATAAGGTGAATATCAGGCCTAAAATAGAACACTTAAAAATGGACCAAATCCTGAACTATAAATAGCTTCAAGTACCACAAAAATCTAGCCATTCTGTAAACATTTTTCAACAAGTTTTTGAGGATAGCTCACCTTAAAATCATTGCTAAGAATGTACTTTGATTATGTAAAACAGTGGTTCCCAACCTTTTTGAGCACCCACCAATCATGATCTCAAACATGAATAAACGCTTTGTTATGTATTTGTAAGGGTATTTTAGCTTACTTCTATATTTTTTTATTTATAACCATTGCATTTTATTGTTTGATTATTTCCATGTCAAAAATTGCTTTGTAACATGTAAAATGTGCTACAAATAACATGTTCTACTTTGCAATGTTTGCACTTCCAGAGTAATTTTTTCAGTTCAATCAGTTTCAGCCTTAAAAGCAGCAGTCTCCACTTTTACTCAAGTTCGAACAATGGTACAAAAATAAACTCAAGAATTAAAAGTATAAAATGTAATGCAGCGCCTGTGAACAGTTGCATGTCCAAGTGTGTGTGTGTGTGTTAGTGTTAGTGTGTGAGATAGACAACACCTGCCCTTTCTCCTCTGCGCCTGACAAGAGGTGACTCAGACTGTCCACTGCTGCACGGCCCACTGAGCACTGCTGCCCATTTACACATTCAAACACATTAGTGATTTTAGATGGAGCCCGCAGCACAAATACATACACAGAAGAACATTAAGGCCTCCGTATGTCCGCCGGCAAAAGCATGAGCTAATCTCCTCCGACTGATCACAGGCAGACTGCGTTTCCTCTGACGTGTTGTTATCAAAGGAAGCAGCCGCACATGTCATTCTCACAGCCCTGAACAACAAAAACCACAGGGGAATCAAATGGTTAGATTTTCGATTTCCTCTTCTTCAAGGTGATTTTTTGGAATCATCAAAGGTCAACGCTGAGTCAGTGATAGTTTTCAGAAATTAGAACTTCTGAGGCTGAGTTTTGTTTGAAGGAGTAAGTTGATATTTCAGAAATTAAAGTTAGAGTATAATATAGTGAAAGTACTTCAGAGTATAGTCAATATATAATTAAAATTTCACTTACCATATGCTCTCACCAAATTTGAGGATATTTATTATTTCTTCTTTAGTAAGACATATGTAGAGGTAATTCCACAAGTGTTCCCTAGCAACCATATTAAAAATATCCAAATCCGCATAAATTAAACAGATGTTATTTTAATAAATGTATAATTTTTGTAACACTTTATTTTCTCAAATTGACAGAAATCTTTGTCAGTTGTGTGTAAATTCTCTCATTTTTGATAACATATATGAATAGTTTTAAATTCAAATTCCTGTCTTATTTTTCAACTTTTTTAGAAATACTTCATAATGCAAATTAACTGCTATAAAAAATAAATATATGTGATGATTAACATTTACTACAAGGCTATTGCACCAAGTATGTGGTGTTTTAAAAAGTAGTAGTCATGGAGTGCTGCACTGGATGAAACCGGGAAAAAAAACTTCAAAAAATTGTGGTGTTTTGGTCCAAGATCTTTTGAGTCATTTATTCAGACTTTCTAGATTTAATCATTCGAAGCCTACATTAATAAAAGAGGCTGGAGCGCAATAGAGCCTTCCACACAGTTTCCCCATAACATTTTTTTTTTTTAGCAAAATGAGTATTAAAGACATTAACAGATAGAAAAAAATGGCTATGCTGACTGCTGTATTGTGGAGCAATTTAGGCAAAGCAACAAAAAGCTGGCAGTGGACTCAACACCAAAAAAGTTAAAGTGTACTTTTAACCTCCTTTACCAAGTTTTGTTTACAGAAAACCCCTACCTACTACATGACGGAGAAGTGTTTACCCATTTTGTAAGTTTTTAAATCTTATATTGCTTTGGGTGAGGCAGAATCTGTAAAAAGTGTTATTCGTTCCAGCCACATTTGCACATAAGCTTAGGGCAGCTTTATTTGTGCCAGATTGGGGAAATTCCAGTGTTGCAATGCAATGCAAAGTAAAGTAAACAAGCGTGGGGCAAAAAATTATAAATACTCAAAAGGTAACAGCACAATATTGACCTTTTCTTTTGAGTTTGGCGTAGAGGCTGATTTCAGTAACATCGACTCTTAGAATGAATGTATTGGAAGTATTCAGTCAGCCTGAGAACACAAGCCTATTATGACAACACGGAGCTTTGAAGGGCTCATGAATCATCTGCACATCACTACACTTAATGTTGTTGCTTTTTCTGTTGTCTGACTCTTGTCTAAACACACATCTAACGCTGGATTTTAGTCACCCCTCCTTTCAGTCTGTATTTGGACAAAAAATGTGACCATGGCAGCAAGTCAATTTGAAAATATGCTGCGATGATGAATGAAAACATACTTTTGAGGAAGAAGGTGCAATGACAGAAACCAAAACTTCCCTCTACACTATCTATGTTTTTTACACAAAAAAAGTTAAACTTTTTTTTAATTAAGTATAATCAACTTTTTCTAGCCTATTAATCTATAATATGTCAATATCTTTAAATGTAGGTATGTTTATTTTAGGCTAAATATTTAAATGAAAAAGGTTATATCATTTAAATAGGGTCAAATAGAGTAAATGTGCTGGGAGTTTTGTGGCTTCAGTGGAATAGACCAAAACCAGTACAACGTTTGGTTTCGGCTGTAATGAAAGCACAAGTGAATCTAAAACACATATGTCAAACTCAAGGCCCGGGGGCCAGATGCGGCCCTCCACCTCATTTCATGTGGCCCTCAAGGTCTTATAAGGTTTACTTTAATTTTATACTAGTGCCAGGTTTAATCTATTGTTTGTAGGAAATCAAAGATTAGTAAAGTTAATTTCAGTTACAACAGGCCCTTCGAGGACAACCTTGATGTCAAAGTGGTCCTTTGACAAAATGAGTTAGGCACACCTGATCTAAAAGGTAAGAGGTCAGTTCTGTGCACAGGCTAGCTCAGGGTTAGCATCAGTAGGCAACTTCCTAAGAGATCTTTGCTAATTTTGTCTAAAAGTAATAAATAATTTAGGATCAGGCAGTGAACAGCAAGTTGTGTCTTGAGGTGACATATGGCTTATTAGAAACTTTACAAATGAGATGAACAGCCATTTCACCAAGGAAAATACTTTTGTTTATAAATGCATTAGTGTCTCAGTGCTATCACAATTCATCTACTGTTTTTAATTGCTAAGCTTTAGCATTAGCATTGACAGTCAAATACATAAGTGTTCTTTGGTAAAGATCCTCGAGTTTACAGTTTTCAATATGTCGTCAGAAAAACCTCACTAAAATCAGCCAGTGAACTACATTGTTCACTGTCTCATCTTATATTGTAGTAGCCCATTTATTCATCTTAGAACAAAAGTGATTGTTTCGGGACAAAGCTTTCCTTCTTTAATTAAAATAAACACAAACTTTATTAATAGGCCCCAAAACAACCAGTCTCTACTTTTCTATTTTAATTGGTTATTTATCTTACTGTATATTTACATTTTACATAAAAGTTAGCATTACCATTGAGGCACAAGACGCTAGCCATACAGTAAGTTCATTGGTTTTTTTAGCCAAGTTAACTATCAAAATTGTGTATTTTTGTGACATGTGTAAAGAATCCAATAAAAAGGTCATACAGGAAATGAAAATTAAACCCTCAACCTTGAATCTGAAAAGCAAGAGCTAACCACTCTGCAAGTGTTGACCCTATAGTGTATATTATAAAATAACAAAAATGACTCAACATCTGACCAAAAGGTTTGGAAAAGTGCCGTTGAGAATCACTTGAGCAAACACAGCTACAAATGATCCAAATGGAAAACTCACTGGAAAAATACAGCCAAGATAAGTCTTAGTAGTTTTAGTAGGTCACAGAAATTTTCCCCCAGTCAGCGTCATCATATCTGAAACTCACACCAGTGTTTCTTTGATCAGCCTGTCGGACTCTAAACTTCAACACTGACACATTTGACATATAATTTGATGATATGAGTGCATCATCTATATCTGACTCACAAACTGACCAGATCTGTGACAATGTGGGACTTCAAATGTCTAGAAGAAACTATGGATAGGTTTGCTAAATCTGTAAAGGAAGGCCAAGACATCAGAATCATCTCAAAATGCACGGTCTAAAAAAGTTACCAGCTGGAGGTAACTAAGTAAATCTAGAGATGCTGAATTTGGTCGTGTCTAGGTTCAAGATTATGAGTCCAAAGAATGAGTTCAGCTTAACACCTGCTATAATGAATGACAACTGCCAAGATTCCAGGATTAGTTCAATAGCATTTTAGTATGTAAAGTTTGTTTTTGTTCTTAAAGTTGTTGTTACTTATCAAAAGAAACATAATTTTACTTTTTTGTAATGAATAGAGTTTGGTTAAGTAAGCAATAAACAACGAGGAGCCTCGCGTTAAGAATGCTTAACGCACGGCAGTTTGCATTGGCATTCTCAGTGACCGTGGTATAAAGTAAGTTATTCTTATCACTCCTTTTCGATATACTTGCTATTCTGTGGCGTATTTTATTTAGGACTCCCACATTGCAGAAAGGTTTGCACATTATGCTCATTATAGTGGCAGCTCAATGCAGTTCTATTAGGCTGTGCATTTAAATCATTTTATAATAAGCTCTGCAGTTATTTTTGAAGATTACACACCCAAAGGCTACACACTACGTAAATGGTGACCTAATTTCCAACTATGAGCCAAGTCACTGATACAAAAGCAGATCAAAAACTGCAAAGAAAATTAGGCTCACAGCTCTTTACAATAGACTTTAAAGGTGGGGTAGCTGATTTTTACACTGCCAAAGGTTTTAAATCTGAAAAAATCTTAAAAACTTCCTCTCATAAATCCTTAGACAAATAATTAATATCGACATGTATTCATTTTGGTTGCATTTATGGTGAGTAAACTTCTTTTTACAAACAACAAAGTGAAACTGGAGAGGACCACCCCAGATCAGCCAATCAGAGCGCTGCATTCAGCTCCTGATTAGAACTAAAATTCTTTAATTTTCAGTTCAGACAGAGCAAAGAATTTTTTACAAAGTAAAGTGCTGTATATACTGTATACTTTTTAGTGGAAAGCACAAAGTTTACTAATTTACAACTAAAAAGTTAGCTACCCTACCTTTAACCAAAGCCTTTTGTGTTGTGGATTCTCATGAAGATTGCACAGGACAAGCAATAATAATTTACAATATATTTGACAAATCGACATAATTGAATTGATTTCTACCCAGCCATATATAACCTCTTCTGTAAGTATAGACAAAAATTAGAGAAGATATCTGTGATAAATGAAAAATACACAGAAAAAAAAAAAAATCACGCTTTTTTTCCGTCTCACCCAAGTTTATGTTGATAAATTTTCTGCACAATTTTTTTTTACAATACTTAAATTTAAATTTATATCTTTGAGAGGGCTTGTATTTCCTCATAAACACTGCTTTTATAAGACCCAGAATCTTTTCTGCTTTTTTTCCATATGTTGTATGTACCCCAGTCTGTATTTTTCCACTGTATGTGAAAAAAGTACTTTCTCCATGTAAAATATTTCCATGGAATGATGCAGGTGACTTTTAACCTTTGGAAAGTTACACGTTGTCACTTCATAGTTGCAGCCTCAAATGACACTACAATTTTTAACGAAGAACGAAAAAAAGAATCAAAGCATTGTCACTTTTCATAACATCTTTATTGTGTTTAAGTTTTAAACATATTTACAGATACTTTCATTTAATTTTTTTCACTTCAGTAAAAATACAAATACAGAACACTCATTTTTCAAAATCCTCCGCGCTCACAGAGAGGCCCAGGTCGACCCCGGGATGATGTCAGAGTGATGTCAGAGAAAAGGGGCGGGGCATCGAGACTGTCCTGTGAGAGACACTGGTGCATGATGGGACGCTAACAGTTTAAATATGTTACGTTAGCTGGAATTAGTGGATAAATAATGTTGTAAACTGGCAAATTATCAAATGTAAATGTGTTTTTTAAGATTGTAAAGTCAAGTTTTTATTTATATTTGAAGTATACATTTGAGAACATTTTGCTTATTGCAAAAAGAAAGAGGAATTGTCAATAAAATGTGTGATTATTGTCAATTTCTTGGCTTAGACTTGGCCTTTAACAAAGTATTTCAACATTTTATTTCTATGACTTAATCTAAATATTTTCCAATAGATAAAATTGGCCACAAAGATATGTCTGGAGTTTTAATTATCCAAAATTATAAGGCATTTGTGAAGATATTTTAGCATATAAATAACTAAGAATTCAAATACAAATAAAAAAAAAAACAGAACAAATGCAAGACAATCAGTAATGCAGTTGTAAAGAACAAACTGAGCTTCACATTAAACAATAAGGCTTGAAATAAACAAAGAAACACATCTCCTTCAGGTTTAGTGCAATTCCTGCTCCTCAACTTTCAGTAGTCAAACTGCAGAAGCAGAGAAACAATCACAGATGAATGAGAAAGTCCACTCGCACACGGGCTCGTCGACAGGAAAGGTCACTGCTGCAGGATTCCAAAATAGGAAATAAAATATATACCTTAGGGCTGTTCGACATGTAACAAAAACTTCTTTTACCTTTGCGTGGGTCAACAGAGGTTATGCAGATGACAATACAATGTTCTGAATTTAAATAGTGAGTGGCAAAAATACAAGCGTCAATAGTGAGAAATAGCCTTTTGTAAGAACTAAATAGTAACTAAAATGTGAAAAAGTGGCTACAGTTTGAAAACAAAACAAAAGAGAAACCATTACACCAGTACAGTCTACAGCAACGATTCCCAAAGTGGGGGTCGCAAAGCAAAATCTGGGGGGCGGAGGATGATTTCAAGATGTAACTTTACAACTATGATGGTTTTTAATCTATTTTTATAACATTAGCATCAGGTTGACTTGATTTTGATCATGTAAAGCATAAAAACTACAAAAATAAATGCATTTTAGCTCAACTTAAATGTTTTTCATTTGAAATTTCTAGACATCTATTTTATTTTGTTGTCGGGGTCGCGAATTGGTCACGTAAAAGTTGGGGAACCACTGGTGTACAATAGAAACTTTGACGTCACACACAATTGAACTCATTGTTTTTCTTTAAATAGGACCTTTTTAGTCTGTTATATTTTTATTTGTTTTGTAGCAATTGTAGGCCTATTTTCTGTGCAGTAAACTTAGAAATTAGAGGTACAAAATGAAATTCTAAATTAATATGTGACACAAGATCAAAGAAGGAGAACATTACAGTCTGCCATCTCAACTCTGATTGGTTTTAACCAGCTGCTTCATCTCTGTTTGCTGATTGGTCAACTGTACTTTCTGGTGTTTGAGAACCGTCGCAGTTTTACGATACATGATTTAGTAGCTGGAGTGAAATAAAATTGAGCTGCTGTTTTGCCCCCTACTTCAGAAAGTTTATTGTAAATGTAAATGTATAGAAAAAAAATAGGCCTCCACAAGTTGTCTTCGTGTAATTATTAAACATTTTATACTTTCAATCTTGTAAGAGAGGCCATGAGTCACTAAAGGACTCTTTGGGATGAGAGCTGATTGACTGATTAAGCAAGTGCTTCAATTAAACAGCTTTAACTCATAAAACATGTTTATCTTGTGTTATGTCCACTGTGATCTCAAGTAGTGTCAAAATCCAAACACATCAAGTTGAGCTATTTTTGATGTAAAAGAAAAGAAAAAAAAACAAGCGATTGTTTAGGCTTTACTCAGTTCTGTTTAAACGTCTATGAAGCGCTTATCTGACTTGAGCAAGTACTTTTAGGGAAAAAAAAAGTATATTCTGTGAGTAAATTTGACTGAAAGAATCTCAAAAATGAGGATTGGCTCAAGTACACTTACAATAGCAATATCAAGACTTGCGCTGAAATATCTGAGCCTGTGCATATCGAACAATGGGCCAAATCTGACCATGTTCCAAATGGCAGGACTGTAAGCCTGCTTCACATCTGTGTTTGAAAAATCTGTTCTTAAGCTTTGCTAGTTGTCCAAAAAAAATAATAAAATAAAAATAAAAATCTATGTATGTGAAAAAGAGAAACACCTGATGCTTTCTTCTTCATTGTTTGAAAATTAAGTGCGTCAGGTTTAAAGTTCCAGCTGCTGTTAGCAAAGAAACCCCCTAAACTATGATGTCATAGCAACAGTGTTTCCATTTTACTTAAACTTAACAAGTTAAATTGAGAGAAACAAAATTTCCCACGAACAAAATTTAGCCTAAGAAAACCAATTTATCAGTTGTGTTGCTCATATTCAGCCAGAATGTGGGCAACTGTGAAGAAACATCTAAAGAATGGCATGATGTAATACATACTAATAGTTTGTTTTCTTTTGTTTTTGGAACAAAAGTATGTTGTAGTGTCTTGTTATAGCCTGCTTAGCTTCTTTGTCTTGAATCAGTATGAGAGTTTGGTAATAACAGTATAAGGAGGCGTCATAAAACATAATAATTAAGATTTAACACAGCACAAATGTTGCATCCGTTAAGCAGCGTGTGACTGCAGCCAGGGACAATCATCTCAGTTTGTCTTTGAAACAAAAATTGGGTCTTTATTTTAAGTGCTACCCCTAAACTCTGACACGACAGTAAAAAGTGCACCTTTGCAGCTGAGTAAATAACTCTCGCTCTCACATTCACTCACACAGATAAAGATGATAGGTCTGAATGTACAAAATGGACGGGAGATAAGAAAGGGTGTGCACAAAGAAAGCTGTGGTCAGAGAGCTTTGAAGAGCAGAGTCCAGTAGCAGCAGAAGGTGAAACGTGATGGGAGATGTTTGAGGAGGAGCTGTGGTCCCAGAGCTGCTCCTCTCATGTTCAGCTCAGTTCATGAGGGTCTAAAACAAGAGGTGGAGAGGGACAGGACAGATCGAGGGGAGGAGGACGTCCAGTCTCACCCTGTGTCCCAGTAATGATTTGTCCTTCAGAGAAATGAAAAACCCACACCCAAAAACAGACCCTGTCAAGTCCGCACCTCTGTCTGTCCATCTGTCTTTGGGACTGTGTCAAAGTGTCATGATCCTTCATAGAAGCCCCTCCCCCCGAGGCCACACCCAGCAAAGTTTGGTCAAATCAACTCAAAATGAGAAAAAACTAATTCAAGCCTCCGCGATTGGAGCCCGGTCCTTCAGGAAAAATTGTTCGATTCCAGAAATTAAAACAGAGTCAAGGTAAGTTCCAGTCTGTCCCGGACAGTCTGAGGAGGCATGTCCAGTGTGGCTCTACCGCTGGGACGGCTCGCTTCCCGGCAGAGTGATGTTTCCCAAATGCAGCACAGGCAGAGGGTGGGCTTCAGTGTTGAACACCCAGCTCTCCAACGGCAACAGGTCGTCATTGGAGAACAACAGGTACAGGTACCTGTGACAGGGGGGGAGGAGAGACAGGGGCAGGAGGAGAAGGACAGGACAAGGGAGTGAAAGGTGCAGGAGGCGAGGAACAGGGGTAAAGGGATGGGGGGGGGGGGGTGTTATAGGGGCAGGGAGAAACAATAGATTTGTTATTTATTTGTACTTATCTTTAAAAAAAAAAGCACTTTTAAATCAAGTTCTTCATTGATTCAGATTGATATGATAATTAAAGTAGTCACATTACATAAGTCTTTTTAACAGCTCACAAGGACATGTGCCTCCTAAGAACAGCTGCTGTTGTGGTCTTTTGTGACGTGGCTCACAGAGATACCAGAGTCTGCGTAACACCCGACATTCAAATGTCACGTCTCAGAAAGTCTGTGGCAGCTAACCTTTACACACTCACACCAAAGACAAATTTCACTGGCATTTGGGGCTTTGGGGGGTGTCAATATCACTGAAATCCAACTTATTAAATTATTATTTCTTGTGTTTTTTTCATCAAGACTTGTGTTTACAACAATTAATTAGTTTATTAGGACTTTCTTCAAACTGCTCTTAGAGAAAATTGCTGGCATGTTAGTTCATTCACCAGCAGGGGGCGGCAGAGCACTGTGTATAAATCAGTTCTCCCTCCAGGCCACAACAAGAGGCTCAAAAGTGACTTCAGAAATAATGCTGAATGCAAATGTCTTAAAGCAGTCATCTATATTTAACACACTAGAACAAAAACTCAACATTTGATCCTAAAAAAAAAAGAAAAGAAAAAAGTGTTTGAATTTTTAGGCAAAGTAGACATTTAAGTTTGTAAAGACAAAACCTTAAATTACATCTTTGTCACTGCTAATTTTGTTGGATTTCTTTATTTCTGTTCTTAGTAGACAGGTTGTCACGTTTAACGATGAGGAATCAAGAGCACAAAGAGTAAGGGGAGAATAGAGCTCCACTGAGAATTATTTTTATTCATCCCAAAGGCGTGATTGACAGACAGCTGACCAACAAAAGAAAGCGTAATCAAAATAGGAATAGACTAATCAAAAATAGAAATTACAAAATAAAAACTAGTAAGATAATAAGAGGATCAACAAATCTTGGGCCCTCTTGCTGTGAAGGGTGATGGTTACCTAATAGCAACAGTTCTTCACAAAAATAGGAGAAAAAGCTGGCGAATTGTTTTTTGTTTGTTTTTTAAAGTAATACTTACAAATCCAAAGTCAATCAAAAAATCTGGACTGCTTTGAGGCTTAATATCTGCCATATTAGTTAAAGTCATCCTTTTCTTAAATCCCTAATGTGCCTCATAATGACATTCTGCCCACTTCTTTGAACACCATCCAAATAATTGCAGCAATTACTTTTAAGTGACACGTTCTTAGAAATCACCGACCCACCAATTTATCAAATTAATCTAAAAAAGAGTCCTGAATTAATCAATTAACAAATGAAGTGATGGGTTATGGATGGTGTGCATTAATCAAATCATTAGGAGTGGGTCTTACTTGAGAGTCTCGGCCAAGAAGAAGCTCTGCTGCACATCGTCGTAGGTGGGATTAGAAGAGTAGACGTCCTTCACACCAGAGAAGCCTCCGCTAACACGGCAGTACTTATCTATGGCCTGAAACACACACATTACACTTGAGATGAAGAACATTCAGAAAATCAGTAATTGAAATACAAAGGGCAAAGTGAATTATGAGAGATTCTTTGAACAAGGGGGATGTCCACAATATTAGGTTGTGGCTGTGGAGGTGCCAGAATGTGGGATTGTTTTTAATGGACTGTCCTGTTATGTGTGAAAAGTTCTTTATGAATACATTTTGATTTGATTGAACTACTTTCAGAAGATGTTGGCATGTTTATTGTTTATTTATACTGAAAGGGAATACTTTGAACTTTGTGCCAGTATTTTTTTTATGTAAATAGTAAATACAAAGATTTAAATAACTACAATCAGATTGTTAAGAAGCAAATTTCTAAAAGAAATCACCTGGCTTAGTGCTAAACTACAGAGATTTTTTGTGATTTCAGATTAACAATACTCTTAGTCTTTTGTTCAACACTCCCAAAGTCAAATGATAAGCACATGCTCAATCAAGCGAGCTACAAAATTATACTGACTCTTTTGCCTTTTTAACAAGCAAATGAAAGAGAATAACATTACCGTTTGAGCCTAACTAGCTACACACATATTCAGCCACAATAAAACGCACTATTGGCTTGATAGTACAGAGAAAGATGTTGAGGGGGAGGGGAGCGCCAGTTTAATACGCTTACAAAAGCGTGCTATAATTAATTTCTTTGCTAGTGACAGATTAGAGCAAGTCCTGGGGAGACACAAACGACAAACACAGGCTGTAGAAAAAGAAGATTAGCAGCACCGCCTTCACTGCTTCACCAACATTTACATTTTATTTTGTCCTTTCGACACAAACGTCTTCATAACACACACTCCAGACTCATTTGTGTTATGGTGGCTGATACTATGGGAGGGGCTGCTTCTGTAATGGGTTAATTAGGTTCCTTAAGATTACAATGGTTTCAAGTGAATGGAGGTAAACACAAAAGAGGAAATGAGCATTAGGCGTTACATAAGGGTGTAGCATTTATTGAGTACCATCAAAGAAAAAAGGGTTTGAAATTACAGTCTTAGTCAATACCAGATTTATGAATGGATCGTTCTAGGCCTAATTTGGGTAAAAGAAAAATGAAAATAAAAGAATCCATGACTTTCTATTTAGAACCAGGTCAAGTCTGGTCACCACTCCCCAGATCATGTCCCCCAAAAATTCACAAGTCAATCACATTAGTTTATTTGTGTGGTGCACATGAAACAAAGGAGCTAATTTTCCTCATTCTAAAGATTCTTATAAGTCTTTGCCATAACCAAGACTACTCTTCCTGGAGTTTTGGTGGATAGGAGGGGGGAGGTGCTACTGTTATGTGTTTAGTTGTGGGGGAATGCGGAGCAGACATCAAGAGAACATAGAAAGGCTCCAGAGTCGATCCCAGAACAATTTTGATATAAAGCCGGAACACTGTTGTGCCATCCTGTCGCCCCAAAATTTAACTTCACTCACCCCACCCTAAAATAGTTTTTTTGTTTTGCTCATTGATTCAGTAGAAATCCCAAGTGTTTCCCCAGTGATACTGTTTTCATTAAATTTCATGCTAGAGACGATGTGCGCACTTGATTGGCTAATTTGTTTGTCAATCTTGCCCATATAAATCTGAACAAAGTTTTCCACCATTGCACCACAGTTTGAGAAAAACTGATTACCCTACAAAGAAGTATGCTGGTGTATGCATAAAAGTGACAACAGATCATTTTCGTGATTTACAATGAACAAAAAGTGAATTGTTGATCTGCCATAGTTTCTTCCTAAATAGACGGAAAAAATCACAATAGTTCTCCTTTAAAGGTTATCTTATTTCTACATTTGCCTGAATGTATTACCATGTAGTGCAATAATAAAAACACAAAAACAAACACACAATAATAAAAACACAGACAGGTCCATGATTTTGTTCCAGTGCAGACCAACAATAGAAAAAAGGTTGTATGGTATTGAAGTGAACAGGTGGCTCAGCTGAATAGTGTTTGTCTTTGTCCAGGTTGGGCACTTCACTGATCTGCTCGTGTAAGTGTCGTCTCTCGCTGGTTCTAAAGTGGCTTTTCACGAAACAGCATTGTACTACTTTCCTTTGTTTTTCAGCTTGTTTGTTTTGAGTATTTCGCTGAAAAGATGTATGGCATCTCTCAGATATAACCAAGAATCATGTTTATTTGAAGACACAAGCCCAAATGTCAGAACACCATTTGCAGCATCATTGTTTTCTGTACAAATCTCACCCTTGTCCCAAATGGTTTGTGTTTACACTTCTGATCTTTTCTCTTCAGCTTTTATTTGAGAGCTTTGATTGTCCTGGAGTCACAGATGTGTTGTGGATTAAGATATTTCTCAAAACAAAGTGAAGAAAACACAGAAAGAGGAAGAGTCTGAAATGTAAAAACACGGCACAAATCGCTGAAAACATGCAGAGGTGTGTTACTATGACAACAGAGGACATAACCTTTCGTCAATGCATAACTCCAAAGGCAAAGAAAAACCTAATTACTAAGCCTAAAGTAAACATGAAACAAATACAGTGAAGATGTTTGATGCAACGTACAAAGAGCCCACGCATAATAACCAGAATTGATACTGAGCCAGGGCACATATGGAAAAATAATTAAATCATAACTTTAATTTTGTTATGATAGCCTTTTATATTCTACTATTATTAATTATTGCTTTATGCTTGCACAAACAATGTTTTGGAATTGTGTTCACTTACAGTGGAAATAACTAATTTCTAGATTATAAGCAGCTACTTTTTTCAGAAGCTTTGAACTCTGCAGCTTACAAAACAATGCAGCAAAATTATTGATTCTAATAGACTCACTATTAACAAGTGCAGCCTACATATGTCTTTTATAATTTTTCTTATTTAAATCCAGTTGATGCGGCTTATATTCTGGTGCGCTCAATAGTGTGAAAATTACGGTAAGATAATATGCTTCACTAAGAATATGGCTGCAATTTGTTTTTGATAATCTTCTCTTAGCACAAGACCGTTTTGGAGTTTGGAGTAGAGATGGGACGGTATGATAACCCTGGCAAAATATACAATTTGATACGTGAAGTTGTGCACTTTGCTTAACAAAAACAAGTTAAAAGATAGATTCCTCTTACATGCTTGTGTTCATCTGCTCTCAGTAAATGTTATGATAAAACTAAAGTTCTCCAATACAAGAAGGAGCAGAAATGGACAGTCACACCTCACACTGAGCAGCTGGTTTCAACCTCGCACTTTACACAATGACAAGGCATCCATGACATATATAACACAGACGGTGACAGTGGCCTTGATAAGAACTGACGTCGAATGCATGGTGAAGGAGGCGACCGCAAGTGTGACCTGAATCTGCCTGACTGACACTTGTAATGGGATTTTCATACAATGTCAATACAATCCTGACCTGCTCTGATATATGCCGGATCTCTGCAGACTGCAAAGATGAGCTAGCACGAGCAGCTTAGCCCTTTTAAAACACGCAAACTGACATAAAGCAAGAATAAATATACTGTAGGATTAGAACAATGGTGTGCTACTTTGATGAGATTAAACGGTTTTGGTTAAAATGCTAAAACTGTTTTGGTTTAGGGTTTGCTACCTGTGTGTTTTCTAGAAGGTGTAATTGCTTAGCATAAAAACTCACAGATTAGCATTTAACATCCAGTTCCACATAGACAAGACACACCCAGTCCACAATAAGTTACCCGTCAAATCTGTGGAGAGGTGACTGTACATAGTTAGAATGCTCAATTTGAAGTAGGGATGGGTGATATGTCAGTTTCAGTATATTTATAATATTTTGACATTAATGTCATCAGCTGAAACATTGATATTTTAGAGGGTCTCTAAACAAACAAAAGATTAAAAATGCAAGTACACACTTCAAAATATGGCTGCATACAATATTTACATTGCTACAAATTTGCAACGCAATATCAATATTTATACAAATATTGGCCAGAGCAGGAGGTCAAATATTGGATATTGGTATAGTCTCAAAATAAATAAATAAATAATAAAAATAAAAATCTATATTGGTCTATTAAATTTAAAAGCCAGGAAGCTATGTGGCGGTTGTCTGGCTGTGAGGAGCTGGGTGGGTTTTGAGAGCATGTGGAATAGCTTTTAATATACTGTAAAGCACTTTGTGTTACATTGTATGTATGAAAAGCACTTTATAAATTTGATTTGATTTGAATTAGCAATAGGTTGGTTTCTAGTTCTAGAATTCTGCTGTGCTGTCAAATGAAACCAATCTATTGCAAAGATTGCAATTTTGGAAAAATAACAAAATACTGTATGTGTAAATGTCAGTACAAATGCATATTTCAGTTGATTTACCACAAATCCTGGACACGTTAAAAAGTTAACATTGAACATAATCTTTTGCTATAACGTATTTGCAAATCTAATTGGGGAGATGCCTTTATGACAAGTCACTGTTCATCCTGTCATGAGTCTGAAGCCAATGTATAAACAAGTGCTCCAACAACTAAAGATAGTTGCATCTGATGAGAAAAGAGAACAAATTATCTCTTTCTTATACGTCCCAAACACATCTTTGAGTTCTGCCCTCAAGTGTTACAACCGCTGCAGTGAAAACATGAAGTGTGGCTTTGATGATCCACCAAAACAAAAAAGTTGTACCTTACAGACCAGAGCTGAAGGCAGGTGTTTGAAAGTGTGAGCGAGGGGATAATTATAGACAGGCTCAGGTGCTACACACAGCACTCGAATTAGGAAATGAGAAAAACAACATTAAAAGTGAGGCAAGTAATGGTCCATGTCTAGCTCTACAAGACAGAAAACTGCACTAAAAGGGTGCTATAAGGGATAGAAGAGTCTCTTAGGGGGGTTTTCAAAATGAGATATACATAATGGAAAGAAAGGAAGACAAGACAAGGAAGAACTATAGATGCATTGATAAAGCAATTTCAGAAACAATATTAGGACAAAGGGGGCAAGATCTTCAGATGGGACAAGTGTTGTGGAGCTATGTCTCAAGTCGCAGTTCAAAATGCAAAAACAAACAAACAAAGAAAATCCCATATTGTTAATTGAAACTCCTTAGTCCATGGGCCAGACCGAAAACGGGGCTCACCAGAGGTGGCAAGGGCTATCATACTTTTTGGAAAGGTCAATATCTAAGCTTTATTTTTTGCATGATAGACTTTTCTGAGCTTCAGCGATAACATAAATATCCACCTTTGAAGTTTACAATCACATGTCAAAAAATGCACTTTTGACATGGTTCATATTATAGTTTAGACCATGTACCGCCCATCAGATAATGATTTAACTATCATGTTTGGTATTATTTTAAGAAAACAATCTTTCTTTCATGTAGGTACATTTGTTGTCCTCTCTAATATTACTATGGCAACAGCATTTCAAACTGTCACATGAGAAGATTTTTTACCATTTTTTTCTGAACTGTTTTGCTACGTTTCTGCTGAAAGCTCTAGGAACATGTCAGACACTAAATGTGATATCAATTATTCTCTGGAGCCTGAGGATTCAGAAAATGTATAATATGTCTTAACTTTTTCAAAACCAGCCTCACAGTGAGCCTCAAAGTACAAGAGTCATTCTCACTGAGGGGCATTTCCCATAGAACGCAGGCTATTTTCTCTATTCTTGCTTCTGATGGTTGTTGGAGCTTTTTGATCTGGAAAAGTCTTCTTGATTTATTTTTCTTCTTTAATTTGAGTAGAATAGTCTTGTTTTTACTAGAAAGTAGTGTTTTTTTCTCACATTAGCCAGTATTATAGCAATAAATGAGCATACAGACCTCAGACCAATTCTGTCGAATTTCACCGGTAAAAAGTTGGTGAAATATCACAACTGTACCACATCATCATATTTTCTGTTGTGTAACTATAAAAAAGCAAATGACACTGGGCTCTAAAGCCAACACAAATGATAATCACTAAGATAAATTTGCTCATTTGGTAAACGAGAACCACAGTCACAGATCATAACCTGTGCACTCCGTGTGTGTTATATATTGATTTAGCACTTTTTTTAAACTCTCATGTGTCACATTGAATATTTTATCCACTTGACACTCTGTGATGGTAAGGTAGTACTGTAGTCACAGCTGCCCTGGGGCAGAGTGACAGATGTAAGACTTCTGGTCCTGTATTAGTCCCTCTGACCAATCCAACCTCAGTGATGTGACAAGATTGAGCTTTGAACATTTGGCCTCAGTGCCTGTTCAGAAAACTAAATATGTTTTTTGAAGGTTTAAAAGCGCTTTATGAATAAAGATGGTATAGTATATTTTCATAAGCTACATATCAGCTGTATAAATGTCTACCCAAGCCTTTCCAACCAGCCCACTGGTACTGTAATGTACCAATAATTTGACTTCTGAGCGCATTTGAATAGGCCAACCAAATTAAAAATAAATTTAAAAAAGAAAAGTACATATAGCTCAAATGTATTTTCCTGCATATCTAAAAATTGAAGACTTATTTGTAAAAAATATATATATATTTCCTAAACTGTCTCACTGTGGCCTCTGTTGCCAAAACAATTTTTAAATTCGACTGTTTAAGTTCCTGAGCAGTTCAGCTGCACTGAGTCATTGTACGAATGTATGAGACAATGCAGACAGATATCAGTTTGGATTCTCCAGGTTAAAATGTACAGTCTGCATGTACTGGATTGGATTCAAACAAAACCATTTTGCTTGAATGGTTTGCAGTTACAGTACAACATAATGTGTTATGTGTGCTTCTTCAACTTTGTAAAAGTAAAAAGAGGGACAATGGTATGGACATTGTCTCTCTGGTCTACATCCACATTTCTCAACCACCTACCTCTGACAAAATACAGAAATGTGGTGAACCTATCACCTTTCTGGGTGGACTAAAGAGATTTGTGATACTGTGTTGTCATCTCCTCAGAGATGCTGACAACATCAGTAAAGCCAAAATGTCCCACAAAAGATGAAGATGTACAAAGCGGAGAGTTTGAAACATCAACAATCTGGGACATCAGCTGGCAGGTCTGCAGCTCACCTGGTTGAACTGGTTCGCTTTGTCAAGGTGCATCAAGTAGATCTACTGTATGTTGTTTGGCAGAAATATAAATACCTGTTACAACTTAGGTCTTGTTCATAATTGAAAGAAGGATGGTTCAACATATATAGAGTCAAAATTTCCAAGTCAAAGCCTGATCCCTTAAGATCTCAGAAGCTTAACAGGACAGGGCCTGGTCAGTACTTGGATGGGACTTTGCTGTTGTGTCCTTCAGCATGACAGTTAACCCACTCTGCCTCAGTGTCTACGTACACTGGGTGGATCCTTGCTTGTAAAACACTTTGAAAGGTAGAGAAAACACAGAGACCATTTACCTTATAGAAGACAGGCCTGTGAGCAGTGTTTGTGAGTCAAGGGATCAGTGATTTCTACCTTCATCTTCCAAGAGCTGCCTGTTCACTTTAACACTGTGTGTTGTGGGACATCAGGAGGAACCCTGAACCCTCACAAAATACAGTCTCTATTCTGGTCTCTCCTGATCATCATTAGTCCAGCTTAATCATGTTTCAGCAATATATAATGCTTTGTAAACCCTCACATCTCATGGGCTCAGGGTAAACCTTATTTCAGCTGTATATAGCAGATGTATTCTCTTTAGTTGAACATCGTCCTGCTCTGAGTACAACAGGACTGATTTTACAGTATGTTGAGACCCTGGTGAAAAGTCCTATCTCATGCACGGCTTCTATGGCTCTGCATTTCTTGTCTTAATGATCACGTTTACATTGCTTAATATTCGGTTTATGTCAATATTCCGTTTTAACGGTTTATGAGCTGCATGTTACGCACTGAATGTCTCTTCCTCATGCAGTCATTTACTTAAATGTTTCTTTGAGTCTCCAACCCCAACAACATACTCTAAGAAGGAAGCAGCAACAGAGGACTCAGGGAGACCAGACACTGAAGTCAAGTTGGTGACAAGGCTCCGGGTAGATGAGACACTTGAAGTCTCTAAACTTTGTAGGACTGTCCCGACACCTGGCTTACACGGCAAACTGGGACAGGACTTGCACCCGGTAGTGGGCCCTTTGTTTAACGGTTGTGTTCCAGGTCCAGAGGAGTCACACTCCTCAACCTCAGGTCAGATCTACTCCAGGTCCTGGAGAGGTACATCTGAGATGTAGTCGAACCTCAGATTTGTGGTGTCCTTTGTGGTGTATTGTGGGGTGGGGGAGTGGTAGGGTTTTGGTAGTATGGTATAGTATGGTGTTCTGGTGGTGTCTGTGAGGGGCGCTCCTATAGGATGTGGTTTAGGGTCCTTTACTACAGTGGTTCTCAAAGTGGGTTCCCCTGGGGGTCCCTGGACCATGTGTAGGGGGGTCCCCAAATTTTTTTTGAAACATTTATTTCAATATAACAATTACTATGATTTACCATCCTAAACATAGAATTTTGGATAGAAAAGAGAGATAGCTTTGAATAGAAACAAATAAATCAGTAAAAATGACCAAATTTGATATATAACTTGGCTTTATTTTTTAATTTTAATGTGATACCAGAGCAAAAGTGATTAGGGGTCCTTGGAAGATTTTTGAGCCGATAAGGGGTCCCTGGATTAAAAAGTTTGAGAACCCCTGCTTTATTCAGGCCTGTCGGCTCCCTGTATGACCAGAGCTGTGTTTAGATTGTTGGCAGTCAGACCTGTTCATACTTACATAATTTGCGTTTTGGCTGTTGGCATTGCCAAACCACCTGTATATTGATGATGTTTTCCAAAAATCCAATGACTTAATGTAAGTAATTGTCAAAATAGTAACAGAAATTAGGCTTATTAGTTATATTTTGAAGGTCAGGAACACAAACCAATTAAGTTTGAACTGGCAGACCAGAATTGTACCTCTCATTTTGACATTATATTAACATGTATTTTTTATTTATTTTTTCATTTTCTACTGCTTAATCCCGTTAGGGGTCGCAGGTGACTGGAGCCAATCCATTCACTTTGGGCCTTAGGCGGGGAACACCCTGGACAGTGGACAACTTGTCGGAGGGTTGACAGAAACATTCACTTTCTCATTCATCACAGGGGAATTTACAGTGATGCCCAAATAACCTAAACATGCATGTTTTTGAAGGTGGGAGGAAACCGGAGAGATAAACTCACTGTGACACGGGGAGAACATGCAAACTCCATCTTAGAGAAATCTTGAGATGTTGATATGGTCCGACCCGGGAGTCAAACCCACGACCACCTTATTGGGAAGCCAGACTCTAATCACTCTGCTACTGTGTACCCCAAATATTAACATGTGTCTTAGTGATTATCATTTGTGTTGGCTTTAGAGCCAGTGTCATTTGCTTTTTTATAGTTACACAACAGAAAATATGATGATGTGGTACAGTTGTGATATTTCAACCTCACTTTTTACCGGTGAAAATTCGACAGAATTGCTCTGAGGTCTGTATGCTCATTTATTGCTATAAACTGGCTAATGTGAGAAAAAAACACTACTTTCTAGTAAAAACAAGACTATTCTACTCAAATTAAAGAAGAAAAAATAAATCAAGAGACTTTTCCAGATCAAAAAGCTCCAACAACCATCAGAAGCAAGAATAGAGAAAATAGCCTGAGTTCTATGGGAAATGCCCCTCAGTGAGAATGACTCTTGTACTTTGAGGCTCACTGTGAGGCTGGTTTTGAAAAAGTTAAGACATATTATACATTTTCTGAATCCTCAGGCTCCAAGAATAATTGATATCACATTTGTGTGTCTGACATGTTCCTAGAGCTTTCAGCAAGAAACGTAGCAAAACAGTTCAGAAAAAAATTGTAAAAAATCGTTCTCATGTGACAGTTTGAAATGCTATAGTTGCCATAGTAATTATGAGAGAGGACAACAAATGTACCTACATGAAAGACAAGATTGTTTTCTTTAAAATAATACCAAACATGATAGTTTAATATTATCTGATGGGCGGTACATGGTCTAAACTATTATCTGGACCAGTGTCAAAAGTGCATTTTTTGACATGTGGATTGTAAACTTCAAAGGTGGATATTTATGTTATCGCTGAAGCTCAGAAAGTCTATCATGCAAAAAAATAAAGCTTAGATATTGACCTTTCCAAAAAGTATGATAGCCCTTGCCACCTCTGGTGAGCCCCGTTTGGCAAAATCTGGCCTCTGGCCCATGGACTACCTCCCCAGTCTTATCCGATTTCCAAGACTCACTGATTTTACCAGCAAATAACAAATATGACTAGGGCAGAGACTAAAACTGTTTATTCTTGTTGATAGGCTACACTGTACAGAACAACAGTCATCATGGCCACCTTTTGTACATAATACAGTTGCAGTCTTTCATTTGACTATTGTACAGTGCTGTGTTAGATCAAAGTATGTGTTTGTTCATTTTGACTTTTTGTTGCATGCTTCTATTCCTCATGTGCACAACAACACTGTAATTCCCATTGTGCGACAAATAAAGGTTCTTTATCTTATGCTACATTGGCGTGTGATAAAAAATGTGTTTTCTTTGTAGAATGTGATAATGATGAACAGAGGCCTGTTTTTCCAATTAATTACATTGTATGTCGTCATGAAATATCTATAGGACAATTTCATTTTCAACTGATATAGTGTATAGTGAGTAGACCTAGTAACCTTTTGTAATAGAAAAAATAACTGTAGCTCACCTCTATCTATATTTAATCTTGACTGACAGAATGTTGTGATGTCATGTGAAAGCAAAGTACTTATTGATCTACTTCTTATAGCAGGGCTTTCAAACTCAAATGGAGCTGTGGCCAAAATGATTGAAGTCAGAATTGGTCGAAGGCAGCATTTTAATATGTAGAACTCACCAATGAGTTATTAATATTATAATGACTAACATTACATTATATGAACTTAAATGTTCATGTGGAGGAAACCTACGCAGACACAGTGAGAACGTGCAAACTCCGGAATTGAACCTAGGACCTTCTTGCTATGAGGCAAAAGCGCTATATAAAGTTTATTTGTGCTTTATCACTTACAGTAACGTATAATAAATGTCCACATTTATTCTTTTATATTGTTTTAGAATATTTAGTCCCCTATGTCATAAAAAAGTAAATAAAAGGTCAGAGTGTTCTTCCTGGGAAATTCTGGACAAACTTTTGCAATGTGCTGTATTTCATCGACACAAGTGATGTAGCGATAACCTAAAAATTATATTTGGTTTGAATTATTATGTGCAGTTTCTTTCCGGGAGGCCACTATCAATAGATCCAGGGGGTCACATAAAATCCTTGGCTTTTTTATAGCTTTTTTAATCTACTGTTTTTTATCCAACCACTGTTGTACGATATCTATGATTTCATAAGTTGTCTTGTCACTACAAACACGTGCCTTTAGATAGAGCAACATTGTCACTCTGAGATAAGGAAGAGTAGCGTAATTATATATTGATTATCCTTGAACTTGAAGATCCATATTGGTATCGCTGTAACGTACCGACAACTCATATATCTCCTCTCATCAAAGGTCTAACAAACTGTGACAAGCTATATCTAGTGGTGTCAAGAGCAACTATTTATGAACGACACATTTACGAGATTATTTTACCTAATCATTGACTTGATTCAAGCTTGATAACATCACGCTACAGTCACAGTCAAGAGGTTCAGCGGTGCTACAGAAAATAATTAAACGCACGCTTCAACAGAGGTAAAGAAGCTATAGGAACATTAATTGCACTCTAAGCTATTGAATGTCAGCTATAGATCAAAACCTCATCTTCTTCATATTCAAATCGGTGCATATATGACTTCAATACTACATAATGCATGAAGCAGAGATGAGTTCCTTCCACAGTGTGTCTCTATGGTGCCACTCATGTTGTGCACAATCACACCACATAAACAGACTTGTCAAACACATCTATCGCTTTTAGCCTGCGAGCACAGACGCGCACACTCCCACACGCAAACGCAAAACCATGAGAGCTTCACCACAGAGACGCACACAGAAAGGTGACATGAAGATTGACAGCAGAAAGGAAAGACAAGAATGAGCAGAAGGGAGAGGGTGAAGACACGAGACAAAAAAAAACTGATTGAGGTTTAATCCACTGTCAGAACAAAGGGACGGCCTTGAGGATGGGACTTCCTGAACAAATTGCTTATTCACGGCACACTGAAGCGTTTACCTGTGGCAGTGCGAGAGCAATTTGGCACAAAACAAAGACTTTCTACACCAAAATATCCATGTTGTAGTATTTATCAACGTCCTGTTTTACCAAATATGTCACAAAGGAGTGTGGGCATGTTTCTCTTCATACACACAAGACCAAAAATCAAGTTTTAAGTGCCAAAACATTAACCTTGCGCAGCAAGATGAATTCTCGCGGTATTTGTGGGTTTACAAATCCACGAGAAACCATCTTGAAAGACTCCCGCCCTATGGTTTGAGCCGAGTATCGAATACTCAAACCAATCAGAAGGCTTCTCTACAGGAGGAGGCGGGATTTACAGATGTGAAATCAGCGAGTGCCAGGCGTCACACTCACAGCAAAACAACAAACATGGCAACGCGGACAGACGCAGGTACTATTGTAAAGGCTAGCACGCGAGGGAAACGCAGATAGCTAAACACGGAGAGGACCGGACCTGGAACACACGAGAGAGACGCAGATAGACCGGAACCGGAGCACACGAGAGAGACGCAGATAGACCGGACCCGGAGCACACGAGAGACACGCAGATGGACCGGACCCGGTGCACACGAGAGAGACGCAGATAGACTGGACCCGGAGCACACGAGAGAGACGCAGATAGACCGGACCCGGAGCACACGAGAGAGACGCAGATAGACCGGACCCGGAGCGCGCAGAAAAGCGCAAATCGCCTGGAGATGGACACAACCACGGGGAGGACAGCACTGGGCAGCACAAAACTTTGTTTATATGAACACAATGATATCAGTGGATTAGTCTTCAGCATCTGGCGACGGAGGTTTGGAAGTTTTGGCGTCTCCTCTGCAATACGCAGGTAAGAAACAAAGCGGTTTGTGGGATTTTGATTATGTCTTGTGATTGGTCCTTTGTCTAATCAGATCGAAGTATTTCGCGAGAACTCCCTCCCTTTCCCAACTGCTTTTGACGAGAGCCCTTCCAGATCGAATATGTGTAGAACTCAATGCAGAGTGATACACATATCGATCTGGCGTGAGCCAGGTTACCAAAACATAACATCAGCTTATATTGGCGAATAAGGACTAAAAAAGGTCAAATATTGACCTACTATAATAGTTTTTTGTCCATATTTCTAAATTATTCTGTTAATTGATAATTGAGCTTTTTATAACATACTATGAACATAAAAAAGCTAAATGAGTCCTGGGTTCGACTCCCGGGCCGCCCGGGGCCTTTCTATGTGGAGTTTGCATGTTCTCCCTGTGTCTGCGTAGGTTTCCTCCAGGTACTCCGATTTCCTCCTACAACTAAAAACATCTCCATTAATGCCTCCCCTGACCCTTCCCCAGGGCTCCCCTGCAAAAGAGATTCTCAATCTCAGTGGGACTTCCCTGGTTAAATAAAGGTCAATTAAAATTAAAATTAAACAAGAAGGGAGCGCTGCTGGGTCCAGTAAATAGATTAGAAAGATTTACCAAAAAGACACCAAATGATTTAACTTACACCTTCTGTACCTAAATGTACCAACTACTTCTAAGGCTTTATATAATAATTTACTTCAATTTCTCATATTTTTTTTAATTTTTTAGGCATAAAAAAAAAAATCAACAACAAGAATAAAAGAAAATCAAATACCACAGTTTGGTCAATAATGGTAAATAATTGCTAAAGTTTTAAGTGCATTCAGTATTTGTGTACAATGATGGCCAATGGCGGCCGAGTATTATTGGACCAACCAAACATGACATCTTTGAAAAGTACGATCTAGGGGCAACAATATGAAAGATTTAAGACATATAGTTTACATAGAACTAAAAGCTAAATGTGTCTTTTATGAAGATGTAGTGTTTGGCTCTGTTCGTTTCACAGAGGCAGATTCATGTAGACAGTTCAAGGCAAACACATCTCCACACTGAAAATAGCAGCTCGAGTTACAAGAAACAAAATCTATTTGTATCTCAATCTTAAGTGAATTTATCGTATTTTCCAAGAAGCATGAAACCTGATCTGAACTTTAACTAAACTCTTCACTGACTCCATATTGATACAGGCCATATTCACATAAATACAACATCCGTCCAGTGCTCACTGACAAAATAGATTTTTAAAGTGCTTTTAATGTGTCACACAATGCCATGCTGAATTGTCTGAAGTCCAAATCTCGCTCTCCACAATGTGTTTCCACTCACACAATATAAAAAGGTAATGGTCCTTCAAACAGAGTCCACACTGTGGCAAAAGTGTTCACTCAATTGAATAAAACAAATGCTTCTGAAAAATAGGGAGCTTGGAAAGTTTAATGGTACAAAGCCAAAACTTCTCCTATTTTTAGAAATACTTTTGAAGAGGCTTTCTGTCAGATTGTTGACTATGTAAGCCAGTTAAACTAAATTACAAGGATGGGCAGAGGCACAATTACAGGAGTCAGAATCTCATCGATGTCATGAAATTGGATGAGATGGCAATCCAAGGCAAATGCAAAAACTTTTAATCCTGTCTAAAAACATGTATGAATGCCACTATTAACACTAGGGCAACTAATCAAATAATTTAGTGATCAAATAATCAGTAATTGGTATTTTTTTTAGTGCTGTCACATATTATACTATTTCAAACGTGATTTGATACCAAGGAAAGTAATCCATTCTCGATATCAGTGTCAATACAACAACTGCTTCAAAAATGCCATTTGTTAGGTCTTTTAGACAAAAATGACATTTACAACACAAAGTCATAGTTTTTTGTTTTTTTGAAACTGACGTTATCTTCTAGTTGTTACATGTTTAAGTAGATCATTCTAAAACTGTTCTGAAAAGCCCAAATTGTGTTTTCCTAAAATATGTTTTCTCTAAATAAGTATTTAGATTTGATACTAGCTTTAGTATCAATTTATACGTGATTTTTGATAGGCCTACTGCTTCAAACCCTGTCATGGGCTGAGAAAAGATTCACATTGAACAGCAATAATGATGGGGATAAGCCATGAAAATGTATTTAATGTTAGCGTTTTCAATGTAAACTGTGGTTTGCCTGTAAATCTGCACCACAGAACGTTCTTAAACGCTGTTCCCCAAGCTCAAAAAGTACAAAAATCTTGTATTCAAATGACTCTTACATTCTAAACAATTAATCAATTAATCAAAAGATTATTCATCCAACTAATCGATTAACTGAAAGAATCATCGCTCTACTATTCAATAACCAAAATAATTGTTAGCTGCAGCCCTAATTAACAGCTAAAAAACTTTTATTATATACTGACAGAGAACAGAGCAATGGGTTGGTGTCACTCTATAAAATGTAATGTGTCACGTCGCCAGATGATGGACAAGAGCTCTATTAGTAGCATTGTATTTCACTCATTTTCTATCTAGTGATTCTATATAATGACTAGAGCTTTCACTTTTTGTACAATTATTTTAGCTGTCCATGTATTGGTTTTATAATGCTGTGCTGTCTACAGAACCTATAAAGAAGTAAAGAACATTTGTATTTACTTCCTTCGCGCAAACTCGAGTCAAAAGAAAATTCTCCTGTCAAACTCAAAAAAGCCTGAGATAACGTTTTGGGACTTTGCACTTGACATAGATTGACATTTTTTCTTCCATTACCAAATGTCTGTGTCTCACCTGAGCAGCCTCCCAGCCCCACTGCCGGTATTTGGGGTCGTGGGTGAACCTCCACATGTACCAGTAGGTCTCGATCACCTCGGGCCGCAGGATATAGTACTTCTCATTCTGACGCACCGCCACTGCCTCCAGACCGCTGTCGAATTTAAAGGCCTCTGGACCCAGCTTCAAAACTGTGTGGAGAAATATATGGATGGTTGTTAAAGAGATTTGAAAGAAAATGAATAAATAAAGCACAAAGTGAAGAAATATCTAGAGATGTCATTCATAGTAAATCATTATACTAATATATAGAGATAGACTGATATATACTGGTCAATATTTTGGGGCCAATAATTAGATTGTTTTTGTCCATTGACCATATCAGCTATTGGTCTCAATTTTGGTCGATGTCTGATCAGGCAGTTGTTTGTGCTTTTTCTGTGTAGGAATGCCACACTCACAGTGATCAGCTGAGTTTTTAATTGGTTTGGGGAGAAACAATAAGACTTATTTTTTCTCTCCATTCCAAAGTCTGTAGTTTTAATTTTATCATTAAAGTTGTATTCTTGTTCTATGACTTTGGCTGCAGCACAAGCTTTAATAAGTGCTCAATTGTTTGTCAATATGAACAATAAGAGTGTCTTTCATGATGCTATGAAATTATTGTTTCTTGGGCCAAAATACAATCGAGCGTGATTACATTGTGTAAAAGACACAAATGTACCATGGTGAAAAATTGTTTAGGTTGAAGGGTTTTTTGGTTATACAATGTCATCCCAGCTATGCTTTATAAACTAAAACAAGAAAATCGGCCTCAGAAATCAGTCTTGAAAAGGGACGATTGATATCGGTATTGGCTGACAAAAGTTTTAGACATCGGTATTAGCAAGGCCAAAGAAAAACCCTTATCGGTCGATCATACTTGACATGTTTATGCTTATGAAGTAACAATCAATAAAATGCGATTTTATATTATAAAAGAAATGCTACTAAAAATTTGAACATTATTATTGAACTTTATAGGCGCTATACACAATTTTTGTTTCCTTAAAAATACAAGCAAACCTAAATCTCTCAATGTAAGCTTGTTACTCCAGTCCACATGTTTTGTTCACTTACCTATATATAGTTTCCCAGTTTAATGTGTTTGAAGCAACTTTACAAGCTAAGTCATGGGAAAAAAAATATAAATACTTAACTTATTACTAGTTGTAGATTAACAGATATTTAGTTAGATTTGTTTTGTTTTTGCTGATGTATTTAGTAACTGCTAAATAGTATCATAGTAATGCAAGGCTAACGAAAGACTTATACTGCATAGTATAATTTGACAATAGTCAAATTATACTATGCATCTCAAACATGTCATATAATAATATGACATGTTTGAGATAATGTTAGCAAAAGGGATCAGAACTAGCCCTCTTACTCATACATTTATTCAACTGGAACGCTCTGAAGTCGAAACTTGTAATTTTCAGGTTGAACATACTATATCAGAGCTCTGAATCACCTGGAACACCGCATCTGTCTCTCTATTGCACCCTTGCTGCTAAAATGTGTGAATTTCCATGGCAACATCATTTGTTGATGTTCCACCCTGACTCTATTCATTGGTTTCAGCTTTCTGCAAAGTTTTTTTTCCGTCACAAAAAATATCATAGTTTGTATTAAGTTGTCAATTGCTATGGCAACTATTCTAATATCACATGAAACCCATGGATTAGAAATGGCTCCACAAGGCCAACCACCTCTTATTAATGTATGTAGAAATGGTTGAAAGCTAGATTCAACTGAGCATAATGTGAAAAGCCTTTTACTGTATTCATACAGAGGTTTTCACAGGATTAACAGTGACTGACATTAATTGAGAAATGGTGTTAAAGCTACAAAAGCTCGGTCTGGCTGTAAAATCCTAAATGCATTAAAGAAAATTCCCTCATTACAGCTCAAACTGGTCAGTTTTAGATTCCGTACCCCACTGCGATCAGACTCCCTGTTGCTATAACAAGAAACTCTATTCATCTTCATTTGTTTCCATGGCACCCGTTTGTCTTCGGCCTGAGAAACCCTGTGTTTTGAAACCCGCACAATCACGATGCAGGACCACAACGAGCCAGTCTTTGTTTGTATTGATCCACAAGAAGAAAATTTTCAGGTAAATGTTTTTCAAAGGTCTTCTTCAATACTGATGATTACGTTGCCATTCAGGCACAGGCAGGGTGCTATTTTAGAAGTGAGACAACAGTTATTAGTTTGAAAATATTGTAGGCTTAGCGGTTAAGAGTTTCATAGAGAAGGTGTTTTTGACATCAGTGGCAACTAAGAAATGAGTCTAATTACTTCATAGGTGGAACATTGCTAGTGATAGTGAGATTATAATGTATCTTGTTATCAGCACTCACATTGTGATAATTGCATGATAAAACATACAAGTAAAAGTGCTGTGTGAAGGAACATGTGACACAAAAACAGGGGCAGTGAAGAGAAACTCTAACAACCATGTACATTGCTATTCAAAAATATGTTATATATTCCCATCTTGGCCAATCCATCTCTTCAGACTATGACTTTTAACAATATGTGCTGTTATTTTGGAGGTTGTTGACATTTTTTTATTATTATTTATTATTATTATTATTATTATTTATTATCAATAGTGCATCAGCATGCTGAAAGTGGCAGATTGTTTGGTCAAGCACTTTCAAATATGCCTGCTTTGTAAAATTTGTATATACAGTATTCATCTTGTTTTCTATATTTTAATAGTTGCGGCTCTTTCTGACTGAAATTTTCTTTGAATCGTGGCATTGCAACTCTTTTGCTGTTAAAGGTTGCAGACACCACGCAGTTTTTCAGTAAAACATAGTGAACTTTATATTTAAGATTTCACAAAACACTTGTTTTTACCCTTTATGACTATTTTGATGTGGCTTATTATTGTCTTTTGTCCAACAATAGTAGAAGTCTTCAAAGTAGTCATCTGGACAGTGTTTCCGAAGATCAAGACGTTTCGACTCTCATCCGAAAGTCATTTTCAATCTGAAATTACTTTTCGGATGAGAGTCGAAACGTCTTGATCTTCGGAAACACTGTCCAGATGACTACTTTGAAGACTTCTACTATGGATCACTCCCGGATGAATGAGGGACTACACCGTCTTTTGTCCAACAAATACGACATATGTAGAGGTAATCAAACAACTGTTCCCTAGCAACCATTTTGTAAATATGGCATAAATATGGGTCATTATTCAAATGAATGACACAAATGTTTGGATTTGATAAGTAATAAATAACAAATAATAAATTGTATCACTTTATTTTTACCAAATGATTACTTAACTCCTAGGAAACCGTGTCAGTCTGCATTTTGGCACTTTTTGATGACATACTAAGAGGGATTCTGTTTTTTAGAACTCAAATTACTTTATGCAACTTTCAACTTAAATTGCAACTTAACGGATGCAAAACTATAAAAATATTTACCAAAGGACTATCATATAAAGTAAGTAAAAATTCTGTCATAAAGTTATTGCCTCACCTTACATTTGCTAGTGGTTCTTGTAATGTACTTTCACAAACTATACGCCCCACAAACATACATTTAACATGAACGCCTGCATGCCCTTGTGGTGCTGCTGCTTACCCGTCCTGTCATAAGACTCATGGCAGGTGTGTGCGATCTCGGCTCCCAGCTGCAGGTAGTGTCCAGCCTTGTCGTCCGGCGAGCCGTCAGCGCCCAGAGCCAGCATTCCTCCCGCGAAGCACGCCAGGTGGCCCATCTTCCTCTCTAAGTGCCCGTTTTCCACTCCCCAACGAAAGTCAAGCCTCCGTTGGATTTGCGTATGAGGTGGCGCTCAATGGCCTGTGGAAAAACAATTTGTTGACGTGTCCATAAATGGTAATGAGAAGTTTACATGAGGTAGATGGCAGGTAATTAAGCTGCTTATGAAATTATAATTTAGCTCAGTGTGCGTTGAATGCATTAAGGGTTTTATGGGAAATGAGAAATAGTGGAAAGGATTGAACTGCAGTGAAGAGGGCGGTGATACACATATTTGCCCTGCAACATCTGGTCATAAATAAATATAAATAATCAGCTTTACCATCTGCCCTCTTCAGAGGTTCATACCGAGTGTGACTACATACAAGTGAAAGTATTAATCCAGAGTATTGAATCAAGATTGAGGAGCGTTTTACATAATCATTTTATTTTAATGTGCAAATGTTCAATTTGTAAGAACTGGAATAGCATTAAACTAAATGACTTGGAAGCATCTATAACAGGTATAATTTCATACTTCAGTCATGTATCAAATTAGATGAGCTAGCAGCATTTATGCTGAGTAAAATGCTTAGTTTTAATCTCACGTTTGACATGAAAATGGCAGAGGAACAACCAAAATGACATGTAGACCTAGTGTCAAAGCCCAAGTGCAAAGTGCTGTATTTTTACGTGTCAAGGTGACATAAGTGACAAAGTGAGGTGTCTAGGTAAGCATGTGTCATACCTCTATAGCATCATCGTATGTCTTGCGAGCTTCTGTATCAGTCTTGTCTGACATGAGCCATGCCTTCAGCAGGTACTCATAAAAACTGTCTCCAAGTCCTCCAACCGAAGTGTGATCTGAAAGAAGAAAGTGATGTTTAACTTGTTTGTAGATCACAACAAGGTGCAACAGAAGAGACAATGACAAGTCTCAGCCCACAGCTGGTGGCACTTTTATTTTTCTGTTCACCTACGCAGCACTGGCACTGATGTGCATGTTTGTGGTTCTCCTGTGAGCGCACATTTTAATGTCCCCAATCCATCCTCATAGAAGTTTACACAGCTTTGAAAGCTGTCCTCGTTTGCCGAACATCACACAGAGAGGATGGAGAGCTGCCAACTCGCCTGATCCTGATAAGAAAATATTCATTTTATCCTCCAGAGGACACTTTCAGCTCACTTGATCTCACTTTTAAAGCCACTTCAGTCTATTTTGAGGAACAAGTCTAACTGATTTATGAATTCTATATCTCTGAAGACAAGTAATTCAGAGTTTTCTAATCAGAAAATCTTAAGCGATCTATCAAGGACAATGCTTGCAAACAAGTGAAATACGGTGTGATTTCAGCTGCTCCACTCCCAGAGCTGACACGGTTGTCCCTCTGCAGCCTCCTGCATAACCATATCCTCAGCTCGATTTAATCACATTGAGAGTCAGGGCATATGCTTTGTGTCTGATCAGAGGAGATCCCTTTCTGGATCTGATTAACATGCCTGTAGGTAAATGAAGGGACACTCGAGAGGAAGGAGGGACAAGGAAGTCATGCATTATTCATCTTCAGTCGCAGGGAGCAGAAACCTTGCAAACAACCTTGGAGTTATTACTAAGGGCAAAGTGTGGGCCTGAAATATACATTTACTAAAATAAGATGTGACTGGAAAGTTAAATGTGCTTAAACAGGCTGTAAACATCCTACTGTGTGTCTAGTTTCACTTTAAATTGCATATGACAGATTAGACTACTTTTTTCAGGGAAACATTGTGGATATATTTTAATATGTAGTAAACATGACACAGTTGGGCTCTTCTGAAAATGTTTATAATTGTCTTTTGTCCAGTAAACCAGACATATGTGGAGGTAATTCCAAAACTGCAACCTAGACAACACATTGTATATATGGGTCAAAATCATATACTGTAGGTAAATGACACACAATATACAGTATATACAATTTGACACATAAAAACAAATAATTGTGTTATTTAATTGCTTAAACTTCTGTTTTAGACACACTTCCTGAAATTTACAACACGGTTTCTTCATACATTAATTGATTGATTGATTGGCGGATTGAGTAATTGATTGATTTTATTTCGGGTTTTGTGTCAAGGAATTTGACATGGTTTATATACTTTTATAAATACAGAAATCACGGCTCTTGAAATGGAGTGGGTAGAAGGCTAGCTTTTATTAACCATCTATATTGGTTGTGTGTGGTTATGTCTGTATTGCAACTTAACTATGTTTTCACCACAAGAACTATCACATAAAAATCAAAATCTGTCACATGGAATTTAAAAGTTAACCGGATGGTTTGAGATATTGCTGAATAACACAAACCTAATGTAAGTTTATAATTCAACATGCTCTACATTTGAAACTGATTGTCATTTTTCACATGTATAATCAATATAAAAGTCTGAAAATCCTCACTACTGGAACAAAAACAATGAAATTATGAAACTATGTCTGAGCAACATTATTAGCTTTAGCGCTTTGATCCTTTCTCTGAGGATGTGTATTTTTATTGACAAGTCTCAAATGCAAATGTAAAATGTGCTTACTTTATATTTAACCTGGGGAAATAACCTGTTTGCTGCTCTGCCAGACTGTTCAAGAATCAGCGTTGCTTTTTATGTGCCTCAAAGCCCATTTAAAGTAAGTATAAATTACATAGACTAATTATATGCATTACATTAATAACACTGCACACATTGCAAAGGTTGGCAGACGGTTAGCTTAGTGAACCAGTCTCTGCATTACTTTTGCACAGTAACCACGCTAAGCAAAGCATGAAAGCACAGTGGAAGTCTTTATGAGATCAGTTTAAACAACAAAAATAATAGCAAAAAACAAAGTGGTCAAATGTTGCATATGAACCAAGACAGGCCTTTGACAATGTTCAAATCTAGGCTCACAAGAACTCTGTTTGTCAGTGCGTATGACTAAAAGAGCAGCACTCTTTTATTCTTTTAAGGGAAATTTTATGATCATTATTAGTATTTTAAATAGTGTTTTGCATTGTGTAATGCATAAACTTGCCTTGCCATGAATGTGACACATAAAAAAGTATGATGTTGCACAAAAACTAGTCCAAATACAGAGAAGTACAAGTAAACAACATCTTTTAGAGTGAATATGCAGATTAAACTGTCCAGCCAGTTTCAGAACATGTTTTCTCTTTCCTCAGTGAGGCATGTAAGTTCTTGTAATTCTAATTACCTAATCAAGACAAAATGTGTCCCTCGTCAAGCAATTAATTGGCCAAACTAAAAGACTACAGATTTAATATTTACTGTACACAGGCTACAGTCGAACACCATTTCATCATTTCTCACGCCCAAACACAAAGAAGCCACGATGATTTCTGTAAATTGGCCTGTTTTCATGTATTATAAAATCTGCCATTACACCTCTCTCTTACACACAGATACATTTTTACTCCCGCCCACACGCAGTCGTCATTTCACTGCCAATCAAAGAGCAGGTCGAGCCGGGAGCACCTGTCAGTCAAAGGCAGGCTTGGACTTCAAACAATCGCTGCTATAATACAAGCTTGGAGACACCGGTGCTCACGGGGAGGCGTCCTTACGAAACTTCAAACGCCTCAGAATCAAACGGAGGTCAAGGTCGCACGCAGCCCAGATCACAACAAACCATGTCTGTCTGTTTTCATTATTGTGTTTTGTGGCACATCTCACTTCGAAAATGGACAAAAGAGCTCCACTTTGTATTTCAGAGCATGAATGTTTGATTTTGGCAAAGTTTGATGTTACAGAGTACTACTTTAACCCACTGCTATCCCATCATCTCTATATATTGTTCTTTCAGCTGGCTCTACCAGATGGATTCTTGTGATTTTCACTAAAGCTAGAGAATCCATCTGGAGTGACTTCGCCATAAGATTAAAGACAGCCACTGTCAACCAGACCAACTACAAGCAGCACTATTGAGGTTTAAAGTGCATGTTTGAACCAAACCATTTCAACAGAATTAAGGACTATTTTTGACTTCTGAACATACACACAGTGGTACTTTAGACAGAAAAGATGCCTGTTTTTCTCTCCACTGCATTTAACAAAAATCATGACTTCTCTCTTCAACCAATCAGATTCAGATATTTATGTGATATTTTTTTCTCAATGGTTTTCAGTGGCCATTTGTCCAGATTGATCATGTTTAGAACTCAAATTTGAAGTGATATACAAATCAATCTGCTCTGAGCCAGGTTAATAAAATCAATTAATCAATCAAGGTGGTTCTAAAAATTAATAGGTCACATTTGTGGAGTGGCACTCCTGTTCGCTAGTCTTTTCTTTTAATGTACAGTATTGTAGCAATAAAATCACCAGTAATTGGAAAAATACAAGTTACATATGTCCAACCATAAACATATAATTAGTAGACGTGCAGTTAGATTCTGATCGAACATTTAGCATCTGAGCTAGTCCGGTGTGAACTCCGAAGCGTTTTCTTGTTTGTTTTCCTAATAACCGTTAGCATTAGCCCTCAAAATACCAAAGTTATGAAAGATGCAGAGTGTCAGCTGGTACAAACCTATTGACCACATTTAACAAAGGTCAGAGCCTTGATACAACTTACATAAGTTTGTGTATAACTTTACATAGAGATTTCTAAGCGAGTGCATCATTTAAGATTGTAATAATCTTTAAGCGTCCTATTTTGCATGTTAATGTCCAGGTCACATCGCCAAATGATGAAGTTTGAATAGCATTTGATTCTATCAGTTTGGTAAACACAATTACTGTAATATAATTGCCAATGTTGTTTAATAAATCTTCATAAGACACAAATTGCTTTTTTTTTAGCTCGTTTTATCTATAAAACTGAAACTTCTGCCATTGTGTTCAATTGATTTTCCTCATCACCTCTACCGGAGGAATATGGGGTTTCTCCGTTCATGTTGTAGCAACAGAGCAGAGCTGCTGATTGCACGTCTACTAATTTAATGTTTATGTGTCCAATGACATACTGTAGAAAAGTTGAAGCACATTTGACATCTCCATGGAGACAAGTAAGTGGCTGCCATCCACCATAAAGCTACATAGTGAAACTTTAAGAATAAAATCACCATTGATTCTTAATTATCACTAAGCCAAGACACAACAAACGACAGTAATCTAAGGTCCTAAAAGCATGGAACTGAATCTCAAAATGCCGTTGTTTTCAGCAGATATACTTTTCAGGTTTGTGAAAAGGCCGTGTGCAGGTTAAATCAGGAGTGGGTGGTGTTTTCTGGGAGCTGTTGTAGTGAGAGAGGTTTTGCAGTAACAAGGCTGCCACTCACAGGAGGATGTCATTAGGACGGAGGAGCTGAGCGGCTCTCTCATTAGTTTGGCTTAACAACTGTCTCCACTCCTACACACACTTACAATGTTTATTTCACTCCATTTGCACAAAAGGCTACTGCTCTTTACGCTACACCTTTAGTATACCTGCACACCATCATTATTATGTAAGGTTACTGTAAAGAATGTCATCAGGTAAGCCGTGGCAGAAAGGCAGAAAAAAACAATAGCAGCATTTATGTTTCTGTCACAATTCTGTCTGACACAAACTTTAGGACCACACACAGTTCAACTATTTATCTTTATAACCTTAAGGTACTATACGTGATTTTTGTCCTCTTTAAAAAGTAAACACAGAAATAATTTTATTTTAAACTTCCTACATCAGTCTACATGTTTTGCTCAGTTACCTAATCCATTCTGAGCATTTGAATTGTTCACCACAGTATGTTTGTAAGCTTTTTTCACAGCTGTTAGAAGGTAAATGTTAGATAGTGGGGTCCAGAGGGACGATGATTAAGGTTAGGAGAATAGGTACGTTTAGGAAAAGGGTTAGGGTGAAGTGTAAGGTTAGGAAAAAGGTTTGGGTAAGGTTAAGATAAAAATATAACAGCTTAAGTCTTTTTAGCAACAGAAAAAAGCTCATTACCATGACAACCAGCTCACTTCTGTCCCTCCGAATCAGATTATCCAGCACTAACCCTGTTAGAAGCGAGACGTGTTGGTATAGGGGCAGTTAGCCACAATGCTAACAACAACAGCAGCAGATGAACAAACAGACAATATTAGATCTAGTTAGGACTATTTTCCAGCTGAATAGGTACGTTAACAAGATGTCTTAAGGGTGAAATTTATTTTATTGTAAAAAAAAAAGTGAGTGAGTGAGTAATTTGTTGTGTGACAGTAAAAATGTCCCAAATCTCTAGCTGCTGGCTAAAGACCCCAGTGTTGCTGTAACAACAGAAAAAGCTATTTTATTAAATTTCTACCATGCAAACGCGTGTTGAAAAACCCAAACACATTTTATCAGATGTTCTTATCATACTTCTGCCGCTCTGTCAGAATCTTAAATAAAATCTGTGCATAACCTCTAATATGTAAGGTTACCATAAAGTAAATATTCAAAAATATTTTGAGTTAGATTTTGGCTTGATGTGATCTTTGCTTGAACAGTTGTTTGGAGTGTATAAGTGCTTCTCTTTGATCCAAACAGACTGAAGTGAGAGTGGCATGTCCCTGTTTGACTCTGCAGGCGTTACAGATGTTCACAAATGTGCAAACTAAAAGCCAACAAACGTAATTTGTCACAGAAGCTCAAAGTCTAAACAGATGAGAGACTGCAGTGACACTACAGACAAGAAAATCACAAAGCTCATTTATTATTATAAGTCTGTAAATTAACAAAATAAGTGAATGAAGAAAATACAGTATAATCTGTTTAAAGAGTAATTAAGTGTTATCAAATTATAAATCAGAAGCCTTATATTTTATGCTTCTTTATGTTTCCATTAATACTTATGTACACTGAAAAGCAATTAGCCTGTTTGAGCGAAGGGATTTGTTAATTCTTCATTTCCTCTTCCTGCTGGGCTTCTGTGGCCTGTTGTATGGGCTTGGCAGGCGATTAAGCAGCTCGAGTTGATTTCAGATTATCTTGGCGCTAATTAATCCTGTGCTGCTTTAATGTATTTGATAGTGTGGTTAAGGCTGATGGAATGACGGTTAATTAATGTGTTAAGGTCTTTGGGTGCACGCATGGACAGCAGACTGGGATCAATATGGCTGTGCAGTTTGTGGACACAGTCTCCAAGTCTGTGAAGTTTAATTATAGGCTAATTATAGCATTAATTAAGACACAATTATTTGGACTATACTGTTTCAATATTGTGGCATCTTGCCTAAATCTATTACAGTCGTATTAAGCCTTTTTGCTGAACACAATTAACTCTATTTTGAAGAATTCAAAAGATAAAGAAAATATATTAAATTGTTCTTTCAATTTTCTATTGAGTGCATTTGACAAATGACAAGATGCTTAAACAGACTAAATATTTATTTTTTTTTTACAGTAAAAGAACTTAAAATCAATTTCTCTCAGCACAGATATCATGTTTATGTATCTATTCAGGTGGAAATTACTTTGCAACTTTCCGACTACATCGAATAATGCCTTGTTTGTTCCCCCAGCTCCGTTAAGTTTATCTGTTGTTGTTGTTGTTGTAGTTTTTGTTGTTGTTGCTGTTAGTATTGTGTCAATTAGCATATTGGCATGTCTCGCTTCTAACAGCTGGAAAAAAAAACACACACCCCGCCTGCATTTCAGATCAACTTCATAATGTAATAATATTTTTTCAATATTTGTCCATGTATTTTTTTGTTGTAAGAAGGCATGTTGGTTTTCATACGGGAGACGATGCGTGTCCCTTTTAGCCTCTGAGATCCTTCACAAGCAGTATTTTTGTCATTCTCATTTAACCCTCTTTGTGTTCCTTCACAATAAAGGGATAATCAACAGTAAATGTGAATAACGATGCGAGAATTTCACCTCAAAACCATGTTGTCACAAGCATGAGCTCACAATTCACAATAAAACAATAATTGTGCTGCCCTAGAATAAAGTCAATGATGAAATAATCTGGTAATTCTGGAAGTTCAAGGTAATCATCTGATGTCATTCTTTGGGCACACACTAAACTAAGCTTTAAAAAAAACAATGGACCTATTTCCTTATGCAAATCTGGTCAGTCAGTGTACTATGAACAGCATGATATGACCCAGCCTTATAAAGGAGGACCAAAAAAAAAAAACATTGTAAACAAGGACAGTCCAGTGTGGCTTCTCTTTAGTAAACGTCCTGGCATTTTGAGAGCTATGGCCTCTAGCTATTCTCTGTGTCCGCTGGTTGAGGAAAAATGAGGACTTAACTGTGCTCAGAGGAGAGTCCTTTGTCTCTTAATTGGAGGTGGAGTGCTGAGTTATGTCCACAGGGGTCGCTCTGTGCTCTGAGCTGTAAGTCTGTGTAACCGATGTTTAGTTTTTGTGAACTTTTAGGGACAATGTGCAAAAGGGAAAGAACATTTTACATACACTTTCTTTGTTTATGTAGGATTTTTAAAGCTGTTGTTCAGTCACCTTATTACCAAAATAGTAAGGTAGTAGAGAGCTAGGGCTGGACAATATCCTATCATATACCATATTAGCCATATTAATGTGGAATAGTTGAAATTGAGAATATAATGGCGGTTTTCCTCTTTGTTGTGAGGAAGCTTGACAAAAATTGTGACTAATTCCCAAAGATGCCAGATTGTGTCATGACATTTTAACAATATTTGTAGCAATAATAAAGACTTTGACGAGATGAAAATATGCTAAATGTAAATATTTTTTGTCATTAGTGGGATATTTTTGAGAATTAACCTGAAAAATTGCCAAATTGACCTTGACTATGAAATCCACAGGTAACACGCTATTTTTGCTCTAAAACCTTGAACAAGAGCAATGTAAGCCACACTGTGGAGCCTCTGCAGAAGCTAAACATGAATAATGAAAGAAATAAATGTAGAAGGAACAGAATTACAATTGTAACTAAAAGAGCCGAAAGCGTAATTACACAAATTATAAACCAACTTAGCTATAACATTAAGAGCTACAACTGCTGTTAATTGAATACATGAAATACTAAATATAATAGAGAAACTTGAAGCCTGAGAATACAAACTTTTTATGCAACTGGTACAGAGTTGAAACACAAACAACAAAATCAAACAAAATCACAAAAAAAGCTGTAAATGCTCTGTTGATTGCTTGGATGCAAAGATTAAAAATAATAAACACATTGGGTTTGAAGCTGGAGGTACAAGCTCCCCAAGAAAAGAAGAAGAATTTTAGGTTTACTTCAAAAAACAAAATTTCTTTCTTGGCTTGAAACTCTGAGCTTGTTGTCAACAGAATGCCAAACAAAAGAAATTGGACAAAACACAATCTTTTTTAGTAGAGGTGATAAAACTGACAACAGACTGCTTGGCACTCATGCATACCAAACAGAGCATCAGTCATCACCTGCCTCGCCCGCTCCCGTCAGACAAATATCCACGGTTAATGCGGCATCTATCCATCAATCCCTTTCAGTTCATCTTTTCATTTGTTACTCCCTGTTCCTGCCGTCTCCAAAATCTGTGCACCTACAACCGCCTCCACCTGCCTGCAGCCCTGAGTCATCCATTAATGAGACCGTCCATTAATCGCGTCTCCGCCCACCAGCGCTCGCCATTTGTTTTAGTGACAGCTAAAACAAACACACCTCTTTATTCATTTGTTTGTACAATGCATTTAATTTAAGCTCTGTATCGCCTGACACTGTGCAGAGGAATAAAAACAGCATTATTCACACCTTGGCTGCTTTTTCAGATCCAATCTTTTCTATTTCCTGAGGTGCCTGACTTCACATTTGACAGGCACAAATGAGAGCTTCAAAATTCCCCAAGGTCGACGCTAAGAGAGAGGGAATATTTTATCATTGTAATGTTTTTAAAAATCTGTTGAAATAACTAACCAAAGTGTTCCTTCTGTCTCACTATTTAACTAAAGTAATAAAAGCCTTTGCAGATTAAAATTGTTCCCAACTGAAACAGAAACAAAGAATACTTTTACACACCCAAGTGAATTGGGGTAAAAAAAAAAAAAAAAAAAAAGCCTGGTTTTAAAAAATGAAACTCTTCACTTTGGGGAGAAAAGTTAAATATTCCAAATGCTTGAACACAAGTTGGCAATTGACTCAGAGCTCTGCAGCTACTTTAAAAGTCCAAGTGAAAATTGCAGCGAAACAGCCAGACACTACAGTTTAGAAAGTGTAATTTTTAGACAATCTGCCAAGTTACAGTTAATTATAAAAGAAAACAAAGTGTTCATCCTAAAAATGTGGGTTACGGTTTACAGCAAGGGTGGGCAATTATTCTTCCCCGAGGGCCATGTTCAAATTGTGGAGGAGGGCCAGATTGCAAGCACTGGTGTAACTAATTATCGTTATTGCGTGTTTTTTTCCTGATCAATTGTTTTGCTTATTTATTGTTATATTATTAAGAACACAAGTGCAGACGCATACTGTACTTCACAGCTATTCCTAACACATGGAGGATTTAAAGGTTCACTATGTAAATTCCACCCTCTGCTTGTTTCTATGACGATGTTACTGCGTTGCCTAGAATGTTCCCTAGTGCAGCTTAAAATTAACAAGGCTCATGGCAAATAATGTGTACCACTCTGAATTGAGTTCTATACATTGTCAATCTGGGTAAATTGCTGCTGAAAACTGTTGAGGAAAAAAAAACAAAAACGTCATGATGATTTGCTACAAAGTAAAATGTTGTTATTTTGATGTCCAAATCCCCTCTGTGGTGATGTTGTGTTAATGTCAAAATACTAGTACAGATTTCCTAAAATATGCAGGAGTATGTTCATCAGTCCTGCAATGTTTAGCATAATTGCTCTTTTAACTTATGAAAAGACTTGATTTTATACAAGTGGATCCTTACCTTGTACATTCATTTTCATCATACCACAAAATTTACTGCATCTAATACACGCTAAACAAAAGAGAATATAGCGTTTAGTGTAACACCTGAATCCTAAACCAGACCATGTGGATTTCCTAACTAACTGGATGTATTTAAATTAGAGTAGAAAAGTGAATGGACTTTTATTTTTGTACCATTGAGACATTAAACTACAGCTCCGGAGGAGATACGTTTCACCAGTGTTGCATTTATTCTATTAAGAGTCATTTTCTCTAAAGCTCTGCCCACATGTCTTTGTCTTCAATGAAACGAGCTGCCATCCATCTTCATGTGACACAGTAAGAAACTAAGACCTCAATTAATGAAGTTCCTGTTCTTCAGACCCTTTGTCTCAGCAGCTTTAATGACACATTTTTCTAAATTTCCTTTATACGGAAATGACAAGTTTCAGACTCACAGCAGTGTGTCACTCCAAGTCTAACTCCACTTTGGGGAGCTGTTAATTTCCCTGGGCCTGCCGCCAAAATGGAATCAATACAATGGGAATTCTGTGATCCCCTTTTCCTGTCTTGCACTGACGCCAATTTGCTCTCATTAGAAAAAGATAGTTCTACTTTTGCGCTAATTAGTTTGCATATAGACCTCACTTTGCAAACTAAGACGCTAAACACTAAAAGAAACATTTTAGCTCTAACTTTTTGCATTAGATTTTTTTTATGATTCAATGTGGATCTATTGAGACCTGACTGGAGTTAATCCAAGCAACTAAGAAGCTGTATGGGGAACACACTGGACATGAGCCAGCCAAAGACCGAAAATCAGAGTTTCTTTGTATCATAAAGGACCCTGGTCTAAAACAACAGCATGTTTAGTAAAGCGGTCACAGCAGCTCATCAGAGTTCACACAGAGCGTATCATGTTTACTTACGTTGCCCCCAGCGACCAGTCCGAGGGTTCAAGTAGTTTGGGTAGAGACCATTGGGTCGGTCCATTTTGGCCAGCAGCTTCCGAATGTGCATTACCTGTTGTGGAAAAACATAAATGTGGACAGATTTTTTCAACTGGACACAACGTCTTTTCATTGCTAGCATTATTGAGTTGTATTTTGATTGATATGCATTTTAATCTCGCATTGTCTTGAGTTTTGCAGAACTCCACAACAGGTTGTTGAAAGTATTAAAAAACATATATATTAAATTTAAAACTTGACAATAACTATTCATATTAGGGTTGTCAAAAAAATTGATTCCCCGATACTAATCGATACTAAAACTGGTATCGATACTCGATATTCGTTTGAAGTATCGATATTCACTAAGCCACGCCCCCCCCCCTCTCGCCCGCTAAGCCCCGCCCCCCTTTTCTCTCATTGGAGATGGAAATGACGAAATCAAATACTGTATATATAGCCTATATACTATAAACAGCAAATGTGTCTGATAATAGAACAAAGCCCAGTCTTAATGTAAAGGTCATGATCTAAGTTAATAATAATACATTAAAATACCATTAATTTAATAATATCAAAAAGAAAAACATAAAAGTAAAAAAAGTATTAAAAAGTAACAATTCTATTATAAGAAAAAAAAATGTAAAGTTGGCAGCACTGGTATCGAAATCAGTATAGAGTATCGAGGTTTTTTTTCAAGTATCAAATCGAGTTTGAAATTTAGTATCAGACAACACTAATTCATATTAATAAAACAATTCTACTCAAACAGAACAATGCAGTTGTTTTGTGCGTTATATTATACTTAAAAAAAAAAAAAAAAAAAAAAGGGTTTTCTTGATAATGGCTGCAATAAAAAAAAAAAATCAAGACTAGTAAGTAGTTACAATGTAGATTCCTAAAGTGGGGGTCGCAAAGCAAAATCTGGGGGTCGCAAGATGATTCTAAAATATAATTCTACAAATATGACTGAGTATTCTGTCTGTTTATTAACTGAAAGCAGCGATGTTTGAATGAATTTTAGTCATATAAAGCAGTAATACTGAAGTATATACATTTTTACCCAGTTTTGAGTAATGGGTTTCCAATTTGAAACTATTACAAACATCTACTTATTTTTGCAGTGGGGGTCGCAAGTAGGTTGTATGTTTTTTTGGGGGTCCCGGTTGTAAAGTGTGGGAACCCCTGATGTAGATTAAGGAGACTTGATTGTCATATGCAATTATGTATGACAACGCACAAGAAAAAATCCTGATATTTTAAGTGTCTTGTTGAAGTCTTACCTTCTGGTAGTACACAGGGTTTCCCGTCAGGTAGGTGAGGTGGACAAACTCCATGTGCAGAGTCCCAAACTCAGCCAGAATACTGCTGCCAGCCGAGGCCCAGCCCCAGTTACGACCAACACCACTGAACACAGGCACCAGAGAACCACCAGAGGACACACAGCAGGGAGCCGAAAAACAGAGGGACATTATCAACACACGTCACACACTTTGGACGAGAGGCTTTGATGAGGTAATGGATTCAATTACATGGCTCAGCCAAAAGCCTAATTCAACCAACTTTCATTTATGATATCAAACCTGAAATTTTAGCCAAAATGACACACGACTCTCAATGACTCTTTGAAGTTTGAAGTAGGTCACATTGATTAGATAATAATGTGCAAAAGTTAAGTTATGAAATTATGAGGAAAAGGGACCAAGCAGAAAAAGTGAAAGTGTGAACGAAGAAGGTCAATGATTTTTGAAAGACTTTATCTTATGGAGTGACGCAAGTTAAAACAAAGATAAAGACCAAAGTAGAGCTGACGGGAATATATTGAATTTTAGATAATATTGTGATAGTTATTTTGAAGAAGAAAACAGTTGTTAAATGATACAAATGAAGAAAGTTGCATTATTGTAAAGGATCAAATAACTGTGGAAAGTGATATTTTAGTATTTTCATTGGTGTCATTGGTGTCTTAGTTGCCAGTTTTTTTAACAGTTAGAATTTTTTTCATAATTATCTCGTTTAGCTATCTTTTTTCTTTATGAGTAGTAATTTAGAATGCAAACCTTTGTGGTCTTGAGAAGGCAGTTTAAGTCATTATTTGGTCAGAACATTGAGAGATTTGTTTTAAGAAAAGGTATCTTTTTGTCAACTAACTGTCGCTAACCCTAACCCTGCACGTGTCTTCAAGTCGACTAACTACAGCCTATTTTTCTAACAATTAAACGTCAAATAATAAATTCAAAGATGTATTTGAACATTTTTGGTTGGTTTGAGATAATATTGTCTGAATATTGTAATCAAGATGTGCCAAAAAATTATTGAGCTATCCATTTTTGTCAATATTGCCCAGCCAAGTCCCTAGTCATAATTTTGTGAAATATCTTGCCACATCAATACTGGCATAGTGTAAACATTTGCTGAACATGCATAAATCAATTATCTGAGTCATCTAAAGCCATGTAGGCGAACGTGTAAGACACCAGTGATGTCAAGCGCTTGCCCTGTTGTGTATTTGCTCCAGCATGAGCGTGTGTTGCAGTTAAAAGTGGTACTGACGTCTTGAGGTTGACCATGGCCCAGGGGATTCCAGTGGGAGTGTTAAAGGCCGGGATCAGTTCTCTGCCAGCTGCACCGCCTTCATCTTGAAAACCTGCGACGAAAAAACAAATAGAAAACAAACACGATTTAATAGTAGAAAACAGATTTACACTGATCACAAAACTTATAAATATTCTATTACCTGTCTAAATCTAATTATAGAGCATGTTATTTTCCACAACTGGGAAGTAGACTGTTAGCGTGCTATGTTGTTGTTAGATTTAAAGGTTTAAAAAGATCCTATGTAGAGAGTAATGAACATAAGAATGACAATTTATTTCAAATCTGTTTCTGTAGCTTACGAAACTACAAAATTATTAAGACATTTTGCAGATTTGTATGTTTTTTAGACTGAAAAACATCAGTATTATGGATATGAGATAGCACATAGCTGTTTAGCCCTATTAGATTTTTTTCAAAATCCCTATGTAAGCTTATAATAGGAATCTGTACTTCCAGAACATGGTGATCTTCCATTGTTAAGCTCACTAAGCTCGTTAAAACAGTTTGGTTAAGCCAGAAGAATAGCTTGCAACACTAAACTTTGTCTTAATGACTAAAATTTTATCTTAATGACATCATAAGGCAGGGCAGATCATTTTGAGCTTTGTGAATGTCGACAACCTAAAAAACAATACGACTTAAACATGTACAATTCAAAACGAGGCTAAAATCTCACAAGAGTCAGTCTTTGTAAGCTCTTTAACAAGTGAATGTAAAGTGATAAGTGACAGAAACACTAAACGACAAGCAGGACCTGACACAGCTGAACTGATTTATGAAGGCAGAAGAGAAATTCACTTTGAACAGAAGCTGCAGAGAATAAAAGTAAAACACTCGGAGGTGAGAGCGAGACAAAGATTACACGAGTAGATACAAACATACAGAGTGATGATGGGAAAATAGACGCGTGTCCGATTTCAGATTACACGGCAGCAGAAAGATGAAGAATGCAGCAGACAGTGATGTTTTGCCTTGAGATGCCAATCAAAAACATGAAAGAACACAAGCTACGCTGTTTCTCTGCTGCTGCTGACTAACAAGCAAACAATACGAGCTAAATGTAATGCAGATCTGCTTTCAAAACAAACATCTAGAGACGGACGCATTCAAAATAGATATGCAACAAAGGAATAACAAATTTTGGGAATGCAAATACTAGAATAGGAATAGATTAAAATATGAAAACACAAATACATATTTCAAGACATGTCCCAGGCCAGTGTCTACTGTTACAAAGCAAAAACCAACAGACTGAATATCCAAATATGTTGATACATTTTGTATTAGCGCCAAAGCAAGTTACTGGTTAGTGAACTTTGCTCCTGAAGTTCTGAAGATTGAAAGGTGAATTATAATCAAATAAAAATTCATAATGCAGTTGTTTTGGAATAAAATAGCTACATAAGAAGATTTATAATGTCCTAGTAATACAATATAATTTTTACAATAATATTTCTTGAGGAACTGGTTCACAGAGTATTACCACTTCTGACAGTATTTGGTATTGTTGAAGTAAGTGGGGGCAAAAAATGTTGAACAATGCTGCAATGCAAAAAGTGTAGATACAGTCTTTGACCCTGGACCTGTTCCAATTATAAAAAATTTAGAAGGATGGCTCAATAGAATAAAATGTTTTAAGTGACTATACACAATTTTTACAATAAAATATAAAAAATAAATGCACGTTTTTGTCATTTATATGTTTTTGTAACACAAAATAAATAATAAAAGTCAGCATTTTTACTTGAGTGAGCTTGCATGGCCACAAAATGGACAACTATTTAGCTTAGGGGGAGGGGTTCTTTAGCTGATTCTTCCATATTATGGCATAAAATATTTTTATCTCCATTCAAAAAGGCCTAAGAGCAGCTTAAACTTTCTAATTCCGCTGAATTGCATAGTGACTTTTACCTATCTGTGACTTTCACAGATATCTTGTTAGTGAATCTATTCAGGCAGAAATTCATCCTTAATGTCCTGTCTATGTCTAATAATGTCATGTTTGTTCACCAAACTCCACTAAGTTCATCTGTTGTTGTTGTTGTTGTTGTTGTTAGCATTGTGTCGAACTGTTGTATACCGGTACGTCTCACTCATAACAACTGTGAAAAGAGCTTAAAATTCATTGTGGTGAACAATTCAGCGGCTCAGAATGCCTTAAGTGAGTGAGCAAAACACCTGGATTGATGTAGAATGCATTTGCAAAAAATAAAGAAAGAAAAAAAGAAATAACAAAATTAAAAGCTGTATTTTTTTTATGTAAACATTTTGATTTAAAGAAGAAAAAATGCATTAGAACTAAGGTTTGGGGAGCATTGAGTCGGAGCAGAGCTATGAGCAACAGTGGCTTTCACAGAAAAGCAGATGGAGGCTGATTCATCAACAGTCTGTCAGAGAAGCCACTTTTTATAGAGAGAAACTGGATCTATGGAAAAATCTCAGCAAAGTGAGGGGGAGCTATAACACATGCTGGTGTTTGCTGAATGCTTAAACAGTCTCCAGCCAGTCTCTCAGGACTCAGAGGTCAAACTAAGCTGGAACTGGCCAAGGCGGAAACAACAATGGAAGGAAGAGGATATTTAGAGCATTGGCAATAAGGAAAAGCATGAATGAGAAAAAGGGAAATGATCTACACTATAAGAATTTAAGACAAACCACCAAAAGATGCTGTTTATTAGAATGCAGAGGTACTTCCTATTGGAAAAATCTAAAGCAATAATTCTGTTTCAGTTGGCAACTGTAGTTTCCGACAACAGCTTGCCTTAAAAGCATAGCTTAAGCTGCTACACACAAGACAGTTTTAAAATCTTCTATGATTTGGACAATGCAACAATTATTATGTCCAAAGAGCACTAGAATATTAAATCTGCTTGAAACTTTGTGTTTTTCCCTCATAACAATATTGTGAGGATGGACTTCTGACAGTAATAACCCTTTAGGCGCCAAAGTAGCTATTCTAACCAAGTCATTTCAGGCACTGCAATTTATTATATTATCAGACCATAGTGTCTTAGTTGAGCAAATTTTGTGTCAATTATTTTCAAACAATTGCAAAGAGTCTCGCAGGACTTAGAAAGTGCTTAAGGTAATTAAGGTTTATTAAGGTAATGTTTTTTAAGGACAATGCACAATTACATTAAGCTCAATGGCAGAGATGCTTGTAGCTTACAGCTAATTTCCATCTGTAGTCCTGGGGAGGACCAATGTGCCAGTGTACAACCTCTGAGGAGTGCGGTTGCGAGAGCTGCACAGGTCTGCAGAAAGATACCGCAAAAAGTCTATTTTTCTTGAGATAGCAGAGGTCTGATGCAGCTTTCAAGACAATATACAATAGTTCTCGCTGAAATCTACGTAAATCTGCACAGCTTTGGGCAAATACAAACTGCTGGTGTAACAGGCACTTTGCACGACCCAAACCCGCCTCACAGTCAATGTACACCTGGCATTAGACATTACCTGCAGGTTTAACTGCTAAATTTACTGTTTACTCAGTTTTCTATAAATATATAGTAAGATCTCCTGTAGTCTAGCTAGTGCACTTAAATATAGAGAGTAGACGATAAAGGAAATGATATGCTCTTAAGTCAAAGAGGCATTTAACACGTTAGAAATGCCACAACCTTTTTAGTCAGTTAATAATTGATCTACAAAGCATGTCTTTTGTATTTCTTTACTTGTGGGCAGTCATACTAAAATGTTTCATCTTTCTGGATTAAAGGAGAATGAGGAAGTTGTTTTGACAAATGACAGCTATACCAGTAACCTTTTGCAGAGACAATTGCCAAGCCTATTTCCTGCGCCTTGAAATAACAGTTTCCTTGTATCCTCATATGCTCCGTGTGACTGTGTGGGTCTCCTCGGGTTTGGCACTGTCTGTCTCGTCATCATAAACCTCTCCACTGATTCGTAGCATGTCTGCTGGCAGCACACAGTGGCCCTTTACAAACTCCATTGCGTTTTATTATCAGTGGTGCTGCTGCCGATGTCACGGAGAAAGGACAGGATCCAAGCAGCTCATCGGGGCAGACGAAGATAAAACTTTAGCTTTATGATAATCATCTTTCTCCCTGCTCACATCTGCTACACGGCCATGTGCGTACAAAGACCCTCTGGAGATAGGGCCAGCCTTCGAAAGCATCAAGGGCGGAGTGATTGGTTGTGAAGCGATAGAAGCTGCTGAGACAGGTAAAGAGGAGAGATAATTAGCGCCTATCTCATTCAGCAATGGAGCTCTGGTATGAGGCCAAAGGGCAGTCTGTTTCGCTTTATAAAGAGAGGAATGTTAAGTCGTTCCACAAATGTTAACCCTAAAATCTTGTTTTTAGAAGGTCATACAGGGAGGGAGAAAAATGTGTAAATGTCTGGCAATGGCAAATGCTGATGTGCCCTTTAAACTGCTGCCAGGACTGTTCCTGTTTAAAACATGTCATGCACAATTAGTGTCATTATTGTGCTAATGTTTACATGCACTTTTATAGAGGGTTATGTACAGGGCTTCACACCTTTATAGAGCACATCACTTCAAAACCGTACCTTGTTTGATACACAGAGGTGAAATGTTGTTGATTTCTATGATATTGAAAATACTATTGAATTTTAAAGCAGAGGAAAGATGGGTTTATTTATATAGCACATTTTCACAGATGTCTTCTAAAGTACACACAGCAAATCCCTCTAATGCCGTCTGTTGTAAAGGTCCTCGCGCTTATGCAGCATATGAACCTCATGATGACAAATAATCGCAGTGACACACACATAAGGAGAGAAACAATAAAAAATCTCTTACGAAAATCCTTACTCTGGCCTTCCCGAACTCGTAGAGGGGCTCATCGGGCTTAAAATCGGGGCAAAACTCCTGTAGTGTCCTGAAAGCTTAACGTGCATGTTATGGCTTCTACTCTAGATGAACCGCACTCAAAAGGTCAAGCTTTAGGGTGAACTCGGTCACTGCTTTCTTGTATTAGTGTATATTTTGATATTTTATTTCTGGTATTCTTGCTATCATACAAGGGATACAATTATTATTTAAACTATTTTCTCTTATTTACCTTGAGTTCCAATGCTCATACGTTAACAAAGGGAAAGTATGAAAGTAAGTTCCTCTACACAGCATTCCAAAAAACCCCGCAGACTGTCCTGAGATTGAGAAATTCAATATTAACAAAAAGTCAAGCCTTGCTTGTCTTATACACACTCTGTTCTGTCCGTGTCCTTGACAGATCCTCAAATCACTGCAGCATAGCCCCCCGCGGGCCAGGAGCATCTATCCTGTGGACATCATATTTACTGTAGCAGGAAGACGAGATTAGGATATTGAGAGCTTCGAGGAAAAATCCTTGGAGAGGACAGGCCGAGACAGTTTGTTGTCTGGTCGGGCCGGGCTCCTAACTTCTCCCTGCTGCTCTGACAGCTTTAGCGTTGAGCAGCCTTTTAAAATGCATTACAGCACTTTTCAAAATCGATCACTGAAGGATATACTCTCTCAGCGAACACAAATAGGTGCGCACACTTGCATAATGATACAATACACACACAGAACAGATGCACCTGGTGTTGTCTGACAAAAGGAACGAGGCAAGGTCATGTGGCCGGTTAAGCTTGGTACAAGTTAATGTAAAAACACACCTTAAACTCAAATATAAAAAAGTAAAGTCCAATACAAGGACGCAGAAAGTGTAAATCGTTATCTCCATCTCTGAGTCTGCGGCCTTCAAAGTGGGGACTGAGATTTTATTTAACCTTTTAAGCACCAAAGTTGTTAATTTGAAATACAATCCAGTAAATATAAAGATAGTCGCCTGAAGAATGCAAACTGATATATCTCTCTGCATCATCTGTAAAATCACTGGTACAAAGTTGAGTCTGGAATTTTCTAAGCAACTGCATTAACTTGGTGCAGATTTGCCTCTTTGGCAGTTAAAAGGTCAATTTATTTTCAACTTAATAATAATAATAGGAACAATTAGATCCCATGATAAACTATTCTAAGATACAGTAATAATTATAATCCCAAGCTCTTAAAGTCACAACTTTAAGAGCTTGGGAGTTATCTAAATATTAAAATCTAAATTTGCTTTAGAAGTAAATCTAAGTATTGAAAAAAAAAATGCCATCTTACTATTAGTGCCAAGAAAAACTGTGTTTCTCTAAAAATTCTAGGGCTACAAGTAGGGCTGTGCGATATGACGATACATATCGTGGGGACGATAGAAAAACGTCTATCGTGCCATTTCTCTTCTATTGTTTCTATCGTCTGTAACGTAATTTTATCAATCATTTCAGCAAATAAGTCGTGTGTGTGGTATTAAACGTGCTTTGTCTCACGTGTTATAGCGTAATTTCAACGAAACCATAGTTAAAGTAGCGCACCAGTGAACACGTCTTTGAGCGTGTCAGAAAAGAGGGAGAGATGGTAAAGAGCGCTGTCTGGGGGAAGGCCCGGGCTGCGGTCAGCGCCAGAGTCGTGAACAGGGACAGCCGGTGTGGCTCGCTTTTTCCTTCGTCACTCGTTGTCTCTCTCGGCAGTGTTGCACCGCGCACGTCCCGCTATATCCACTGTTTGTCCGCGCTTTCTCGGCAGAGGTCTGCAGCCAGAGCCAGCGGAACAGCGCTGATAAACGGGAAAAAGCGCTCCTGATCACTTTGCTCCGTAGTTTACTTTGACGAGTGGTTGTTGTTGGCGAGGAAAACGAAAGCGCTAACTACAGCCCCAACCTGCAGGTGTTAAAGGGCCAGTGCCAAATACAGCACAAATAAGCTATAAAATTCAATAAAAACTTTTTTGTTTTGTTTAATCTAACTTTACTTGATGAGTAAATTAGCAAATTGTTTTATAAATGGATTTATTTTTATTTTACAGCATTTACACAATTGTAAAATATAGTTTTAATACATAAACATGTTTTAATACAATTATAAACATAGAAAACATACTTTTCTCTCTCCTCTTCACTATGAGTCTCATTTGTGACAGTTCAGTTAAATTCACTTCAGAATAAAGTTGAGAAAAGTAAGCAATGAAACAGTGTCAAACTTTACAGTGAATAATTAAAAACATACTTAATTATGGTATATCGTGATATATATCATTATTGTGATATTAAAAAATCTATATCGGGATATACGTTTTTTTCCATATCGCCCAGCACTAATTTAATATAATTGTTATTGCTATTTTTATTATTAGTGATAATCATGGTAATAATTCATTTATAGTTTGGCATTCTGTTTGTATCCATAGCAACACTTCATGACAGATCACCATGACAACCTTCAGCCAGCTTTATGATGTAATTAAGATTCTATTTGTTCTAGTTCCAAAGCCTTCTAGTTCTCACTTCATTTGAAAGCAGCCTTAGTACAGATAAGCAGCAGAAAACAGAGCAGTGATGGAAAAGTCTAAAAACTGGGAAGACTACACTCCTGAGGACAACGAAGCCCTCTACACTGAGGACTTCGACCTCATGAAGGAGCTGGGACTAAAACCTGCAGAGGAAGAGCAAACCTCTGCAGGTTTTGTCACTGTAGAGCAGCTGGAGCAGCAGCAGCTCCTACATTAGGCTTCAGCACAAACCTGCTGGAAAAGCCCAACACAAGGACCTCGGAGGAGGAAGTTGTGTGGCTAAAACAGCAGGTCCTTAGAGAACAGCAGCTGAGGCAGAAAGCAGAGGATGAACTCGGCATGACTCTGGTTAGGCTGCGTCTGGAAATGGCCTCTAAAGTTTCAGACGCACAAACCAGAGAAGAATGTCTCTTAAAAGAGCTGGAGGGGCTGAAGATGCTCAGAGCGAGAGAGCGGGAGGAGTATTCTGCAGCCCTCAAGGTCAATAATGAGGAAATCCATCGCCTCCAACAAGACAAGGAACTGGTCACCCAACAGCACCAGGTCTCACAGAGGTTACTGAGGGAAGCCAAGCAACTAGTCCAGACTCATAGGCAGAACTGGACAAACAGTCCAGAGTGACACACGAGGTTCACACTGAACTGGACAGTGTGAAGCAGGAGAAAAGTTCTCTGCTCAAAAGGTCAGAGAGGCTTCAAAGTCAGATTGACTCAGCCAGGAAGACTTTGGCAAAACAGGTTGCCGAAGCTAAAGAATCGGCTGACAAAGTTCAAAAAGAGTCTTTGCAGAAGTTCAAAGAGTGGGAAACTGAGAAACAAGCGCTTCTCAAAGAAAAACAGAATCTCCACTCAACACTACAACAAAAAGACGCAGAAAACACCTCACTGCTCCAGAAAAACACTGAACTAGAACTATCTTTGACAAATCTCAGAAGAAAATGTCGAAGATTGCAAAGACTGCTGATGAACAGAAAGAAAAACTAAAACATGAGACCCAACAGAAGATCCTGATGGACCAGAAGATCCAGGACCAGGACAAACTGGTCCAAGATCTGAAGAAGGAGATCGAAGTGTCCATGAAGAGAGAGTCTCAGAATAACCAGCTGCTTAACCATGTTCAGGACAAACTCCACAAACAAGAAGTCCTCAACGAAAATCTGCAGAAGTCACTCAACCGACTGGAGCAGGAAGTGCAACAGGAGAAAAAAGAAAGGGTAGAAGTAGAGGAAGAGCGCCACCTGCTGCAGGAGAGGAGCAGCGCATTACACCAAGACCTAAGGAGAGCGGAGGAAGAGCGCCACCTACTGCAGGAGAAGAGTGGTGCGCTAGAGCGAGACCTAAGGAGAGCAGAGGAAGAGCGCCACCTGCTGCAGGAGAAGAGTGGTGCGTTAAAGCGAGACCTAAGGAAAGCAGAGGAAGAGCGCCACCTGCTGCAGGAGAAGAGTGGTGCCCTAGAGCGAGACCTGAGGAGAGCAGAGGAAGAGCGCCACCTGCTGCAGGAGAAGAGTGGTGCCCTAGAGCGAGACCTGAGGAGAGCAGAGGAAAAGCGCCACCTGCTGCAGGAGAGGAGTGGTGCGTTAGAGCGAGACCTGAGGAAAGCAGAGGAAGAGCGCCACCTGTTGGAGAGGATGAACGGTTTGCTGGAGGAGAAGCTGGTGAAGAAAGAGAGGAAGTGGTACAGAAAGCTTCTGTGCTGCTGAATTCTCTCTGAACATCTCAGTTTAGATGCTGTGCAGAGTAAACATCACAACAGTGCACAACCACTATAAGCATCATTAAATAAGCATAGCAAAACTTCATGTAATACGTTTTTTTTGTGTTGCAGTTAGGTGCCAGCATAGATACAGTGTGCAATGTGTCATATTTGGGGGCGTGGCCTGTTTTGGAGCTGTGCAATATATCGAATTTTAGATCATATCGTGAATGTGGCTTTCAATTTCAAGATATCCAAAAATGGAATATTGAGTATATTGTTTATAGATAAAATTGCCACAAAAAGAACCCTGTAAGAGTAGAAAATAGAGAAAATGATGCTAGTAACTTTCAACTTAGGATATAAATGTGATATGTCTGCACTTCTGTGATTCATTTACAAGCATTTCACATTGTTCACGTGACATCCCAGCATTTTCCAGACCAATAATACTTCTCACAGATGTTTGCAGCACAAATAAATCTAATAAATATGTCAGTTTTTGTTGTAATACAAAAGTGATCGAGTCTAATCACTAATGGAAATCACCATATTGAAAGTTTGAAATGATCTTTTAGATATTTTACGACAAAGTTCAGTGTTATTGATCAGAAATCTTGTTCACCACCTACATTCATGACATCATTGTATTGTACAACTTGAACGCAGTCTATTGATGTAATAATCGTCTGAATATCGTTATTGAGATATGCCCAAAAAATATCAAGAAAATAATTTTTGTCAACATCGCCCAGCCCTAGCTACATGTAATCAATTAATTGGACAGTATTTCTTTATAGTAAACCTTAAGTTGTTTAGAATGCAAGACACACACAAAAAAAGAGATTCTTACAAATTTTCCCCCCAAAAAAGATAAAGTAATGTAGCTCGTGCAATAGTCCTGAAGGTACAGTATATATAACAAAATTAATCAAAACACAAAAATACATAATACTGTTCTTATTTTCTCAGCTCATGTTTTGGAACCTGGGGTGCACGGTAGCAAGTGGTTAGAGCTCTGGCTTCCCAATAAGGAGGTCGTGGTTCGACTCCCGGTCGGACCATATCAACATCTCAAGATCTCTCTGGGTGGAGTTTGCATGTTCTCTCCGTGTCACCGTGGGTTTTCTCCGGCACTCCGGTTTCCTCCCACCTCCAAAAACATGCATGTTTAGGTTAATTGGGCATCACTGTAAATTTCCCTTGGTGAATGAATGAGAGAGTGAATGTTTGTCTGTCTAACCCTGCGGCAAGTTGGCCACTGTCCAGGGTGTTCCCCGCCTAAGGCCAAAGTTACTGGGATGGGCTCCAGTCACCCGCGACCCCTAACGGGATTAAGCGGTAGAAATTCGATTAACAGATAAGTTGGCAATTATATAACATTATCTTTCTGCTACGATTAACTGAACTTGTTGCAGCCCTGCAGTCCAAATCTTGATTTATTTTTCTTAGCCAACAGTTTGCAATTATAAACTCTTGGGAGTCGAATTTTGAGACAAAATTTCAATTCCAAAATAACACATTCTTAGTCACTTGAGAAATCAGTTTCTACTTTATATTCTTCTCCATCTTTACCAATCAGTCTACTTTGCCCTTCGCCTTTCTCAGATGTGAGAATATCTTTTTATGCGGAACAAATTCACAGATGTGGGCAAGAGGATTTAGAGTGGCTGTGAACTTGAAGATGCAGTGACACGTTGTGACCCTGTGAAGCTCATGACGCTTCTGCTGCTGGAGTTTGAAGTCTTGATTTCTACAGAGACCAGTCCTTGAGCAGACTGTGGGCAGCCTCCAGTAAGGCGATTTTGACGTAAGCCTCTGCCAAATGGTGTATCGATGTTAGGTCCCGGGGACAGAGAGAGAGCGATGTAATCCTGCACTCAAACATGTCCTAAACTCAGCCAATCGACCCCTTATTACACATGAGGACAATGCTCAGGATCAAGAACTCTACAAACACAGTCTGCTTCACTGGGAGGGTTTTACAAAGGACAAGTTCAACAAACACAAGAATACTCTAAATCAAATCAGAGATAATCTCTTCTACATCACTGATATGATGCCAACTTATAACAAAAATGCTATTGCTCATTCTAAACTCCTCTACTGTGCATCCAGCTTAATACCTAAAGTCACTGCAATAACGTCCAGTCACCTGCGACCCCAAAAGGAAACAAGCAGTATGAAGGAATAATAAACATGTATTTAATTTAGTATCCAAAATCATATCCTTACACCGGAAAATACATAGTAGTCTGTACCATTAATGCATTTCTGTGGGAGGTATCATCTATGATTTCTGCCTAGGTGTGCCAAGTACGCTCAGCATCGCCATCGCTCACTTTTACTTTGGGTCTCCTGAGAGTCTAGGATCTGATTAGGGCCACGGACACTGGATGTAGAGCTGATAATAAGTACTGACCCAACCTGCTTAATAAGATCAGCAGTTTTCACAAGGCAATAAATGAAAGCACCAACGTAGTCCCTGATGGAAGCAGAGGCCCACTGTTGACATGTAATGGAGCCTCCTAAAGGATTAAGGAGTAGACTGTGAAATGTGCTGAATGAGGCGCGGTAAGAATGCCCCCGAGGACCAACAGGAGAGACAGGATTAAGTCAACCGCTGTCTTCCTGCTTTTACTGTACGCCATTCTTTGCACTGCGTTTTACATTTTGCTGCCAAATGTGTACTGGGATGGGATTGTTTCACAGTGACGGCCATCAAACACAACTCTGATAGATGTACGTAGAAAGATAATGGAATGGCTTCAACCATTACAGCAGAAAAACTGTGAAAATACATTGTCTATTGAGCGTTGAAGAGGAGGTTCACACTAGACTGAGTCTACGAGATGGGAGGTGCTGCTGTTACTAAGCCATGGTCCCAAAGGAGAGCTCAAAATAGAACAAAGATTGCTTTTTATACTTTAAAATGAAATGTGGGGCATCTTCAAAAAGAAAAGCTTTTATAGTGGCCACGTATGTAGTATTAGTGTTGTTGTTATTATTAGCAGCAGATAAGAAAAAAATACAGGCTTTGTGGTTTTGAAAAGCGTATAGATTTACCTTGACTGAGTATATTTCTAGAAAGGAAGACAACTTCTGCATAATCAAATTGAATTAGAAAGCTATAACTATACTTCAATAAGTTGTATGCCATACTGTGGATTATTATTGCTAAATGAACAATATTTCTACAAAAACAAGAGGTTTATGAGAGAATGTAAACTCCCTCACACAACCCACACATTCTTATGTTTTTAGTACTGTACAACAAAAATATCTATAAAAATAAAAATCTATCTTGAAGTACACAAATTATGCAAAATCAACTTGTTTGAGTTTTGAATCTTATTGTAGAGTTGCTTCCTTATTGAAAATACTGCTTAAGTTTTCTTTTGGAGAAATCTTTTGTTCTCCCAACAACACTGATCTGAATATCCCTGATCTATGTCATATATAGATCTCTGAGAGCTTCTGCATTGTTTTTAAGTCTGTAAATCATCAGGCAAGATTGATGGTGATGAAGTGGTGATTTAAATAGACTAAAGGGTAAATATCATACATTACCCCTACTATGCAATCTGCAATCTCATGCACCAGAACCATTATAAAAGTGTAGTAAAGCAAACGTAACATGTGATCCTATAACTACAGCTACTGTATTCCACACAGGTAACAAATCGATCCAATTCTGGATGATTCATAGACTTGAAAACAGTGATCTCAGAAATATACTTATAATACCACAAATATGGTGTCTAAAATTAATAAAAACATAAAACACCTTTCTATGAACAGCAAACAAAAAGTAGAGAGTTTGTGAGAAATGTTTTTTGTGCTGTAAAATTCTCCACACTGCTGCAGTATTTAGTTTGATTTCATGTCACAGAGGCAGACTTTTAGATGCAGCAGCGGTGGTTCTTGACTCCGGGCAGAATCTTTCACTTGCACTGCTGCACACCTGTGAGTGGCCACTATTAATTCATGACATCTTTCTCTTGGTTTCTACTTCTCCACACTTCCTCGTCCGGCCTCATTATATTAACTCTTAGCTACAGTTCATTATATTTGCTCCGCTTTAGGTGCACGCTCTACTTCCTCGCATCCTTCGACTTGTCATATTCGTTACCAAAACTACTCATTCTTTCTCTGGACCTACTGCCCACTGGATTTCAATTCATCATTACTCATACAACTTTAATTACAGCCCTGATGTAACTTCTCGCACTTTGAAAATTCAACCTGATTTCAGCAGAAGACTGAAGCGTAAGCCTTGGTTCAATAGTTTCTTACAGTAAGTTTGCTTGGAAGGCTTTTGTTTATAAATCAGACACAACTGAAGTTTTCCCATTGAAAGATTGTCATATAGAGCAGCAGTTAATAATTGTTCATGACTTCTGAAGTTGTAGGCTGTTGCAAATGGTCTAAGCTAGAAATTCACTACAGAAACTGCTAAAATATATAATACAATCAGTTTTGCCCCACTACAGATTATAAAGTATTGTTTGTCTCAGTGTAGCGTTTTATCATCTAAAACCTACAGTGTGCTATTAGCATGCTAATGATGTTGTTAGCTTTAACAGGGACCGCAAAACTCGCTCTGGAGAGAGTTGCATCAATTTTAACCAATGTATATATCCCCAACTTTATATACAAAGGAACAAACATTGGCAAAGAAAACTGTAGAAAAATGTTTTTGAAATGATCACCAATAGGGTGATTGGGTAACTGGGTTATTAATTGTCTATTAAATTGTCAATTGTATGTTAATATACATCAATATGAAAAAAATTGCAACTACTAGGAAGACACTGATCTGTTACTTGGATCGGATATCGGTGCCGATTCGGGAAATTTTGCTGGATCGGGTATCGGCTCCATGATATTGGCTCAGCTGATACCATTGTTGTGCCTTTAATTGGACTCAATGAGACTAATTTACTGGCTAATTTCAATCAAAACATCTCATAATGACATTTTATTCATATTAAGGTGTTATGTTGTGACTTGCACTTCAAATAATAGCTACATAACACTATATGACCAAATGTCAGTCCTTACACTGGTATCGGGTGATATCGGGTATCGTAAGATACTGAAAGCCAACTAATCAGAAATATACATTGTTAATGGTATATGATTACTTCCAGCAACTCCCACCAGTGTTCTAATGGTACACTGTGTTAGCTCCTTGTGTCAAAAAGCTAACGGATGATTAGAAAACTCTTGTTCAATCACGTTAGCACAGCTGAAAACAGTTTAGCTCGTTAGAAAAGCTATAAACCTGTCTTTCCTTTGAGAATATCCGAAGGTTGTTGTTATCTGTGGGGTCAATTAAATGCTCAAAATGGACAGAAAAAAAAACTTTCACAGAAACTCGACAGTCTATTCTTGATTTTAGAAATGACGGCTATTCCATTCATAGAAAACACAAAATTGTCTGAGTGACCCCAAGATTTTAACGGTAATGTAGCTTTTTTCACAGATTGCCCAGGCCAAAGGACCAACATTACCTTTATAATTAGAATTAGCAGAATGATTACAGGAAGTGATAAAACAGGTTCTTCTTCAAACCTTTACCTCCTGGAAATCTACTTTAATAAAACAAAAGTAAGGAACAACACACATTGCTCTTATTGTCTACTGAAACATTATCTATCTTGTGTCCACAAATATGGCAATCTACAGTTACTTGGACACTAAATACAATTTTAAAATAGCATAATAAGTATGTTAAATCCTTTTGAGGGCTAATTGAAAGGTACGGCTTTTGCTAAATGAATAAAAATCGTGTTTTAACTCTGAACCTGTCCAAATTTTACTATTTCAAAGTCCAAAACAGTGGCAGAAGTCTACGATCCCGGAGTATTTCTAGTTTGGATTAATCCTCTTCTCTCTTGCTCACTCTCTTAACCTCATTTCACAAAGCTTGCTGTTGGTGCTGTCGGCCTGGGCTTTGATTTGAAGCTGTCCAGGAGTGGAGCCTTTCTCTGGGCTGTTTGTTTGATCTCAGCGGGGGACGCCAATGTCAAATATATCAAGTGTAACAAGCGCAAAGCAGACAGCATTAAACCCAAAGACTTGTATTCCCTAAATGCAGGTAGATCTAATTTAATATGAGAATGAAGTGTCGGACTGTTCAACTGTCAAATATCAATGAAATAATATTCTGTTATGTTTAGTTTTCTTCATCATGTTAAGTAAATTTCAACACGAGATTTTATTTTATTTTATTTTTGCATAATACAACAAGAGGGCTTTAGCAATACATCAAGAAATACCATTGTGTCAAACATAACAGAACAGATCCAAGGCAATAGAGAGGAGTTAGGAATAATATTAAAGAACACATTTTACTACTAGACTGTGAAATTTTTTTTAATGGATTTCTTCACTGCATTGTTTGTGGAAACTATAGGGACATTTGCAACTTTAAGGTCATTGCTATTCCTACAATATTGTGTTTTTGCCTTGATTATAGTCAAGAGTTTGACAAAGTTTTTGTAAAACCATTCACAGTCCTAATATCACCAGACTCCACCTCTTCCTCTCTTCTTTAATCTGTGTACTGCTCAAAATAGCAGCTCTATGTGAAATGTGGTTGTGGGAAAGGTTTATGGAGTTAGTTGCCTTTCATCATTGTGAATATCAAATTCTGCTCGTCAGATTATCCAAGTAGAGCAGGCGAGGTGACTAGAGCAGGCGAAAAATACTCAATAATTATAGTAATATTACACATTTATGATGAATAATAAAGTGCAACAATGCATACAAGTTTTCATTCGCATTATGTACTTGTCTCGATACAGAACTGAGCAGTGCGTCCTTATAAATAATATTAAAATGGCCCAGCAGATGTGCCCGGATGGTTTATTAGTGCACCACATCCGTGCCACACAGAAGTGTCAAATACAAGCATTAAATAAATGTCTTCTCTCACAAATGCTTATGTGCACAGGATCTGCTCAACACAAGTTAAAAAAGTACTCTGAAAGGTAGAGCTTAAACTGTGTAAATGTAATTAAGTACTACGTATATCCACCTCTGCTCAGAAGTAAAAATTAAGTATTTTGCATCAAATGATGACTTCCATTTTGTCATTTCTTCTGCACTTGCCCTGTCTTGTATTAGTCACTGTTGCTCATGACGAGAGACTTGAGGCCAGCATTTCCACATGTCATAGTTGATACAATCTAATGCGTCACTCCTCACTAGTCTAATGGTTTGCAGCAAAAGAACCACACTTTTGAACATGGCCTTATTTTTCAGACTAAGCCGTGTTGCAGGCGCTGGGTCGGTTCACTTCCGTCTCTTCACCATCTCCATTAGCCTCATTATCGCCGTCTCACTGTCGCACACTGCTCTGTTATTGGCTGCTTTCCCTCCATCTACTGTGTGGTTAGAGCGTAGCATGATCCTCGCGCAGCAGGCCGCAGCGTCTCGTCTTTCTGAAGCTCTCCTCTCATTATGGCACATTACAGGCCTATGCTCCGTGCACTGACCTTCTACCACAGTGGCCATCTGCTGTTCCTCTTCCCAAACTCCCTTGTCATTTTGTCTCCAATAGATTTCAGAAGAACAAGACCTCAGATGACTTTGTAAAGTTTAAGGAGTCCAGCTTTTTACTGGTCAGTAATCTACTTAAGTTGGAAATTATTTGACTGGTAGAAAGAAACTCCAACTGAAAATGATTTACGACAATTCAATGTTCAAATAAACCTTTCCCTAGATATGTTTTCACCAGTAACTAAAAAATATTAGGGTCAGTAGAAATGGGTGTTGACTATTAATATAGAATATTTTAAGGGATATTGGCTTGTAAAGATGAAAAACCTAAGTAATTGGACTAAAAATATGAGCAAATGTGCTTATATATTCATGTCAAAAATATATATTTTATTTTTTATAGCTGAGAAGGAGGGTTACAAGAATGCTCAAGGACAATATTCCACTTGTCTGTTTGCTGTGAATAATAGACATTCTGCTTCTACATTACTGATCAATGACTGTTGATTTTGTACTGCTTCTGTTTGCTATTGATCAATACCTATTTCAATGTTTGATTTTCTAACATTTCTGTTGGCTAATCCGCTGCAAGCCTCAGAGACGAACGACTGTTGTGATTTTGGAGCTTTACAAAAATGGATTGAAAATATTAGAAACTATTCTGACGATGTAAGGACAGAGAATCTGTCTATAATGGTTTCACAATGTTTCTACACACAACAATGCAAAACTAATTTCTGATCATGTGAAATTCTCTATAATCGTATCCATAGAAGCATGAGAAGATGACAAAATAACATACAGGACAAAATGCATGTGTCTTATTAGATGCAGACGAAACTTAAACTACAAGTCTGTTACATTATAGATTCAGAAAATTAACCTTGTGCAAGTCACTAGATGTTATTTCAGAGTCAGACATTGCTCCAAATCCATACAAAATCACAAACCATTGAACAACCAAAATGCTGGCTTTAACACTTGTACAGTTAAGCTGCGGAGCGGAGAGATCGACTGCAGGATTTAGGAACAAGAGCCAATAAATGCTGGGAAGAAATGAGGCGTGAAGTTAGAAGGGAAAGAGAGAGGAATAAGCCAGAAGAATAATCAAACTAGAGCTACTGGAAACATCGCAAAACATTGAAATTCACAGACATAAAATGCAGGCAGAATAATTGCATTTGACGAGGTTTAAGCCCTATGGCAATCCGTCGTGAGGTTATACAATGCGTAGGTTGAACATACAGAACGGCTGCTTCTAAATCTCAACAAACTGAAGATCTTTGGAGATTGTAAGGCAAACATACTGGACTCATTCCAAGGTTAAGTTTTATGACAAAAGGCACGCAAAACCATTGAATAAGTTAAACAGGTTAAACATTCTAGTTCATCTATCACTGCTTTAAACAGCTTTGGGTTATTTTAAGAAATGAAAGAGCTCCAGCAGCAGAGCCAGCCAAGCATTAGTTGATTGGGCGAGTGTAAGTGAGTGGCTTGTTGGCTGTGGAAAACGTAAGTGGTGAAATTATACTTGTTTGCCAAGAAAAAAGTCATTATAACTACATTTATTCATTGATTAGAGTTACTATATTATTTATACTTTTGAATGAGTGTACAAACAGCTTGTATGAAACTGTTCAAAGACTTTATTGGCAACTTACTGTATTAAAGAAAGTTTAACATTTCTTTTAGCAGTTCAATTGGTCAGTCAGAGCTTAAGTTATTCTTGGACCATAAATAAAAGCTGGCAGTGAAATTGTAATGAAAAAAATTGCGGAGATGACAGAAGAGCAGACGATTTAATTGTATCCAATACACAAGTGTTTCTCAACCATTGATATGGCAACCAGTGAAGGCAACTTTATTTAAGGTTCTAAACCTAAAATAAAGATGTATCTTTATATTTTATGAATCTAAAAAATATCTGGTCAATTTTGAATCATTCCTGGGCCTACTAACCCACTGTGGGCAACATTGTGGCACAGCGATCAATTCCCAGTCTCTATGTGGAGTTTGCATGTTCTCCTGTGTCTGTGGTTACTCCGGTTCAACCTAACTCTAAAAACAGGTCCCCTGCAAAAGAGATTCTGAATCTCATTGGGACTTTCCTGGGTAAATAAAGGTCAATAAATAAATAAATAAATAAATAAAATAATAACAGGTAAACTAGAAAATGCTATCCCAACACAATATACTGTATCACAAAGAAACTCAATAATTTATCTATAAAACACAGAGTTAAGGGTTTATGTGAGACAAAGATCAGGTAAGAAGGTTGGTAATCACATAAGGCAACTAACATTTTTTGGTAATCAACTTATTTGTTGATTTTTTTTATATTGATTTGCAGTTTAGATTGCAAAATGCCAGTGAAAGTGAGATCATTTTGTGACACTCAGAGAGGCCACACATCAGATGCATTTTATTATTTTAAGCAATGTATGTGTATTTGCTGCAGAAAAGGCATAAGTAGGACAACATGCACAATCAATGTGCTTTATCTGAATCATAAAAGTTTTTCTCTGAGCAATTTTGGCTTTATAAGTAAATGATACTAACATTAGTTGACAATTATTTCCAGTTTGGTTGCAATTAACTGATAAACTTGTTTCAGCCCAAAATTTGCATTTAACATTCAGCTTACAAAGACAATACACCATAAAACGGCAAGGGTAACAGAGTACAAAAATGGTGACAGACACGGCATGAACCAAAAATAATCCATTCTGAGGAAGCAGGAAATGTTTTGAGTCTTTAAAACGTCTTAAATTTCTAAACATTTTGCTGTAACAAGAGCCTGTCACATCCACTTTATTTTACATATCTTATTTTGCAGTCATTTACTCCATAAGCAGCTTCCAATCTTACACAGCGCACACTCATCATCGACGTGTTGTGCTCTGATCTGACTGCTGAAGCTGACTAATAATAAATTGCCTCTTCAGCCTAAACTCGAGGGAGGGCTCAGCGCATTTGTGGCTCCGGGAGAAAAGTTAAGTGATTCAAAAAGACATCGGTTTCAGGCACGACAAGGCAAGTTAGGGGAATTTAATGTCTGCGTTTCAAAATGGGAGTGGGAACAAGGGCAGTAAGCATAATTACGAGTGTTGATGAGTCGCAAATAGTTCAGCAAAATATCAACTAAAAAGAAATTTGGGCAACTTCGAAAAGAGCATTTTTGAGTTTTCAGCTGATGCGTTTGGCATTTTCTGCAGCTCAAGTTCAGTCATCTTTTGGGTAATTAAGGAGTCACATTACGTTGCAATAAAACAGAAAAAAGGCAGCTTTGATAATATCACAAAGGTAAATTTAATTTGCCTTTTTGTGAGTAATTGTATGGTTCAGTCACTTTGTCTGATACTTGAACCTGAACCAAGGCATTTAAAGACACATAATTAGCACATTCCTGATGCATTTTTAGAAAAACTAGAGAGAATACAAAAATGAGAGACACCACATTCATCTTTGTCAATATTGCTTCAGCAAGGTTTTCACCATAGGTCGGTTGGCATCCCTGTAAATTCCACTAGTGAACTGTTCAGTGAGTTCTCCGCCTAGAAGAACTCAAAGTCCCTGGGGTCACACAAAATAATACTCATATTAGATGTATTGTGGCACTGTAAAATAAAACAAAAACAAAATAACAAAACTACTGTATTGTATGAGGAAAACTAAAACACAAAAGACATTCGGATGCTGCACTAGAACTAAATGTATTTCTATTGTTTGGAAGATTGGGTCGTAGGCTGGCTTTAATTGGTTGGAGGGCCTGATCTTACGTTGAATAGCCTTAGTCTAAAACCTTTGCAATTACTGTGGTATTACAATTGAAGATCTAGCGTCTCCTTGTCTTAATATCGAGCTTGAAACGATAGCATTGCGACAATACTAATTCAATGAAGAAGAATACAATACAGCTTCTATCTAAAGCCATATCTCAAACATAAGCCATAAAGAGTCCTTCTAGACGTTTGCTCTTGTCCACACTCAGAATCTGCAGCTCAGTCCAACATGTCACCTTCATCTGCTCATGCCCTGCTTCTCATTTCCTCTCCACTCCAGGCGTCATCCTTGGCACTTTTTAAAACCTCTCAGCTTACTGCTTTATATTCATGCAGTTGCACACAATTTCCCCCGGGGATCTGCCCAGAATCAACCATTTATTCTGCTTTGGGTTGACTGGAGCATTTGGAGGGTTAAGTGCCTTGCTCAAGGACATGTCCACAATGAAGAATGGCTCTTTCAGGCCAACTTTCTTTCATTTATCAGGCTCATTTCTCCCCGTCCCTTCGCTTTTCAACACTCGCAACATCTTTTCACGGTTTGTACCCATCACCTTCAGCATTCACTGTCATGTCAATGCCCACTCAGGACACTGCACTTAACACTTTGTTCTAGCTCTTTGCACATTTCTCTGTATTCTATCATGGGCTCGACAAAAAAAAACAAAAAAACTGATTTGTGATTCAGCAGTCAATTTTATCTTACTTACTCTTAGCGGTCAACTATACTTTGTCTTGATTGATTGGAGAAACGAAACCTAAACTCCTGGAAAACATTTCCTTTTACCACTTAAGGCACTAAATATAATAAACTAAATAGAAGGTGCCACTGTGCTACTATACATCCAGTTAGATTTAAAATTGTCACATGTGGAAGAAAAAAAAAAAAAACATTTCCATAAAGCTGGCATTTTTCATGTGCAGGTGTGCACCTGGCAATACATCAAGGCAGTGAGATCCAACTCAGGGGACTGCACCCAGATAGGGGTCCACAAAGATTCCAAAGATTTTTTTAAACAAATTCAAACAAAGACTCCTTGATATTGTATATGAAGACACGTTAAACGCTTCTAAACAATTTTAAGTGGATTACAGTAACACAATTATCTATTACCTAAACAATAATTAGATATTTTCATACAAGAAAGTATAGATTTTTTTTTCTGGATGGAGAAAAATGTGGGGTTTGCCAACATTTCCACTGATAAAATTGCTGAGAGAAAAGGGTTGGGCACTAGGGCATCAATAAAGCCACATCTGGATAATCAATGAACCCCGACTACACTAAAATGATCTTAGGCTTAAATTAAACAAAAAACAAAAAAATCACCACTAAATTTTTTTATATTTACAGGAAAAATGTTAAACTTTGTTTCAATACCTACCTGTAGACTGACATAAATTCTTAAACCTGCCCCAATAAAAACCTTTAGAAAGATTTCAAACTACATTCACTATCCAACATTTTTGAAGGCCAACAGTAATCAATCGCTGTGTGCATGTTTGTGGATAGAAAGTGTCTTATTCTTTGCCTCATGGATTCTGCAAAAAAAAAAAGTTTTTTTCCATATCATGTTGGTTTCATAAGAGACAATGCATGTCTCTGATTGGCTAATTAATCTGTCAATCATGCCCACTGAAATTCAAAAGAGGAACAGGGTGCCTGAAAAATCCAGACGATATGTAAAAAATATAAATTTGTCTGGATTTTCAGGCAATCCTATTCCATGTTCCCACTAGAAATAACTAGAAGTCAGCTAGGGTTATAGTATACTGAACATTCTGGTAAATACGTCTGTCTCTGATCACCATAAATGCAATGTTTACTCTGCAAGATAGTCAAATATTTTCTATAAAATATGTGTTTATGTGAACATATTGAGAGTTCAAGCTCTGCCCCACGAGGGAAGTGTCCTGAGTTCTTCTTGGAAACAAAAATCAACAAACAAACTCCTTGTATGAACTGGATGCTCACCTCTTGTCCTGAGAGATAATAAGCAGCCAGCAGACCTCCAATGAAGCGAATGTTGACCTCAAAGACTGACACCTCGGCATTCTGGGGAAAAAAAATGATAGAAGAAATTAAAATAAGTTACAGATATATTTTCTGTCTTATTTAAGCACCATTACACAGTCATTTGAAAATTAAAAATGAGAGACAAAGATTAGTGAGTTTATCTTATTTGGGAAGAATATTAACAAACTAATCTTTGCTAAAGTTGCACTAGATAACTTTATTGGTGATATTTATTTTTGTATTTTGATAATTGTAAATGCTGTTTGGACTACGCAGACTCTAAACATGAACAAAAAGCTTTTGCAGTGGCATGACAAAAAATGTTTTTGGTTTTATCATGGTTAATGTAAATTTTATATTTCTATATTGCCTTATTAAAAGGAATTAATTTGTTCCTTCTGAAATTCTCTTCCCAGTGGTTGGTTATCCAGCTGTCACTCAGAGCCTGGCTGAGGCTGACCAATATGAAGAATTGAATACCTACACTGGTATTGGCAGACACTTAACATTACAGTATCGAAATCAGAATCGGAATGAAATCAGTGCATCCAGTACTAGATAAACTGACGAGCAACTACAGGTACTTTGTAAAGTCAAATGTGGAATTTAAGAGTTAACTTCTGTAAGCCTTCTTAAGTTTAACACTGGGTTATCTTTATTGACAAAAAACAACTCTGACCACAGAGTTTATTGTTAGGCTTAGGAAAGCATATGTGGTTTGCATCCCTGAAGAAAATCTGAACACCGCGGTTGTTCAATTTGTGAAACCCTGAGAGCTGAAAAACAAAAAGAATATAAAAATAAAGCATAATCCCTGATGTTGTTTAGTCTGCTCATGCATGTGCCATTTGAAACTCTAGGCCTGTCCCAGGAGAGACCGCCCCATAAACAAGGCCTGCTTAAAAGAGCGCCCGCAGCGGACACAGATAGGACGCAGAGGAACCATGCTGCTCATGCAATGACGCACCACTCAGGCAGTATGGTATTAATTCATTTTTCCCATGACACATCCACACAGCGGGGCCGCCGGTCTGCAGTGAAACACAGCATAATGTAATGGAGGAAAATTCAACATCTGTGCAAGAGCCTTTTTTTGAGAAGATTGTTTACAGCGCACTGAACGGGTCACCAGTGCCACTCGAATGCACAAACCATCTGTAATTAAAATCTGCACTTGTAAGACTGCACACAAAATTAACAAAAACACTGGTGAGTTTTCAAGGGCATACTAGACTCATTAATATGTTCACAATATTATTTTTTATTCATGAATTATATTCATAAATAAATAATAAATAAACAATCAAATATAAATCCCCTGGTGTGATGACTAGTAAAACCTGGGTTACACAGTTTTAACAGGTAAATGTTGTTTTGCTCCAGAGACAATTTACTGCATAAACACAACATTGAGAAAATAAATCAGAACTCTCCACGCTGTCTTTATCTAGTTTATGCAGATTTTTTCTTTTCAAACATCTGCTTAAGGGTCACAATACGACAGTTTTAGATGAGAGCTGATTTCTAGGGTAGTAAGCCTGCTTCAATTTTTCTGTTTAATCAATTAATTTGTATGTTTCTGGACACAAATTTGTTTTCTTTATAACACTTTTGTTGACTACTGCTAACCCTAACACTGTAATTCAGCATCAGATTGTTTTATCATTTTGATAAGATATGAAATCAAACAAAAATAGTGCATACTTGGCTTATTTGTTCACTACCTCCTTGATTTGATTAAAACAAAAGTGAAGCCTTCAGCTTGTTTTCACATTTCACAGCATTTCAACTGAGAAAAAAAGTTAAAAGTTATAGTGCCTCTTTAACTAAAGCAGAGGTCATCCAAGTCCATGGGTTGACAGTGAAAAACTTCTTGGCACTTTGTAGGATTTATAATGTGATTAACTGCTTTTAATTCATCTACTGTGAAGTCTGCCTCAAGATTTAATTTCATTTTCAGAAACAAATGTCATTTAGCAGCAGCTGGCTTTTAATCAGTGTGTGTCTGTAACTCCGAGTATCTTTCCAAACCTCTGTTTCAATTAAAGTTGGGCCAGTTTAAACTTCACTTTAAAGACTATGACAGAAGTGCGACTGTGTGTGGTGTGTGTGTGTGTGTGCATGCATTACTGCTTCTGGGCTGCTCACTACAGTGTGAGAGATAACAAAAGTGCAATATTAAAAACCAGCGTTCAGGCGAAATGAGAACGAGCTCACAGCACAAATAGCATATTATTTTTCCTCTGCGTGAAGTGTGAAGGGCTTTTGGGCAACATCCATTATGATTCTGAAGTTATTTTATCTTCTATTGAAATAACAGGTTTATTCAGTAGAAATCAGAAATTTAGAATTATATTTACAGCATAATTAGTGGATGTGCAGTTCAACTCTGATGCTATTGATCTCTCATCATCTAAGCCAGTACGGTATAATTTGAATGATTTTCAAATGATCCCCTGTTTTTTGTTTTTTTAATTCTAGCCGTTAGCATTAGCTCACAAAAAACGCAATGTTTTGAATAATCCAGAGAGTGTCAGCTGGTACAAACGTATCTCCACATTTAGCTTCGGTAAGAGCCTTAATACTAATCATTGTTTAGTTTGAGTTGAGTTTACAAACCCTTCACATTTTATTGTAGATAGAGATTTGCTATTTAAGCTAACCAAACGTCAAGTTGAGATTTCCGGTCTTGTGCTTCTTTTAAGAATCTAATGACCATCAATCCACTTCTTTCATGTGTTACTTACTAGTGAGAACAGCAGATCAATAACATAAACATCACTAAATAAAAGTTGTACATATACTGTAGCTTCACTTTTCTGTGTGCGAGCGTTCGGAATACAAGAAATTAGGGCTGTACTCAATGTATCGATACAGGGATATATCGTGACAAGCTCATTGGCAATACGCGTATCGTTACAAAGAGGTGTATCGGGATACGTATTGGCATACTTAAATTCATATAATTTACACTTTTGAACCTGGACTGCAGCTTTAAAGCTGAATCTATTGTGCTGAACAATGGCTTATTTGTAAGACACTTGTGTCTAACATAAAGAGTAGTTAGAAAATACAATTCCTCTGCATTTGACACTTGATAGGTGACATATTAAGGAAATTATATCTGCATATATGAGTATCAGGATACGTATCATATCGTGACCTCTGTATCAGAATACGTATTGTATCGGAAGGCTCTTGGCAATACCCAGCCCTACAAGAAATATACAGCAAAAATGTGATGGGGGCCTAATTGAAACAGTCACATCTGCCGAGGTCTAAAATAAAGGGAGATATAATTCTGTCAGCAATGTTCAACTATCTTTCTCCTCACAAACTGCAATCTGACTGATGTAAAACTATGATAAATATTGACCACAAGAAGAATTTCCTATCACTACCTACACAAATAGATGAAAACGTGGACCCACTTTAGTTGTTATGTACAGCTGATTACAAATGATAAAACATCAATCTTTTCCCAAAGCAGACCTTGGTATATGTTAGCTTCTAAAACCTGTTGAATAAATAAAGCTTTGCACATACATATAACATGATTTCTTTATTCTCAGTGTGTGGCTTGTTCCAACCGCGCACAGAGCCGCTCCCACGTCTCACCAGAGTCTCAGAAAAAGTGATGATAGTCCTTCACGTCTGATGAAAACGGTTGAAAAACATGTCATCCGGGAGGCTACACTAAAATATTAAATTGTGCAACAACTTGTCATTCAAGGTGACAAGAGGGAAGCAGGCGAAGCTGAGGGAGTCACTGTCACGTGTCTCTCACTTTCTGCAAAAGAGCTTCAGGCAATGACAGCTGTGCACAAATGTGTAAACAGGATTTTAATAGGGGTTTAGGGTTTCATTTGCGTAGAAAAATAGAATGTGAACATGGGAAATTGTGGCTAATAACAGAACCTATTATGCAAAATTTGACTTTTATGAGCTTTTAACCATGTTGTTCCTTTTTCTCATTAACTTCTTGTTGTATTTAGGATTCACCACTGTAGCTATTTTGGCAAAAACAAACAAAATGTCCTACTTGCCTTTGGAAAGGGTGAATATTTAAAAAAAAAATCAATTTTCCTCCTTTTTGAGCATTTGGTTTTATTTATTTTCCATAATGTGTTCAGCTCTGTTTTGCAAGCTCATAAGGATATTAAAGGTGCACTGCGTAAGTTAAAATGCTCAATATTACGATATATCAAATTACCGTCCATTGGCACTTGCGTGGATGTACGCCATGACGTTTCGCAAACTTACCGAGGTTTCCTGTATAAGCGCAGACAGACTAGTAAATGTGAGTGGCACTGGTCGCATTCTCCGCTCTAGACCTCCTTCACTGGATTATTGTCATTATTTGTATTTATTTCGAATAAGCTCTCGTTTTATACAATGGACGACTGTTGTAATGACTGTTTACTAAAAAAAATAATAAATAATCAATGGTAAATACTGCCATCTAGCTTCCGCACCCCCGCGACACAGAAGAATTATCAAAGGGGCAAGTAGCACTCGAACATGTTTTTGAAAAAGAAGAACTGTGCTGGAGATCAATAGGACGCTCATCTGGTGACTATTCATTAGAGTAGAGCCTCAGGCCTGTCAAAGTACATTGTACATTTAGACACAGATTTAGTAGCTTAGCGGTTAACTGTTTGTCTTGGTCAGGTTTATGCTTTAGTAGAGTAATACCATTGAGCATTTAGTTTATGAGAAATTGGCCCTTTAAAAAGCTTGTTAACAATTTTCTCTCACAATAAAACAAATATTTTCCTCAAACTCTTACTAATCTTTCCTTGTCTAACTTTTGGAGTTTGCAAACTGAATAATAAATAATAAATAGTCGGCATCTACTTTTTCTTAGCTTTTTCTGCAAAGCTCCACTTTGCAGAAAAAAACAATGTGCCAAAAGAATAATTTAAGCCGTAAAATATGTCTTCAGCTGAAGATAGTCGATGGGTGCAGTGTCATTAAACGTGAAAGATGGCGCCCTTGTTCAAAACCTTTGCCACTTACACAGTGCACTTTTAAAAAGAGTGTAATAACACCTCAGCCATGTGCTTCCCACATCAGGAATTGAGTTAGAGCTTGATTTACAGGCCGTAAAGAAAACTACTAAGGGGAAAAAATCGAATCGATCTTTGCTGGATTTGATAATGCTGCAAGAATGTTCCAAACAAGTCTGAATGATTTATGGACTTATAAACTGCGCAGTTATCAAAGATCTATGACAGAGAAATCAGGGACATGTTTTCAGCTGTTTTTTATTACCTTTTTTTTGTTTTTTGAAAAACTCAAAAACATAGACTTAGCCAAATGCGTAGCCGTTAAATTGTCCAAAACACGATGATGATGTGATAGTTTATAACTCTGCACAGAGGCTCTTCTTTAAATCAATTGAAAATGTCCTCAAGCCAGAATAGATCAGAGGCAGATGATTCAACATGGTTACTTCTATAAAGAACCTAATTGAGATTGTTGTAATGTATTAAATAGATTAGAGGAAATTTGCTTCAGATTTATTCTGTAAAAAGACAGTGTGGTGCTACAGCATTGTTATGAAGGACAAAAGGAAACGTTTGGGAAAAGTGTACTATGACTTATCTCTGAGTGAATGATGAATGTGACTAATAGAAGTCCATTAATTTGGTGGTTCTTTGATGCCAGCTGCGTGCACAGACTTTATTCTGACCCATCCATCATGTACAAGAGAGAACAGGGGCTACTCCAGGACACAGGAGTCCAATAGTGACTCACCATTGGCCCGACCCGACACGGCAGCTTTTTAATCATTCATTAGTGCTGCGGCGGGGCAGGTGCTGCTGTTTGGGAGGTGGGTGGTGCGACACTTGTGTGGTAAACAATAAAAGTATGAAAGCAGGTGGGAGGCATTAAAAGTTGAACATGAAAAAGTAGCGTAGGTGATTTTGTTCTGTGTGATGTTTTCCCGTACTTCAAGTTGGATTTATTGCTGAAACATTTACAAAATTATTCATTAACACTATTAACTATTCATTGTGTCGTGTTGAAAAGACCTGCACAATGTAAATATCTCCAGTGATGAGACTAAGTCACCGTCTTTCAAATCCTCATATTCTATATTAAACGCTATTTTCTTCACTGTAGAAAAGTATAAGGGCATGTCATTTGATGGCTCCGTTGATTTATAGGTTGACTAAAAGAGCCACTAGGTTTTAAAGGGACTATACCCAATGTTTGCATCCTTAAAATGTAATGGAAATAATTTATTTTAAATTCTTTGTATCATAATTTAGGATTTGCTCAATTACCTAAAGCATCTCCGAATTGTTCACCAAAATGTGTTTTTCAACAGTTGTTAGGAGCTGTTGCAGGGAGACATGCCAATATGTAACGAGAGTTAGCCACAATGCTAACAACAACAGACAAACTTAATGGAGATTTGAGAACAAACGGGACATTCTTAGACGAAGAATCTAATAAATATCTGGATAGAACATTGCAAGCTCAACACTGTCTCGAGTTGAGGTAGTGGCCGCTCCATTGGTGCTGCAGCGAGAAAATCTCCTCAGTCTAGAAAGCCATCCATAGAGCACAATGTAATCACAAACTACTGCTGCTCACCTCACTGATCACTTACCCATTTCAAAATGGTTGGTCTTTGTGTCATATCATGAACTTTTTCTTGGTTCAAAAGTCTTCAGTTTCATTAAAAATAGGTTTTATTCTTTAGCTCCGGCTACAGCTCTGCTTGCTCTCGTAAGCTCCCGCTCTGATTGGTCAGCGTGGGTCACGTGTTACAATTTATCTCAACAACTCCTTCAACTTCCATACCTTTTTATGCCCAACAATCCACTCAAAAGAAAAGAACATTCAAATAAAGATAAAATAGTTAAGTCAATGGTCTGCTAAACATGAAAGACTGAGCCAAGGAACAGGCAATTACCAATTGTTATAAACGAAGGTCAAGGGGAGATTAAGCTAATTATAAAAATCACTTGAATACTTTAAGTACATTTGACAAAGCTAAACAGGCATAAAGCAAAGGTCAAAATAGTTAAACCTAAATTACATAAATAAAGTGCTTTTTTTTCACTCTGAAAATGTCAGGCATAATTACCCCACATGTGAGTTTAAATCCTTGACTGAGACTGATGATGTCTTTAATCTTCTCTAAGAAAATCCTGCTCTTTTTCTGGCTCAACACGGCATCTAGTCACAGAGTTTGATGGACGAGCAAATAAATGTACTTTTGCTACCCCATTTTTGCACCTTAAAACATAAACTAGCAGAAGTAATTCAGTTTAAATTGTTCAAATGAATTACTGTTCTGTGATTGTTCCTGTGTGTGGGACTAAGTAAGCCTGTCACAAATACCTCTAATTTTAAGAGACTGAAGGAAAACAATTTGATGGTAGTCAGAATCAAAAACAGGGATATTAAAATTATTAGGCTACTTTTCAGGTAACATATCAAAAGGACTAAAGAAATAATAATGTAATAATTGTAACAAATGAAGTACTTTTATCTGACTGTTTTATTACAATTTATTTTGTTGTTCAGATTTGTTATTGTGCAGTCAAGCCCAACCACAGAACATTATGTTTTGACAATGGGGATGAAAGAAAATTAAATATCAAACCTTTTTGTTTGCTCGTGACCTCAGTAGTTGGAAATAATCATTAGATTATGTTTTGGCTTGTTTTGTTCCCCTCACACCAACTGCAAAACTAATTAATTAAAAGTTGTGTTACTGGATTGTATGACAGAAAATGAGAAAATGTTTTATAATAGAGAGACACATCCTTAGAAAGTAGACTATCAAATTGTTTTTGTTTTAAGTTGAAAGTTGTAGAATAATTAATGGAAAGGACTAACACACACTACTGTTGTAACTGCACTTGAAGCATAAATAAATAAAAAAACAATAGTTTCTGCAAACCATTTGAGCAGAAACTGAAAACAATAATTTAAATCAGCTGTTTTATATTCCTAGGGAAAGTTAAACACTGTTTGACTAAATATTGCCTTTTGGAAAGTTTTAGAAAATGCAGGCACAAACAACAAAAAAGGGCAGAAGAAGTTAACTAAAATGATGGACAATCCTTGCATTATGGAGGGTTAGGTTGTTGTTGTTTTTTCGTTTGTTTGTGTTTTTAAGTGGAATAAAAGTTCAACTGACCATCACATTAAAAAAAAAGGCTGTTAAAATGGGATGTGCTGCAGGACTAAAGGAGAGAGATATATCACAGATATTTAGAGCAGGTGAAGTAGGAATATATTAACCTGGCCAGCCAGATGGATTACCTCGCAATTTTGTGGATGCAAAAATTTGTGATAATCCATCTGGCCTTCCAGCAGCTCGATTGGTTTGGAGTTCGACACAGCGAGTTACCGGCCCATCACATCGCAGCAGGGAGGGCTGAGGGGGTGGTCGCAAGAAGTACTGCTTGAATCAAACAAAACAAACATGGCAGCTCCCATGGATGTTTCTGCTGCTTTTGATTCTGTTTTAGCAGAAACAGAGTATTTTCTTTTTGAGGTGTGTGAGACTTGTTTTATCCCACTCGGACATTAGATACGCCATTATGATTGACTGAGCATAAATAAGGTGTGTCGATATATTTCATTAAACATCCCATTGACCTTTTCCTAAACGCTTTTAGCAAGTAAAGTTACGGACAGATATTGTGAAAGAATTCAAATCGAGCTCAACACATATCCATCGACGTGAGCCAGGTAAGGGATATGTAGATTATTAAAAAAGGAAAATGAAGAGTTTTCTGTTTTTCTAGTTCTTAATGGTGGACTGTGTAATTTTCTAGAGGTGAAAAGTCAACAATACAATTCAGTGGAAACAGAAAGTCAAAACCATACTTTGGAACATTGCTAACGGTGATAACTGTGTGCTATATAATCAAGTCTATTTTTGGTAATCAAGTCTATTTTTGGTATTTTTGGTCACCTCTAAAGTTTGCAATATTTCTGACTTGTAGAATGCTGTGATGATTACTGTAGCACAGTTTGGAATATTTTGACTTGACCACTGCAAATTAACTTAGTTTTCATTAAATCAACACCATGTCCAAATTTGAAGCCAGAAAAAGCTGATTTAGTGATTTGTTAGAGTGCAAAACGTACTATGCTGAAGTCCAGATTCTGCTCGATCCACTCCTGTCCGTCCTTGAACTCTTCTTGAAGTCCCATGATGAACAGTGTGTCCAAAGCGTCCACTATAGAGGCTCCTAACTGCGAATTACCTGTAAAACACAAAAAGCAATCAGACTAGAGAGAAGAGAAGTGTGCATCTCGCCCAAGGAAATCTCTCCACATAATCATACAGGAGAAATCGATTACATTGACACCACCATTTCCACCGGCATTGTCTGATAAATCTTTTCTCATTTCGTATCAGCTCCTCAGCATGGCTCCCTGCTGTGCTTATCTGTAGCTCCATTCAAAAAGAGAACGGCGGCTGGCTTCATGCAGCAGCCGCAGTCTTATTATCATTATAGACAGGAACTCCTAAATCACTCTAAAAATACATCGCGAGCGGGCGGGCGAGCAGAGGAGATAGTGAGATGCCCTGGCTCCCTGCCTGATCCTGACAGATTGGTCCGAGTGTTGGGAAGAGTACAGTGGCCCACTCCTTCTGTCTGTTTTAGCGCCTAAAGACTTGCTCCGGGTCGTCATCGCAGCGTGTCACAACTGAGCAGAAGAAACGAGCCTACTGGTCTACCGAAATACTCCACTGACATGACACATTGACTTGTACTCTTTCGTAAACAAGTTGCCACATCTTTTAATAATGCACATCAGTTGGATTATGTGGAAAAAAAATGCAGTATTTGTTAAATTAAATAAAAAAATTCCAACAAACTCCATCTTGGCCATGTTCTATAAAGTCGATGCTTTGCACATCTTTGAAGGAGCAGGTGAGCTGGAGATGATGTGCATAATGCTCGTAAAAAAGAATCCTGCAGTTTGACTATGTGCACAAAGCAATACATTTGTGCAATGTTTCTTCTTTATTTTACATTTTAAGAGCCGTCACAAGGCAGCCTGACAAATAATCGCAGAGACATACAAACTAAAGAGATATGACAAAAAAAATCTCTCACGGAAATCCTTACACTCGCCATGGCTCCCTGAACTCATAGAGGTACACAACAAGCTTAAATCGGGTTAATCTGTAGTGTGCAGAAGGCTTTAGTGAATGAATGAGAGAGTGAATGGTTATTGTCTGTATCTGTCTCTATGTGTTAAAACTGCAACAAGTTGGTCTCTGTCCAGTGTGTTGCCCCGCCTAAGGCCCAAAGTTATAGGATATGGCTCCAGTCAGCCGAGGTAGAAAATGAATGAAAAAAAGGCATGTTTTCTTGTGAAATAACTAAAATACATGCTTTTGCTCAGCTAAAAGTTATGGGGCTTTGATGGTTAAAACAGATAATTTTGATGATAATGAATCATCAAACCATCCTTTTCTTTCTCTTTCCAAGAATAGAAACCATGAAATTATATAAATAATTACTATACATTGAAACAGACTCTACTTAATACTACAGTGGACAGAAGACAAAAAAAAAACATTTTACAAAGTTAACCATTAATTACTGTTCTTGCAAAATCGAGGAGAATCCCAATTGGGTAATGACATGCACCACTAAATATCTCCCATTTCTTAGCTATATTTAGCCTTAGAAGATTGGGGTATATACGTTTGCACGGCAACTTTGGAAATGAGTTTGAATCCATCTCTTTTGTGTATAAACGTGGTCTCTCTTCTTGGCTCTAGCTGAGTCCTCTCTCCTCTTTGCTTCACCGCCTCCTCCCTGCTGCACCTAACCATCTGTTTTCTCTCATTCATCACTGTCTCACTGTGTTTTTCCTCGTCCTTTCTTGATCACTCCATTTGCTGCTGATGTGCCGATCCTTCTGCCGTCCACCATTAACAAAAAAGCGCTCAGAGCTATGCCAGATCAAGCCCACTTTCGCTTGTCCTCTGTCATATCTGTTTTACTATCGGTTGAGCCGCTGTTTGGCTGTGGTTTGGTGTCAGTCATAACTCTTTTCATTTGGGCCTCTTGAAGCTTTTTAAATCAGGCACATCAAATGGAGCTGAATTGGCAGTGCGAATTTGTAGTTTCAAAAGAGCTTATCAGAAACACACCAGCCATGGCAGGTTTAATTTCACATGGAAATACGCCACAGGGTTCATCTGCATAAAGCACACATAAGACTGATTCTGATCGCCACAACTTTCCATTTACGTTCATTTTCGCATAATTTAGAAAGAACATTTTGGCTTGACCACAAATTAATTAAGGCTTCCACCATCTGGCTTCTTGTTTGAATTGCTAATTGAACATTTCATTTGTCGGCTTTGGCTTATCACCACTGTGGATCACAGGTTGTTTGGACCAATCCTAGCAACCACAATTAATCATAAAACTAAATAGGGTAAAACATGGATAATGGCCAGTCTGTTGCACTGGGACTGCCTTGCAATCGAAAACATTGTGTTTTATCTAATGTCTTAGTTTCAGTGATCAACGTTTTAGCAAATTAACCACAGTTTTTAAAGAAAATGAGTTCAATTACAGTACTTACTAATACTGATACTGATACCACAACAGCATATGTTCTTTCATTGTACGGCTGGGCGATATTTATATCTCGATATATTTTTTCATCGCGATAAAGGATATATATCTCAATATAAAATCTAATTTTTTTAAGGCTATAGCCGAGGATTATAAGGCAGAAATGTAAATTTACCTTTAATAAGTTCATTTTAATGATGCCTTTCGCTGAGTGAAACTAAAATAACACAAAACTCAATGCACAACACAAGTTTAGAATTTGACTAATATAACAAATACAAAGTTTATTGATCTTCTCATTGCATTTCGTCTATTTCTGTTTTTATCAGTTTTATAAGCTTTTTTTACTCAGAATTACTTACTTCGATGTTTATGATATGGCCAAATTCATATCTTGTCCACTAAATATCTCAATATACGATATATATATCGATATATCGCCCAGCCCTATTTCATTGTGCAACACTTCAAGAAAAGTACAATTTTGTTCAGTTTGTGTGACTTTCTATAATATCAATATTTGCTCTAATGAGTATGTACAGAAGTTCAGGATTGCGCTCAGTAAGGACCATATAGGCCAAACTGGAGTGCTGAGATTTGTTAGGCGTATTTGATAAAATTATGTGCTGAAAAGACTGTCAGTGGTTACAAATAAAACCAAATTAAGCCTACCCCCAAAATTACATGTTAACCCTCATGGCAACCTTAGCTTGAATAATACAAACTCATATCTCTGTATTATTTTATACAACCCCAATTAGTCTGAACTTTTCCAAGCTACAAAAAGTTGTAAAATGTAAAGTGAAAGTATGAGCTCAAAGCAGCTTTTAATTACAGACTTGAGCAAAAAGCTCCTCACTGACAATTAGAAATGTGGGACTCCTGTCAATTATTTTGGTAAACCATTATTGGACAATTTTTCTTTCAATTAATCAATTATTTGTTTAGAAAACAAAAGTTACTTAAATAGATTTTTGCAAATTTAAGCTGAGGTACCATCGATTGAGAACATTCTGGAAGCTTTAAAGGTTAACTAGTGTTTACATTAAAAACTACTACAAACTAAACTAACTCTCCACAATCATTGTTCTATATCATCGCTGCGGTTTAACCAGAGTTTCTTCTCAGCCGATGGCATTTTGAAACTATCAGTTAACGTTTAGTCTATTACAAAATAGGTTGACAATTATTTCGATAATCCATTAGCTACAAATAATCTTTTGTTGCAGGCCTACCTCCACAACCCTAAAACTACTCAGTTTAATGTTTTGCTGCGCTGTCCCTTCATGGGCAAAGTCAACAGCCGTATCTCACATTTGTAAACACTGGCTTATCATCCAAATTTGTCCATTGCTTTTTTGATCTGCATCAGCAAGGACAAAAAAACTACTTATGTTTAGGGTTCCATCAAACACTGCCTTCTACTCACCTTCTCCCTTAGTACCTCAACTGAACTCTTGACTTCCTGTTAATTTATCACAATCTCACAGCTCCTGAGCACCTCCATTATCATGAAGCCCTCTCTCCATCTGCACAAGTTTCATTAGACACTGGGTTTCCACTATTGCATTCACATAAGGAAGGTAAATGTGAAGTCATTGTTCAGTGCGATTCCCTGTAGCATTAGGTGTAAGCAGTGATGGGAAACATGCTTATCCGAATCAGATAAATAAAAAAGAAGGACGGTGTTCGCATATACAGTAATGTTGTAATTTGTTTTTGCATGCGGATATTATTTTATGTACTACTCGGCTCTGTGCTGGAGATTTGTGGCTGTGTTTTGTTTTATGCTGGTACATTGTTTTCCCCATAGACTGCGCTGAGAAGCCTGACTAATAAGATACTCCACAAAAACAGATTCAGGCTGGGCTCTGCTGTTCCATTTTCTAGGACTCCCCTTCTCTCTCTTTCCCTACCCCACTCTCTCTATCCTCTCCCCCTTTCTCTCTCTCTCTCTCTCTCTCTCTCTCGGAGCAGCTCTCACTTACAGTGTACTGTGCTGTTTATGTCTACTGTTCTTGGTTCATCTGATTTCACCAGCTCTATGCCCGAACCGCGCTGCAGTCTCAATATAATTCCTATGAGAACTCAGACCAATTATTTTTTTGGGATGGTGTTGCAACTGAGTGTTACCTATGGTTTGAAAGTTTGGAGAAGTAACTGAGAAAGAAGGAGTGCAAATCTGTTCAAATACTTCTAGCTTTCACATGTCACAAATGTTTTGGCGCACAGTTAATGTCATCGCAATGCATTACTTTTTGGTTGCTATTACAGCTCAAGTGCTTTTTTCTTTTTACATTCGGAGCACTGCTTTTGATTATCACTGAAGAATAAATATGAATCAATTCAGACAGTATACAGTGGTTTGATTTTGTCACAAAGTCAGTCAAAGCAACTATTAGTATATTAAAAGAGCAATTAATATGACTATTGGAGAAATATTAGATTTTTTTTCTCTCATCAATGGCATTACAAAACTAAATGCAGTATTATTGTGCAGTTAGTTAGTCACTTAGTTAAAGCACTTCTGACTGCACTAAGCACAGAGAAGGGCATAGGTAACCAGAACTTTTTGAAGACCAATTGTGATTTACTGTAGTCTCTTCGATATGGATGCTGCAACACTTAGAACATTAAGTAAACGTATCTCAAATAGCAGCACCTGTTACTTGTCAACAACTGAAAGTGGTTAAACTTCACATGTAGAAAACACAAAAAATAAAGGGAAAGAACATTTGGCAAAGATAATCTATCTATGCCAAAAACCTATTTCTAAAAAAGTGGAAAAAGACTAAAAAAGACAACACTTTAACTATCATGTGTTGATGTTCTGAAAAACCCTAAACTGTTCATCTTTTGAGCAATGCAAATTAAACCAAATTATGATTGTGCCTGGAAGCAGTCAGAGGTAAATGAGGAAAATGGTGCTTTGCAAATCAATTAGTTGAATTACAGAGAGACAATGACATCGTTTTGATCTGAATGTAACAGAGAGAAACATGAACAAACTTTTGATTTATGCTGTTCTATCACCACAGATCCTTTTCTCACTGTGATGTCTATTCTGAGACAGGCAGGGTACTTGTTTTAGCAAATCTCTATAGCTGCCACATGTTAACACCTCTGCTTTCAGCCATGACTTTTTCACAGCTCTTCTTCAAGAAGTTTTCACTTTTCACCGTTTCTGTTAGCAAAATTTTGCAAATCCTCATCTCCCCTAAGCCATGGTTTAGGAATAACCGTCTTACAAACACTAACAACGTATTGTTATTTCACCAAATATAAATTAACATGGCAAAATTGTATGGAGGGATTTTTTTGTTTATCAATATGGGCAATGCGCCACCCTGGCAACTGCTGATTGCCAGGAGACAGAACTGTTTCCGACTCAAGAGTTTGTCACTGGTGGGAAACGTTCTTCGCAACAACAGTGATGAAATCGGACAACTCAGAAACAAGGTGACGTGAAACTACGAAAAAACCTTCTATTAAAGAATTGTGACCAAACTGGAAATGCCAGTGTAAATGTCCGCTAGGGCTTTTCTCATAAAAGGAGGACAAAGATTTGGAAAGTTATGCTGACTGTGGCTAAGCTTTTTGCACACTGTTATGGAAGTAAAGTATGTGGACTATTTCGAAATGCCAAGGGCACAAGGTTTTTCAGGCATTTTGTAATTCAAACTTCTGTTGCCTCAAACATTATAGGCAAAATTAAATCTTAATACAACACTTAAAACACCCTGCACACCGGAGGATTTCAAAATTTTAAAAATGTATTTTGCAAGGACATGTGATTATTTAACAGTCACAAAGTTGTCACAGAGTGACTACTTTGGCCCCCAGTTGTCAACTCTGTTTCTTTGCTTTGCAGACCTAAAATCATGAAATGTGCAGAAGGCTTGAGCACTGAAATTGCTACAGCATCAAACCTCTTCAGATTCACAGTCACCTTCACTCTTTGCTTAAAAGTACAGTGTGTAGCGCTCTGTTGTGCTGCTGATTGTGGTCCAGGGAGTATTTTCAGTCTGTTCGGAATGAGCCCAGCAGCTAGAAACAAAGGCCAGCTCCAACCAGGGCTGTGTGCAGCCTGATGCCATTGGGGCCACTGGTTACCAACTTCTCTGGCACCAGACCTAGACATCTGCTGTGTTATGTTCACTGCCTCAGAGAGTTAGAGAAGAGGCCTCATGTCCCAGTGCCCCACGCCAGCACCAAACCACTGTCCGCCTCAACGGCTCCAGGATACATGCCAGCTGACTCCAGGCGGCAGTTTGTGCAAAGTTATTTGATACAACAAAAAGAATGAAAAAACACAAACAAGAATTTGATTGTATTGATTGGATCAAATTCACTATTATGTTGGAGCAAAAACTACAGTATCCATTCACAAATATAAGTTCACCACATCTTTTGGCTGAATTTGACAAACTTAAAGTTAAAATTTACACTTTAGCAGAACCACTATCAATGGCAGGCATCAAGGCCATCACCAAAAGCAAATAATTGTTCAGCTGACATTAAAGTAATTTCAGACTCAACAGAAGGCAATTACACAAATGCCACACAGATGATTCAGGTGCTGCGTGTGCAGAACAAAAAGGGCAACATCTCATGAAATACCAGAGGCTTAATTTCATGTGGTACTGTTAATCTAAAGAGCAACTGTAATTTGTTTCAATATTTACATGTAAAATTACAAATCTCTGACAAGTATGCAGGCTAGCTTACATTGTCAGGTGTGATCCAACATAGATGACAAAGATGCTGCTGTATTCAAGCAAATTCAGAAACAAGAGTTGAATCAGCATCTGTGTTAAAGAGACAATTCACTCAGACCAACCAAAAATATCATAGCATCATATTTTTCTCTATTTGAAGGGCTTAAGCACAATGTTTCAGCGTACAAGTGCAGGTCTGTGTGCTTCTGTTTAAAATGAGAAATAACACTTGGTTTTTGGGTCAATGGATTTTACCTGATGAAAATCAAGTACATTGTTGTCATAGCAATGAACACATTATAGTTTTTAAATGCTTAAAATGTCACCTACAAAAGAAAAACCTGCACAGCCATCCTGCAATCTTCCCAAATTGAATATGCTTGCCTTATTAAAATCTAGTTTGTTTTGTGTCTTTTAATTAAGCATCAATCATAACCTTCCCTTTCTTTCTCTCCCATTAAAAACTTGAGTTTTCAAATCCTCATAAAAGGACGATCAGTCTCCTCCTGTTCAAACCTACATCACTGCATCAGTGTATTTGAGTCCGCTCTAAAACAGCAGGCAGCTGAGGCTCATTAAGTGGGAGTAATAATGCATTTATTATCTTATATCTGGTACAAACACTTTTGCCATTAGTTATGAAAACATTTACTGGTGTGTTATTGTCTGAGAGAAGAGATTTGAAATTGATGAAGGAAACATTACGGTGATGCCAGACAAGAGAGTTTAGAGAGGAGTGAAATGATAAAAGATACTATTTCACAATGGGATTTGTTCCCACTTTAGAACAGCAAAAATAGAAATCTTTTATAACAGTATGATGCTAATTACAAACTATAGGAGCTGATATAAAGGAATAGGCATTTGATATTGAAAGTTCTTGACAATATTCTTATTGATGATATTGAACAAAAAAAAAAAAACATTGGGCGTCAGTGTGATGAGAGTCTAGTCTCTGTGTGCACGTGCCGATCTAACTTTGTCCTCAAAGAATCACATTTGCAACTCTAAATAAGACTACAGATTAAAATTTGAAATAATCAATAGCACAACAACACTACAGCCCAATGTTATTGAATTTCAGGTGGACAGCAACTGGCCTGTAACTGCCATAATTAGAATGTAATTCACTAAAAAATGTTTGCATATTTGCATCATAATGCCAAAGCAGAACTGAGAAAGCAGTACCCCCCCCCCCCCTCTCAAAAACTGCTTTATTGAAATAAAGCAAAAATACACAATAAAACATTTTAAACTTCCAAAAATAAAACTAAAACAAACATGGTCCGGTTGGTGTAAAGAACTTGCAAGGACTGGTTTTCCACCAAGAAGGAGCAGAGAGAGCTGACGCATGCTACAAATCAGATCACAGAAACTTAAAAGACATTTAACAAGGTGAAAATATTATTTAGTTCTCCTTTAAAATGCAAATATCACTATCTGTAAATATTGAATAAGGATCCAGGTCGGTATAAAAAATTCACTTTGATAAACCCTAATATAATACACAATTGTGCATTATATTGTAATGTGTTTTTTAGATTTTATTAGTTTGTTTTTACGAAGGCCATTGAACTGAACTTTTGGAGAAAAAAATTCAGAGCACAATTTTACAAAACGTAAATAATAATATTTGATTGCAGAGAACATTGCACAATTATAGTCTTTGTAATTTGGTTAAAAACACAATTTTGCCTCAGCCAGGATCTTATGATCTTTGGCCTCTCAGAGTATATTCTATTAGTGCATCGTCAAGTTTGGGTAATGTAAGCACTGCTGCTGGCACAAGTTTTAAGCAAGTTGCCCAGTTTTGTGTTTGGCATCCCATGTAACAGAGAGCACACAGATCACACAGTAATAAGTGAAATAGCCTGTAGTGAAACTTTAGCTGCTGATGCTAAAACTCAGCCAGGAAGTCATTATGTTCCAAAGACAATAAACAGCAGACGCCTGATGAGGCAGAAGTTGTGTATATCACAATAAGACTCTGACAGCTTAAAGCAGATCCGAGCAGGCTTAGATCCATTGTTGATTAAACCAACAACACTGTAGTCCATATCAAACTGTGACAGATTACATTTACTCTTGTTTACGTGACATAGAGAAGGCAAACAACGCAGAATGTTTTACTAGCAGCATTCAAGGTTGAACTTATGACAGGCTACACATTACTGAGCAGTACATCACTACAACAGTGCCTCAGTCTGACTCAGTCCTTACACATGACTGCATTGAAAATTGTTTCAATACAATGCTATCCCAGAATGCACCACTCTGTTCTTGGCCCTGGAAGCAAATCACATGAAGACATGACCTAGATGCTGGATAAGAAACAAGCGTATAGCTGTGAGCAAAAGGAGACCCCAGAGTTCATATATCTGATAAGATGTGAAAAGATATGTGTGTCTGTGTGTGAGGTGTGACTTCAAAAGTGATATAGATTCAACACAGCTACTATTATGTAACCACAGCCCAGCCTGTCAAACTAAATCAACCAATAATAGATCAAATGATGGAAATAATGCGGATATGATAATATAAGTACACTGTAAATCCAAATTACTTGTCAGTTTTGCAAACAAGATTGGGTTTGGAATATTCAGAACTATACAGTATGACATATCTTTGCTCAGTGGTTCACCATATTCACCTAACACCTTCAGACTGCATGTTATAATTCTTATATTAATTTCCTGATACTACTTCAATAATAAGTTTATATAAAGTGTATGTTTTTAAGAATTAAATGTTCAATTTGTAGTTAGAGGGTATTTTGCAGTGTGGTATATTGTATACAGATTTTAACAGACTAATTTCAGAATCTTTTAAGACAATTAGAGTGAATCTTTGCGGCTGCTTTCACATCTGGTCAAGCTGCTCCTGATTCCAGTTACAATGCTGTTGTGAATACTAAATGAGTGTTTTCTTTTTATCTCTCTCTTTCACCTCTCTTTATCTCTGTCTTTTGCACTCGCTCTCTCTTTCTCTCTCTCTCTCTCTCTCAATTGCATCAGCCCTGTAAAACAAGAAAGCCTCTTTTGATTGATTTAAGATTAAAAAAATCCTTGAACCATGCATTAATAAAACTTGAGCCTAGATGAAAAAACGTTGGCAAAACAAGCCAGCCTTTACCTTAGATCAGGAGGTGTGTATTACTGAGATTAGATAAATGGTGGCCTCTATGGAGAACTGCATGTAAGTAATCTCATAATGGACAAAGCGGGTGTCATTAATAATGTGTTAGTGATGGGGCAGCCAGGTGTCCACACTTTTACATGGTCTCTTCTGCTCAGTCCAGCGCTGGCCTTCAGCTGCCCGCCTCCGGCACAGGCTGTATCGTTTACTGCCAATATGTGGAGCTGCCGGTGGGAAAAGGCCACGCAGTGACACAAGTGACAGATTCTACGGCTTAGATTAAAGTGATCAGAGCATGAGCCTCAAGAGAAGTGATGAAGAGGAGGTGTCACTGGCAGAGGGCAGTCCCGGGACAGCACTGGGATCCACTGTGGATCAGATTAAATACAATGAAATCTCTGCAATAAGGTCACTCATGAAAGTCACTGAGATTATAGAATCAATCAGGTCAGCACATGATCACTGCATTATTCTGGTGGTTAACCACAACAAATGACTTAAGCCACAGACTACAGAGGTTTTAATCTATAAATTGAATAAATAGTGCTGAGCAGGTAATGTTGTTTTTCCACAACATTTTATGGAAATTTAATTAATGTGAGGAGAACAATGTAATTATTCATTTATACACAAAAAAAAATTTAAAAGATGTAATGTCTCTATCCAGTTTTCTGGTCTGAACACTCTTTTTGTCACATCTCAAGCTAAACTCAAACAGAAACGTAAAATCCGTTTTTAGAAATCTCTATTTAGAACTAAACTAAATTTCACTGCATTTACAGTTTCAGGTTTGTGATTTGATCAGTAATTATACATTTTAAAAACAATTGTGCCTTATGAAATATTGCCTCTACATCTTGGGTGAGCAGCCACTTTTGTTTTAATAAGGACAAACAATGCATGATCCAGATAATCCACCATCAATCCCACCGATCTAAAACCAGCACAAACTGATACTGACATCTGTATAATGATGTAAAAATGAAATAATAATGATGTAATAATGAAATAGTATCAGGCAAACAGATTCTCCATCCAAAGCATGTTAGATCTAATGCAGAGACTGAAATTTAATTCATGCAGAAAAGTGAATCACAAACTTAAAAATAGAAAAATAATAATCTGATTTGGTTTAGAGTTCTTCCATAAAACATGAGGATTTGCAGAGAGCGATACCACAACATGAAGGACAGGCAGCGGTGTGGCTTTACAAACACAAGTCCAGATCAATGTAAAATGAGCCCTTTCTCCTGGGAGCTGTTTTGAACAAACACAGAGCCAAGTGTTTAAAGATGAGACTGTGTTGTCCATCTTCAACAAAGGAGACCCACAGAGGCAGCTACAGCCCTGCTTTAACTGACCCCTGTCCAGTCAGGTCAAATCCTTTCATGTCCACTCAATAGTGCGACGCCTTGCAATTACCCGTAGGTTATTGTGATGAATAGTATTGAACATGTTAAGTGTATTCATAGCCCAGCGACGCAAAGCCAAAACAACAGCGATTTGAGACCTTGCTTATAAGATCCCCACTGAAACTCATTACAGCAGACGCACAAGACCAAGCCTTTGTCACGACACCACCATCCACTTAAACTTTGACCGAGGAAAGTGGGAACAAATGCCCAGAGGCAAATAGAGGAGAAACATCATTGTGTGTGGAAAATCAACAATGCAAGTTGACCTACATGTGTCACTATGTAGCTTCTGGATGTTATGTTGCGTTAAGGCCACTAATATTCATTACAGAACAACAGCTAAGATAAATATTGTTTGTTGGAGTTTATTCTTGTAGATATTTTACAGAAAAAGACAACATCAATACTAAGAAAAATTGGCTGTTGCGCATCATATGGCCATCATCACTTTCTAGAACATGAATGCAATCTACTAAAACTGGTATTTTCAAAAAGCCGCAAGTCTCAAAACAAACATGGAATTAGCGTGGGTTCAGCTAGAAACCTTTTGAATAGCATCGATGAGAAAACTTTAAAACCAGGCTGAGATCAATGTGCTATTGTGTGACGCTTGTATATGGCGTACATAAAGATCCAGAACAGATTTGATGCTCTGCTGAACGCCTTCCCGCACTCTCTGCTCCCAGCGTGAAGTCTCCACCATAACTGCCACGCACAATGAGGCTGTATCTAAGTGAGCGTGAATGTATCGAGGCTGTGGTGTCAGACATCTTCAACCACGCTTCCTTTACAAGACAAGACCTCGGCTGAACCACTTCAACACAAGACAAAGGATGCGTTTATGTCTATGCTTAGAATCAGCTCTGCTCATTTCTACAGGCGACGAACCAGGGCCAATGGTGAACTCAAGGTTATCGGAGTGAGGTGTCGCATAGAGAAGCAGAGAGCTCCTGTTACCACGGCAGCGTCTGTGTCAGCTGCAGGGCCGACTTTTGCTTTGTGTCTATAATGAGTTTTACTTTTCCAACATGTACAGCTTTGACCTCAACATTTAAATGTATGAAATTAAACATTTAAGTTTAGTTAAGCGTGTGTCCTGTTAGAAAAATGTTTCAATGAAATACCTGAGGTGTGTAGTCATGATAGTAAATGTATGTAATATTGTACAAGCAACACAAAACGACTGACTTCCAATTCAGTTTAAATGCACTTTAATCAGTTTTGAAACTTTTCTAATTAATCTCAAGCATTCAAATTATTTACCACAGTAAGTTTTGTTGTCACGGTTATGATAACAACACTTCGCTTACAAATAGTGATGTATCGATCCAGTTTTTTTCTGTTCTGATACCAATTCCAATACTTTGGCTTTAAGTATTTGCTGATACCGGATTTCGACCGATACTAGTGCAAGGACTGAAATACCTTATTTTTCAAACCAAACCAAAGATAAAATGTGAGAAAATTATGAAATGTTCTGGATCAACATCAGCGAGTAACTTAGTCTCAATATGTCCAGTGGTATCGGCTGAACGAATATCATGGAGCCGATACCCGATCCAGCACCGATATCCAGATCAATGCATCCCTACAAACATGGTTGTACCAGCTTATCAAAGCCTGATCACTGATCTGAGAAGCTCAGTGAGTTGGATCTGCTGGAAGAGGAGATTTCTGGAACCCCAGTTGTGTCGTTAGGCAAGACACCTCACCTCACAAAAATTAGCCAATAATGATCTGGCTTGTGAGTGAATGCTTGGCACTCAAGAGTGAAATTAATGAAAATGTGAGACGTTGAATGTCATGAAAAGAGCTGAATAAAAAATTCAATTATTTTCTTTCACTTGTTTTCGTTAAGGGTCACTGGTGCCTTAGGCAGAGGAACACCCTGGACAGTGGTCAACTCGTAGCAGGGCTAACACATAGAACAAACACATTCTCATTATTTAGTAGGGGAATTTACATAGATGCCAGAAACATTTCAACTCCACTCAGAGAGACTGTGAAATGTTGATTTGATTCAACCAGAGATTCGAACCTGTGAGCTTTTTATTGGGAAGCCAGCTAACCACTTTGCTCCCATGTTATAATAGAAAGTGTTAAAATTATAATAGCAGTGTCAAGGTACTTCTGGTTCATCATGACAAAAATGACTTGATAATTACATGAGACAGCACACAGCAATCTTATTTTGCCCTTGATAGCTGTTTTTACAATACACAGTATCTGCATTGGGGGGAAATAATGTCATTATCTTTTAAAGAGTCAAGTAATCTGTATTATTTATTCCATGTTTTGCATTTTCACACCTGCTATATGTGCTAGCCATGGATCTTGGTACATTTTGTTCACGCCAACCTATACACTTGCATTCTTGTGCCAATGAAAACCTCTCTGCTGTCACCCACACATAGCTCGAGCTCAGAGGTTGTGTAAGGAGACAGGAAGTGCCTCATCAATAATGGACGTGTGGTTGTGTGTGTGGTTCATGCACTCGGGCCACCTTGTAACTAATAACCTGCAGATACAAACTCAGCTATTACAGCCAGACAGGAGAATACAACAGGCAGCAGCAGAAATAAACATCATCTATCTACTGTTTAGCGTCAACACACAAAATAACGCTGGTGGGTCGAGACAATTTGCCGATGGAAATTTTCAATTTGCAACAAAACCATTGTATGAATGCGCCCTCACACCATGCACGCTGCACTGCATAGGGACACAGCAAAACAGAGGTACAAGATTTATAATCTAATAGCAAATTTATTGTTTGCCATTGTACCATGCCAATACCATCTATGTAAACCTATAAAAGCCTCTCAAATATGTTGTTTTTCATTTTATGTAAAATAAGCCACCTTGTGTTCACTTATGGAGAAGAGGAGAGAGATGTAATGGGCAATGACTTTTTACACAATTAGACCCTAAATGCTGTCATCATCTAATATTAAACATTTTTGGTTGGATTTATGGACAAAAAGTCTATTTTAAATTTTGAAATATACCGGTAGGCAAGTTATTTGGTCAAGCTTACCAAAGATATTTGTGGAATGTCCTTTCTTTGCGATAGGTTTGAGTTCGTTGTGACCCCAGCCGTACTGTCTGTAGCTGTCCCAGGCATGTTTCATCATCTGCAAAACAAAAACAATTCATAGGCTCATTGAAATGTCAATGCTGGATCTATTCGTTACATAGGAGTGATAGTTTTCCCCTTAGGGATTTTACTAATACACATGTCTTGTAAATCACAGAGTAGAGACCCCCCATCCCCACTTGACCTTTAGAAGAAAGATGTGAGAAAGACCTGGCCACGAGGCATGAGAGAGCAGATGATTTCTGACACAGAGACTGAGTAAGCAAAGCAGCTCCAGGGCAAACTCTACAGATGACACCACACTACTGACACTTCCATTTCAAATAGCATTCTCTTTTTTTTTTTTTTAGATTACACACTGGTACCTATTATTGTGAATGGAGCTGGACAATACTTACAAAAATGTGAATGTCAATATTTTTGGGAGTGTCTTACAATATTAAGGTCAGCTCAAAAAAATGTGTTAAAAGTTATTAGCTTAGTTTATGTCAGATGTAAAAATCTCACAAAATTGCAGAAATAGACCCTTATTTTAAAATGTAAACATAATATACAGTATATCTTTAGCAGCTCTTCTGGTGACGCTTTTACTGTAAATAATATACACAACACATTTATGATATCGTTTAGTAACATTCACAATATTATCTATTTATATACTGTCCATCTTCCTGTAAATTGAAAAAAAGAGAGAGGTGTAATAGTGATTCACCAAAATTTATAATTATTTTCTTGCAACAATTTGATTTTATATTAGTTTGTAAATTTAGAAAAATTAAATCAGAAAAATATTAAATGTGGCTGTACAAAACACTACACGAGTGAAATTATTAGCAGTACAATAACAAGCAGAAGCATGAGATCAGAGGAGCAGCCGCTTGGTGACAGTATTTCTTAGCTTTTCCTCAGAGGTTTCTCAGCTCCTGCAGGGATCCTTGAAGTCTGGAGAGAGCCACGTTAATAAAAACAAGGTGTGTTCTTGGCCTTGCTTGTTCCATGACGTTGCACAGACACTGGGGGATTATAAATCAGATTATATACAGACATGGACACTTAAAAGCTGGCACGCTCTCTCTGATCGCTGTTGATTGGATGCTTCATCAAGCCTTGATTGGTCCATATGGCAAGGACAAGCGCGGGGAACGCAAGCTTGTTGACAATGTTGACACATGACTTGTTCCAGAAGGACCTTGGGAAAGTAATTGGTTATTAAGCGGCCAAATTCTAGATTGATTTTGACAGCAGCTCTAGTCCTCGCCACCAGGACACCTTGAAAACAGGACTGGGAAATTACATTATACAAGCCAAAATACCAGATAATGTCCTAGTTTATCCATTCATTACTCCAAGATCAAAGTCTTCTAAAGACAGATCAATGCACAGGCATGAGACACAAACCGTACTGTATACTCTGTAAAAGGAGACCTATGTAAATAAACCTTTATGAAATCATTACCATGTTATGTGTTTCTACATTATTTATTTTATTCATGCATTATAGTCTTAAGTTTTAAGAACCCTTCAGAAATTTCTCAATTGAAAAGCCACCCAAGTTCACAACTTAATACCTTCTATTTAAAGTTGCAGTAACTAACTTCTTTAGTTATAAATTTGTGACCTTTGTGGTTTCCACTAAAAAGTCTATGTTACATGCAGCACTTTGTGAAAAAATGAACCACTGAGTATTGTCTGAACTAAATCATTAGTTTTCAACAATGTAGCTCTGATTGGTGAGCTTGGTGCCTTTGCTGTTTGTCAAAAGTGTCTTTTAAGATATAATTGGAACCAAAATGAATCCATGTCAATATTAATCATGTGTTGAAGGACTTAGAAGAGAAAGTTGTCAGATTTACGTTTGTTTAGGTGTAAAAAAACAGCTACCACCTTTAACAGCTCTTATATTCACAAATAAGATCTCAAAATGCTACTTTGTGACAGACAATAAACTATGATTTTCCTTTGTGCTGGGCGTGAGGAGACCTTTAGGACTGTGGCTGTGTACACGTATACTATTATCGTTTTGAGAAGTGATCTGCTTATTTCTATGTGGGCCAGTCACCAAAGTGCCACAGTGAATATATTAATCACAGCACATTATGCTCCGGAGCACAGTTTGGAACGGCCCAGCGCTCCAGGACTGGCCCTGTGTTATTAAGGTCAGAGTCGGAGGAGATTAAAACCACTCCCCCTCCACCCCCTCCTCCACCCTCCTCTGATGAGTCTGAGAGGAAAAGTGAAGCGTCAACTCCACTGGTGGCTTTGATAAAGATGGGATTTGAATATTTACTTTGAGGGTCATTTTAAGGTTGATTTGTCTGAGCAGTAAGAATAAAAGTTATTTTATGACAAATGGCTTGACTCAAGTTTTTTTTTACTAAAGTAAGGCTGATATTCGTACTCTGGTTTAGCATAAATATCTTTTAATGTGCTCTGATTCATTTTACACTAGATGAAAAGGGGAAACTGTATTGTTGTTACCAGGTTCAAGTATTCATTGGGTTTTTATACAGTATATTACCTGAACAAATAAAACCCACTTTTCATTAACAAAATAAAATCTATTCTAAATGTGCCTGAATCTTTAGTTTTTTATTTTGATGTTGGTCAGACTAGACACTTCATGCTGCTGCAGCCAGGTAGGGTTTTGATGTTAATGGCCAGAAGACTGTAAAAGGTGCTTTGACCTTCACAGTGGAAGCCAAACGCCGGCCCACTAGTCGCCTGGGTCTGGTCTGGGCTAAAAAGCAGCATAATCAGCCTCCAGCAATCTCTTTCCCAAAGGACAGGCAAGCGTGACTCATGTAACCATAGCCCTAATATACTAAAGTCCCACACACGCTCAAACGGACCGACCCTGGAGCTGTAAAATATTCATAAATCCCTTACAGCCGCTGCTACAGAGAACAGCCATTACTTGTGTATTGTTCAGTTTTAATCTGCACAGCCTGGGAGTGCAGTGACAGATTTCAGAGGTTTGGGAGCTGAGGGGGTGACCTCCTGAGTCATTTTGACTGATTTAAGGCACATATCCCACATGCCCTTGTCTTTCACATCTCCTTCCAACTCGCCCCGCAGAGAATTTCACTGCCCTAATAGAAACCCACTCAAAAGATGTAAGAGGACAAGGGAGTAAGATATCGCAAAGACTTCTTACAGAGAAAGGTAAATTCAGCTGAGCGCAGACAATAAATCTGTCCTGAATTCTATCTAGGGTTTTAGACTAGACTGGAGATGTGTTGGAATTATTATCATGTGTGCTGAAACTTCAAAGCCCCATGTGTTAGGAAGAAATAAACAGCTGAATAAAAGTGAGCAGGCTTGAATTAACTCACTGTCTGGAAGAGGGGCCATGCTGTATATAGCTTACACTCTGGAAATGTACATGGTGTCACGTTGAATCTTAATCCGTTCTAGATAAATTCAGATCTGCATCAGGCCTGGACTCAATCTTTAAGTAAAAGAGATAAAATACTGTAAATGTTTTAATGAAAAAAAATTTTATGAAATCAACATTAATTAATGGAGACCAATTCTGTTTTCACGAGTCAAAAGTAAATACAAACAGGTGGCCAGGGATAGGTAGCAAGTGCAAACAATACGTTTCTGAGCACTCAGAAGAAAGACATGACCTGTACAACAATACAACATTAATTAAACAGGCATGAAGTAACTCAAATACAACTTTGAGTAAACTATGATAAGAAACATTGTAATAACATGGTGTTTAACTAAGAAAAGTAAATTTTATACAATAGGTCTCCATTAATCTAAATAGATGTAAATGGGGGTGACAGGAGGAAAAATTCAATGGAGGTACAGACCAATGTTATTACTATGTTCAGTAGTTTTTTTTAAGTTTTGTATGTGTATCAATGGAACCATGTATCAAAAAAATTTGATGCAGTATTATGCTTTGGTTCAGATCTTCAGCAGACTGTATATGGCAAATTTATCTACTGTTTCCAGGCCTTTTTTGGACATTTTTGTGCAAACTCGTTATTTTGGCATTATGTGTGCAAAAACCGCGGCTGTACTGCCACGATGGGCAAACGCTGTCAGTGCATTTTCAGTACCCTCCGACGTCACAGTGTATTGACGAGGCAGACGAGCCGCCCAGATGATTTATCTAAACTCCTCCCTCTGACATCGCTGCTGTGGAGAGTTGAAAAAGATCACCGCTGCGTAATGACATCAGCCTTCATTTGGCTCAGCTTGTTGAGTGAGTGGCGCGTTGTGCCATCACTAGTTCATCGATGCGCTGGTTCGGAACTTGTGCCTGTGTTTTTATTTTCGATTTTCATTTTTAGAAAATACTCACATAACAGGCTCATGCGCTTATGTAGCGGCCTAAAGCAAGGTGTCATACGTATGATTTGCAAAGCAAATCTAAAAAATCTTTACGTGCAAGTAAGCAAAGACTTGGGCTATTGCTGTACAGCTCCCTCCGCTGCAAATCTCACGTCAGGACCGGGACCGCTCCGACACAAAACTCACATTTACCAACCTCCTGTTCATATTTGGTGCTGTCAATCAAAGTCTGTTCACACCCACCTGGGCGTCTCTTCAAAGTCCTCCTGCATCTCCCACTTTTGCGAGCCTGTTTGAGGTTCAGTTGTGGGCGGAGTAAGTCTCTGAAAGCGTGTTTAGCCTCACTATGTGCATTTTCTGTTCTGAAGTAGATAATCTCCACGATTTCTATAAGATATGAGCATTCAATCTGAAGATAAGAGCAACAATTGCTCAAGGCTCCGGCTGATACTCAGGTGAACTAAATAAAAAAGAAAATGTTGTTATTGTGCATTAAGCACTCAGGGGACAGAGACACGGGGGGCTGTGGATCTTCTTCACTGCCATTATCTCTGACATCCCTTTTACATCATCAGCACTAATTGGAGAGGCTAATTAAAACCATCACATACCAAAATTATGTCTCAAGATCCCATACTCCCATACAAGAACTGCTTTAAAGATAATTATAGTGACAAAAAGAGTCAAATCAAAGAAGATTTTAGCGTTTCCCAAAAGATGAACAATAATAGGTAAAACAAATGATACTTTATGATTGTGGTACAGTGACATATGTATCATTTTTGTTCTGTTACATGTGCCACATGTGTGTTTAATATATTGATAATTTCATTAGATTAATTGATTAGTTGTTCATGTCACAAAACAAATGATCGACATATGAGACTTTAAGAAAATTTGACCAAAAATATCTTAGACAAGTAAAAAATGCTATCTATCTTTCATAATTTAGGTGACACACATTTTCTTTTCTTACATCAAGTTAAAGGTTGTGTGGAGGATTTTCCAAAGAAAGACAAATCCAGCAACTCCTCCACTGCTAACTGGACCAGTGAGTTACTTAGGAACATGGGTTTGATTGACAGGCTAACAGGCATAGATAAAGAGGTACCTCCTTTTTTATTGGCCAACGTTTTACTGGTACACCATGTCCACTTTTCATTTACTCTTACGATTCTTTTTCGGTTTATTATAAACACAAGACTCCTAGAACAAGATGTGTTCAAGATGTGTAACTAGTGAATTTTGGAAAACTCAGATATGTTCTTAATTAATGACATTTTAACTTGACTAAATGTTTTTATTTTGCAGTAAAACAATTTTTATCTCATTCATTTTTACTTATGTCTAGTGTCATTTTGAAGTAACTGCTTTTTATCTGATTTCTAAATCCATTTCTCTCAGCCCATAAAAGTTTTTGGAGTCTGTGTGCAGTAAAGTAAATGAATAATTACTAGATAAATCAATTAACTTGTTATGGCCTTAGTTTAATACACAAAAAACAATTCATCTTTCAGTTGTTGGCAAAAAATCCAATAACTGGCTAAACTAAATTCACTGACTATTTTTTTCCTTTACAACAAACACTTCTGAATTCTGTGAAAAACACACAAGGTGGTGAAAGTTTGAGCACTTAGCAGCACCTGAGGAAGCGGTCGTGCGAACTGAAAAGAGAGTGGAGGAGGTATGCACAGTGTAAAGGGCAAAGTGGTGCACTGTATTGAAAAGGTTAATGCCATTACTCAGGAAAAGCCAAACAGCTGCAGTCATGCCGACATATACAATCATACATAATAAATATAACATAATGTGCTCTGCTGGGGTTGTGGCTGTCAAAAGTCCTCGCATGCTACCACTTTATGTTGAACAGTGGCAAGACAATTCAATGCATATGAGCAGTCACAACCTTTGCACTGTCGAGCCTAATGATGTTACCATTTTTTTGAAATAAATAACTTAAATAAAAAGATTTCTATGCTTTAATAAAGCAGCGCCTGATTTGCACAATCCCTTATTTCCAGCTTGAAATAATATTCCAGACTGTTTTAAAGAGCATGTTTTTTGTTTGTTTTTTTGTACTTTTAACTTAAATATTGAAATATTTATATTTATAGTGGAAATGACAGGTTAGGCATATTTTTATAAAACACGAAGAACAGGATTATATTTAAGATTTCACCAAACATTTTGCTTGTTTTCACCTACATTGGCTATTTTTATGAGATTTGTAGTTGTTTTTTGTCCAGCAATACTACATACGTATGTAGAGGGGAACCCACAACTGTTACCTAGCAACCGCACTGTAAATGTGGGCTAAAACTCATTAAACACATTAAATTAGTAGACACACAATCAGCAGCTCTGCTCTGTTGCTTCAACTCAAACAGCGTAGAGGTGATGACGCAAATCAATTGACCCCAATGGCAGAAGTTTCACTTTTATGGATAAAATGAGCTAAACAAGCAATTTAAAAAAAAAAAAAACATGAGAAAACAACTGATTTGTGTCTTATAAAGCTTTTTTAAACAACTTTGGCCATGTGAGATTATATTTCTCAAATTACTATATTCGTAGACTGAATTTGCTATACAAACTCCATCACTTGCCGATGTGACAGATGCACCTCCGCAGTTAAGTGAAGCTATACCTTTTATTTGGTGTTATTCATGTAATTTGTCCGCTTTTCTCACATGTAAAAGTGGACGTTTGGTGGTCACTAGAGCCTTAAAAGATGCATAAGATCAGAAATCTCTTGTTGAAGTTCACTAGCTGTTAGTTAGTAACAAGGCTCTGACCTTTGCTAAATGTTGGTCTCTATGCTAACAGCTATAGGAAAACAAACAGCTCGGGATTAGCTTAAATCTTACCGGACTAGCTCAAATGCCAAGTGTTCGAGAGCATCAGAGTCGGACTGCGTGTCTACTAATTACATGTCTAAGGCCAAAACCCACATAAATGACACTATATGCCAACACTATAAGTAAATCATGGGTGTAGAACAAGTATAGTGGAACAAGTATTTTACAATGGGGACCTCAAGGACACACAACAATAAAACATTTTGAGTAAAACCATCTCCAAAGCAGCTGAAAGGGAGGTACAGTTACAAAGACTGAATTGAGAGCTGGACATAAAGCTGTCTTTGTAAAATGAGATTACTTTACTGGCCAAGTCAAAGGTGCAGGAGATTTGTTGAGTTTGACACAAGAAAAAGGAGGAGAAAGACTTTGCAAGACAGATAAAAGCCGATAAAATGTTTCAGGTTTTTACCACTCAACATATAAAACCCTGTCGCTGTTGTGTATCAATGAAGATAAATGCCAGTGCACTGAGGTCATAAGTTTGAATGAATGTGGCTGGGGAAAATGCATCTACTTAAGCAAAATAAATGATGGCTAAAAGCATCACGAAACAAAGGCTAACAAACTGGCGGTAAAAGCAAACTGAAATGCATTAAGAAATTCCTACAAAAACACAATAATGGAAGATGTGTGTGTGTGTGTGTGTCCTTCCCCAGAGTCACTGAGCCAAACACAGATGTCCACACACCACCATCTGTCCGTTTAACCAAGGTAAAACACAGATAAGAAAACACGCTTTTGTTTTGCATGGTGCCAATTAGGGAGGTCACAATATTCCATTTTAGTTTTTCGTTTAATACCAGACAAAAGTCACAATTTAGCTATTATTTAGGATTACAACTGTCACGACCAAACAACATTCAAATCTTTATTTTTGTTAATTCTCATTGTTTAGCAAATGGCTTTTACTCAAATCTGTGACCAGTTTTGACACATTAAACTTATGAATAGAAGATTCTTCATGTGACAAAACATTTAGCATGCACTTAGTTTTAATATAGATTGATAGAAAAGACCTAATTTTAATCTAAATTGCAATATTCTATAGATTGAAAGACAAAATTTGCTTCTGAACACATTTAGTCATGGGCTTTTTTTGGCCAATACCGATATCTATTGTTTGACCTCCAGTTGTAGAAAGCCAATATTTGCCGATATAATATCTGGAATTTCATAACAAGGCTCAAACTAAACATGCAAACTGGAGAGTTCTATCTTTATTAGGGTTCAATGGGCAACACTGTGGCATAGTAGTTAGCTCTGGCACAGCGGTTAGAGTTCACATGTTCTCCCATATCTGCATAGGTTTCCTCCAGGTACTCTGATGTCCTCCTACCACTAAAAACATGTCCAATGCCTCCTCTCCAGGACTGCAGAAGGAAATTAGCTGTAAAACTAGACACAAAGCACAACATTGTGCTTAATGTAATTGTACGTTGTCCTTAATAAATATTACCTATATTTCAACATTTAGAACATTGTGAAGATTATGTTATTATGTTATTTGAATATTGTACATAATCTAACCAGAACTTTTTTAAACATATGTTTTAATGGGTATATACAGAATCTATGTATCAGGAGGACATGCATTATATTAAGCTCAGAATATCAGGATTTATGTTATTGTGATAAACTTGCCTGAACACCAATGCTTTAATAGTTAGAAGCAGTAAAAAACTGATTACCACCAAGTCGGCTTAGTTGATTTTAGTGCTTATTACTTTAGTGATACAGTGAATATTGGCAGATCCAAGGCTGAAGGTGTGGGTGGAGTGTGGCAGAGCACTATTGTAACTCTGGATAGTGAGAAGGGGAGCGCACTGCCATAGCCCAGACAGCTGCTTCTTGTTCATTTGGAAGAGTGTAGCCTTGTCTATGAATGGTGATTATGAGGCAAACAAAAGGGGCATTTAGAGACAAAAGCAGGTTTGGAGTGAATGGGTCTGCTCCGTTTACAGCTAGACTCTGCCTCGATCCAAAAGCACTTTGAGAGAGCCAATATGAAGTAATTATTCAGGAAAACTAGAACGCAGGAAGAGAGGAGCACAGAGGGGCAGATAGGATTGGTTTGGCTGCGTGTGTATAGAGAGCACCAGCCGATAGCACCATCTGAATTCTGAACAGGCGCTGCACGTCTGGCTTACTGTTGCCTTCAATAAGAGCTGGCGCAGAGAGAAAAGCTAAGACAAGACAGAAATTCAGCTGTACAGAGGCAAGAAACAGTGGACGGAGCATTTACACACACGGCGATGTTCAACCCATCGCTACAGGCCAAAGTAACAATGGAAACCAATCACATCGCACAATGGCAAAAACATACCATGAACACGGCTTCACAAGCTGGATATCTGTAAAGGTATCTGGCACAGTAAGCAGCTTTACTTTCTACAATCTAAAAAGGTAAAGACATGAGATGTGATTCTTTTTAAATGATCTTTCAAGAAGTCATAAAGTGTCACTAAATCAACTTTTGGCTACTAAACTGTGTATTGTTTTAGTAGCAAACTTGAAAGGTCAAAATAAGACAACTGTGAGCTAAATAATGGTTTTATTTTGTTTTGTTTTTGTGTGTTATTTTTACCACCAGTAGCTGTATGCTAGTTGTTGTTAGCATTATCAAGACAGCAAAATTCCATTTTGATTTCAGAAAATTGTGAACTGTGCTTTTAAACTTGTTGTGGTGGAAAAATTAAGAGGAGTGAATTGAAAATAATCTTTCTAATTGATAAACAACTTTTTTGCAAAAATTAAGTACAGTGCTTCAAACTATTTTGTATACCAACATAAAATCTAGTTTACATTTTATACTTTAAAGGCTGAAAAATTAATCAAAAGATCGGGAGAACGAAATTAGTCATGTCAAATAGTCATTAATTTATTGATTGTGTTTTTTGAACTGATAGCTTCATAAACAATCCTCTGTCAGCTTGGCTTGGACCCCACCTTTAATGAGCACAAAAATGACCAAAAACAAAACAAATCTTGAATATAAACTGTTTTAATTGATTGCAAAAGAGCATCTAATTATTATGTGTGACCCTACCCCAAATCATCTTCATCATCTTACCTCTCGAATCTTGTCTCGTTTCTCCTTGACGTCTGGTTCTGGTGGTTCCCCATCACTTACTCCCACCACTTGGGGCATCGGGACGGGAGGTAAAGGTTTTGGCCCCGGGTCTTTCTTCTTCAAGTCTTCCACCACCTTGCTCTTCTCCGTCTGGATCTCGGCCTGGAGCTCCTCGCGGGACTTTCGCAGCTTTTCCTTGGCCTCCTGCAGCGCTCGCTCGTGGTCTGCTCGGATCTTGTCCCGCAGGCTCTCCTCGTCCTCTCTGCAGGGGGCAAACATAACAGACACGTCTCTTAGTATTCAGCATGCCGCATATACAACTCTGCTTATAGGAGTCACAGAAGAGTAGTCAAGGCAAAGAGAAAAGATCAAACTGGATCAAGGTTGTCTTCATTTCAAATGTGATTCCTAGACAATATAACTAGGGCTGAGCAGTACCATATCGTATATCATACGTATATCGTGATGTAAAGTTCAACATTGGAATATTGAGATGTACAGTAAATGCGCGCACAACACCTGATTGTCCTATCAGTTGTGACAGGTAGATTGTAGATAATTCTGACCATTTCTCTGGAAAAAAAAGATGTGTTAAGTGGAAGCTGAACTTGTAGCTAAAACTTAGTCAGAAATAAGTAATTATTATAAAAGCCATAATTAAGATACCTTGGGTATCTTTTGTGTTTATAAATTTGCTTTGACATGCTTGATCAATCACTGCTTCTGAATGTTTATTGTTTTATTGAATGTGTATTGTTTTATTTTTATTTCCTACTAATCATGTTTGCTAAATTAATCATCTTGGGAAGTCCTCAGAGATGACTCTTCTAGTGATTTTGGGCTATATATAAAATAAATTGATTTGATTTGATTTGATGAATTGTAGGCCATATTGTCCTGCCCTAGCAACTAACTTAAGCATTCAAAGCAATAACAAACAGCACTACACTAGAAACTAATTCACAAACCAAATCGGCAATTTAAACCAGCTACCAACAAACAAAAAAAAAACAAAAATCTCTAAATAGATTCACAACTAAGCAAGCACAGAACCCAGTAATTAATCACAAATACATCTGACAAAAATACGCTAGTTTAGCAGCAAAACAAGCGGTCTGATCCATATGTAGAGCAGCTCATTATAAACCAGACAAAAGCCCGAGTCTGTAATAGGAAACAAGTTCACTTTTCTCTGCATCGCGCTGTTACATCACCACCAGGAACTAGGACAGGTGTGCGGAAAAACAATGAAAAGACGCTGAGAGAAACATCATCATCTGCCCCGTCCTGTCGAGTCTGCGGCCTCAGGAGGTGACGGCACATGTCTGTCTCGTCACGCTGTGGGGCAAGAACAATAAAAACAAACACAGAGGGGAGCGGAGGTGAAGAAAAGGAGCACCAATGACACAGGACACCGGGACTGACAAAGTTGCAGAACAAAAGAAAAATATGTGCAACTAAATCAAAAGCTAAATATTACAATTCAGTGTGCGCCGCTTGCTCAAGGGTAGAGGGTTGCCACATTTGAATAAAATAGTCCTTGACTGAAAGACAATAGCAATTTCATTTGTAATCATTTGGTTTCAGGGAAGCAGTGCAACGCAATGAATGACAAGCGTTGAACAGAATGGATATTTTAATTCAGGTGCTGCAGAAAGAGTGTGGGATGGATCATTGTAATAACTGTAAAAAGTGTCTTTGATTGCAGTTGCATATGAATAGATGGTGTTCACATGACAACACAACATCCATAATCTCTATACCTAAAAGTGCTTATGATAGGTTAGACAGAGTGAACATATGATTATGATTTTACCAAACATTTTGCTTGTTAGTAACCAATGTGGCTATTTTGACGAAGTTTAGAATTGTCTTTTGTCCAACAAATATGAGGTGATTCTACAACTGTTACCTAGCAACCTAGTAAATAGATAAATAGTAGGGATGGGACGAGATCTCGTGCCGCAAGATCTCGCGAGATCAAACTGTCTCGATACGGTGCGCACACGTACTCACTGTCTCGTGAGATTGTTCCATGGTCATGAAATTAAGTTTTGTATCTTTGAGCAGCTGTAGTAAATATTCTCCTCCACACACAGACTTGTAGTGGACTTATTCTGACAGAAAACTGTCTAACCTCTGTCTCAGTTTTTATTTCGTAAAGATAGGACCAATATTGACAGAGATAATTAGTAATTAGGAAAGTTAGCACAAAAAATATATAATCATCAAATATACGACATCGCGGGAACAGCGCGGTGTTTTTCATACTAAAACACAGTTTAAAATAGATCCACAAAGAGAAATTTTGGCCTATATCATCAATAACTGTAAGGGGGCGGAGTCTGAGCTACAGGGGAGCGGATCAATTTCAGTCAAAACTCATATCGTTCAAATAATAAAAATTCAAGATGATACACATAATAAAAGGTAAAGCTAAACTAACAATAATAAATAATACAAATCCAATTTTGTAATTTGCCTTGTTTAAATTCTAAATTGAAACAATTAATGCAAATTATTTAAAAATCCTGTCTCGTCTCAATCTCGTGGAGCCAATCTCGTGTCTCGTCTCGCTCGTGAATCTGTCTCGTCCCATCCCTACTAAATAGATGTCAAAATCCACATGACACAACAAATGGTAATAACACACTGGAGAGATTCTGTTTTTTGAGATTTTGCTTGTCAATGACTTCAAACTCTTTTTATTTAAAACAAGAACACTATTACACTAAACTAATACAAGATTAGAAAAAGCTCCATATTTCTGTAATTATTTGATCTATTCACATGCAGCAAAAATTCAATTATGTGTGTAGCAATAAGTAAATGTGACATTTCAGTTCAGTTACCTCTCAGAAAACTAAATCCAAAAGAATAACTGATGAAAGAGCCATATAAGAAAAATAATGACATGTTTGTGAAGTTTATCCCAAACTAATGATAAGATTCTACCTATTATCCTATGTAATTCCTACTGCTAGAGCATTGCCTAAGCTGTTAGATTCAACAATAGTTCACTTTTGATATTGTGAGAGAGATGACACTTTGCATTGACATAGATTTGTTTGAAGTGATTTTAGTTGCTTTTTTCTGTTTGTGAATGCAGTTAACGTGGGCTGAACCTGACACGTTGGAGACCCACTGTTCCCATGTGGACGCAGCTGTACGCCTCTGCAAACTCTAACACTCAGAATATTACACATTTATCATGCACTAAACACGAGGATGAATATGACATAAACGTTTTAGAACGAGTTTAGTGCATGTCAACATTATGCAAAGGTTAATGTAAATTTGTCTTGGAAACAATGGTATGTTGTAGCAAGCAGCACTTTAGCATCAAGAGTTCATGAACAAAAGTAAACAGCAAACAAAACACACAGTTATGTTCAATAAATATAATGAACGACAAATGCAACTGCTCCTCATGCCCCAAGTTGAGCATTCATTTTTCAGTTAGTTAAAGGTACTCTATTCGATTTTTAAAATAAAAATACATTAAAATAATTTTCTGCCCAGCACAGATCTATTTTCAATGTAAAATTAGTCTGCATGGTCTGATTGCTCATATTGCTAGCATACTGACACATTTATATATACGAATATATATGCCCGTTAAAGACTCAAACCGTTAACACCTCATTAAATATGCGCGCGGAGAATTAGCGCTTAATCAGCGGCGATGCGTGAACTTTTACACACGTGTTTGTGATGTTTACTTTGAAAACGTTTCACTTCCTGCAGTGTATTTAGTGAGCACTGAGCTGGTTTTAACCAGGACTATCCCAGAACTGGACCAGGTCTTATCAGGACTGAAAATGTTAGTTACCTGTGTAACTATAGTTCTATGAGTAGCTAAAGCTTAAAACATGCTGGTTTTATAAATTTCTGTTCAGCTCTGATCCTGAAAATATCAAAACTGATGAACACTGCTAATATTATTATGTAAAACTGAGTTTATTCATTGAACTACAAATCAGACATTTTAAATATAATTTTGTGCTAAAATTATGCATTTAAGACAAAATACACCAAAATGTGCAGAATTGTACACTCTACAAAATGAAGAACCTTAAATATACTTAAAGAAATGATGAAAACTGGTTAAAATAGCTTATTGAACTTTAGGTGTATGATTTAGAAATTAAAAAACAACATAAAACATAATTCAATTGCAGCAACTTATAGTAATGTTTGTGGGTCTTTTCAATCAGAGAAAATAACTTGAAAATCTGGCACAGTTAAAATAAAGACTCTTTATTTGAATTACATTTTTTTTGCTTTTATTTAATTTTGTTTTTTGCATGCAAATTGGTTTGTAACCCAGCTGTTGTCAGGGAAACACACAGAGATGCCAGACAGTATTTATGAGTCTTGTTCTAAAGCTAAAGAAAGCACTACTGCAGTTTCAGTATGTTTCTTTTACTCTCAAACAGACCATACCATCTTTCATCTCCAAAAAACGCCCAGGATTAGGGAGTTAGGCGTCTACAAATTTGGTACAAAATGCCGAATTAGTTAAGGGGGATTGGGGTGTTTTAGGTGGGATTGTCAGGGAAACACACAGAGATGCCAGACAGTATTTATGAGTCGTGTTCTAAAGCTAAAGAAAGCACTACTGCTGTTTCAGTATGTTCTTTTTTACTCTCAAACAGACCATACCATCTTTCATCTCCAAAAAACGCCCAGATTAGGGAGTTGGGCGTCTACAAATTTTGGTACAAAATGTCGAATTAGTTAAGGGGGATTGGGGTGTTTAGGTGGGGATTGGGGTGTTTTAGGTAGGGATTGGGGTGTTTTAGAAGGGATTGGGGTGTTTTAGGTTGGGATTGGGGGTGTTTTAGAAGGGGATTGGGGTGTTTTAGGTTGGGATTGGGGTGTTTTAGGTTGGGATTGGGGTGCTTTAGAAGAGGATTGGGGTGCTTTAGAAGGGGATTGGGGTGTTTTAGTTAGGGATTGGGGTGTTTTAGGTGTGGATTGGGTTGAGTTGGGACATGAGGATATCTTCGTCGGAGTCATCTTCCGTCGACTCGCATCCATCGTTCAACTGAGGCTGAATCAGGAGACGTTGTAGCCTCAAAGTCTGTTTGCTCCTCCTATTACGGTTCTTACCTTTTGGAGTTATGGGCTCCTCTTCCTGTTCCTCTATTGGAGCGACAGTCTGGAATGATGACTGTTCCCGGTAACGATATTGGTGAACTAAAGGAACTTGACTGTCTCTGCTGTATCCTCTTGAAAAATTGTTTCGTCTGAATTCATTGTTGTAATTGTAACGATAGCTGTTCCTCCTGTTCCTACTTATGGGCTCCTCTTCCTGTTCCTCTATTGGTGCTACAGTCTGGAATGATGACGGTTCCTGGTAACGATATTGGTGAAGTGCAGGAACTTGACTGTCTCTGCGGTATTCGCTTGAAAAGTTGTTTTGTCTGAATTCATTGTTGTAATGGTTGCGATTATTTCTATAATATTTGGGTCGAACTGAAGGTTCTCTTGGGAGTTCAGTGTTGTTGTTCTCGACTTTGTTTGGCTTTTCTTCTTGTCCAGTGCAAATTTTAATCTCCTGTTGTTCTATAGGAATCTCTATAGGTAAGCACTCGTCATGTTTTTCGGCGATGTTCTCAGAGTTTGTTGGCATTGAAAGTGCACTTACCTCGATTAGATTATGATGGAGTACCCTAGGCTCTCTTGAGGTACTCTGGGCCATCCTCTCGTCTTCTGTTGGGGTCTGACTGCCTGAAATTCTAGTGTTCCAGTGTCTACCCTTTTTGGGCTGGCAGGAAACATTTCTTTTTGACTCTCGAGTCAGTTGGGGAAGTTAGAATCGTTCAGTGTTAGTGCATCACTCTGCATTGGTTCAGATGGTTCAGAAGTCTCTTGTGTGGATTTTTGAGAGACCTTATCATCATTTCTTTCTGCTGTTGTGCTAGCTTGGGGCTCCTCCTCTGGTTCAGGTAATTGGCTTATTCTCGGTGGAATGTCTGAGCTTTCGGTGATAGTGGAATAGTTTCTATATATTCACAAGTCAATGCTTTTGAAAGGAACTCTTCATCATTTGTTTCTGGCGTTGCTTGGTTTTGATTTTCCTCCTGCTCAGGCTCCGGTGTTTGCGTTGCCTAGTTGTATAAGCTTCAACTGTTTCCTGATTTTCTGGCTTTTGATTTTCCTCATCCTGCTCCGGTGTTTGCATTGCTATAGTTTTATCACCTTCATCCTTCTCTGTCTTCTGTGGCGAAATTTTAAAGAGGGACTTCTCTACTTCTCCAAAGCTAAATGTAAAATCTGGTTTATCACCTGGGAAGCTAAAATCCCAGTGGCCTGTTTTTTTGGCTTTTGTTTTTTTTGAAACGACAGGTTGATTTACTTGTATTGGTTCACTCAGGTCTATCTGGGCAAGTCCAGGTTCAAGGAGATGGTCCTCTGGATGTACCTGAACTTGTATCGGATGACAAAGGTCCATTTGTACAAGTTCAGATACTGGAGGCTGGACTGCTAGAAGCTCCTGAACTTGTGTTGGTTCGCACAGGTCAACTAGTGCAAGTTCAGGTGCTGAGGGATTGTCTTCCACAAGTACCTGAACTTGTTTTGGTTCACCCAGGTCTACTTGAACAAGTTCAGATACTGGGGGGTGGACTGCTGGAAGCTCCTGGACTTGTTTTGTTTCGCACAGATCAACTGGTGCAAGTTCAGGTGCTGGGGGATTGTCTTCCACAAGTATCTGAACTTGTTTTGGTTCACCCAGGTCTACTTGGACAAGTTCAGGTGCTGGGAAATATTTTGCCCGAAAAACCTGAAGAACAGTTTTTAGCCTTTCAAGAGCTGGCCACTCGTTGGTGTCGTCCAAACAGGTGGTACAGGCTCTTGTTGAAGGTGTAGACACTTCTTCAGGAGTCTCAGAGTGTTGTATTGTGGTGTTGTTAGATAACATCACTGTAGTTCCTGTAAACTTCTTTTTTCTCCTGCCCTTTGCCATTTCTTCTGGTCTCTAGCTATAAAGATTGTTCTCACTGGTCACGTGGGATTTGTTTCTTCGATATCTCTGCTCGTCTGTTTGCGTGTTGTCGCTTCTGTGGTCTGAGTTCAAATGACTGAGTCTTGTACGTCACACAGACTTATAGACTCTGCTCTTTGTGACATCACTTGTGCTTGACATCAAAGACATCGGAATGCTCTGTGAAATCAGAGAATTTGTATCCAAGTTCTAAATTCTAATCGTCATGACAATATAGTTTCTATGGTAACCTACTGTATAATAATAATAATAATAAATACATTGGCTACAAATACATACTGGTCAGGTCCTTCTGATGCGTGCATATTAATGGACGACTAATCATAATACAGTCTGGTTTAACTTGGACAATATACCACAAACGGTCGGATAATTCATTTTACAGCCAAACAAACACAACATTATCAGACGGGAAAAGACACTGCAGACTTATTCTTACCTGAATAAAAAAAGATATTTGTGCTGAGGGAAACAGATTTTATGTTATTTTAATGCTTAAAAAATAAATAAATAGGGAAACTGATATAAAAAAGACAATTTTTTTTTTATTTTCATGTAGTAATGCCACTGTGACTAAATTGCGTACTATGACTATGATTACTTCTGTATTGCCAACTCACCTCGATAATCGTAGCTGATGTTTGTTGTAGTCCTATAAAGAATAGAAGTCAAGGACATTGCATCATGTAAACATGATACAATGCATTAATGTCAATAAGTGAAGAATATTGATGAAATAAAAAGGGTCATTACAACAGATCAATGCCATCGTTCACCGCAAGTCAATCTTGTTAAAAGTATTGCTGCTACAACCACAGAGAGCACCGACTCTTAGGGAAATGATCTTTGCTTCAGTTTTTAATGAAGCCCAAACAAAAAAATGTATTCTAATCAGTTATACGAGACAAATGTATAATCCAGACTTTCCCTTTACATATTTATGTTGTGATTTTGAATGTGGGGCCAACACAGCTTCTGAGTTACACAACATTGCCCTGAAAACACCTCATAAATATTCATATACTGCAACTCCAGCGCGTCTGACTTTAATTGATCGAAAACATATTTTTGCAACACCAAAGCTGCAATTACAGCTGTACGCAAGTGTGATAGCAGGAGTTTGAAAATGTGCATAAAATGTTTTGTTTTTGCCAAAAATTGTAACAGGATCACATCACAAAAAATGGCCAGCCCTAGTGACATCTTGAAAAAGGCGATAGTCACAGGTGTAGCTAAATACAAAGTCATTCTGGACACAAATGGGCCACTAAAAGATACTATTTCTTTGTCACTAAAAGCAATGGACTTTTTTCACTCGCGCTCACTGCTTCTTCTCATTCTGGTTTTACTCTGAGTCATTATCCAAGTAAACCCATCGCGGTGTTACCAGCAGCATCACGTCCCATATGAAGTCAGATTAGGAGCAGATCCCAGCAGCCTGCCTCCATTACCTCCACAAAGACGTGCGTGGGCTGAGGCTAAAATGGACCCGGGCGCTTTCTGTGTCTCAACTTTTTAATATCTCAACAAATCTGGCTGAGAGTAGGGTTTTTTCCTACTACTGTACTAGACTTTTTTTTTTACTAACCACAGCCTGGAACACAATGAAAACAGACCTATGTCGAAGCAAAAGCTCAGAGATGTTCGTCCTTTTATCCAGATTCAACAATACTCAAGAAGGGGATCAAACAAAACAATCAGACTTATGTCAAAGGCTTTGATATTCACTTCATAATTGATGCTACATGAGGGTTTGCTTTTAAATCCATGCTCCAAGTCCAAAGGCAGTGCATAATAATTCAGTTAACAACAACTTGAAATAACTATTAAAGTGGCTTCTTAGCATTGATTAGATTGCACAATATTAAAGTGATTACTGCAATACTTCCAGATAAATAAAAGTAAGTATGAGTGTTGTTTGAACCAGACTGGATTCAGTTGTTTTTAGCCAGCTGGTTTGCATTGGATTCTCGCTGTGTTTTTTGCAAATTTGACTTTGGACAACAATACTGTTGCTGTGCAGAAAATCACAAGATGTTTCATAAATGTGGGTGAAAATGTAACTGCAAAACAGCAGCCCATACTATATGTTGGTCTACAATCAAACTATCAGAATGCAGCTAATGAATAGACTTATAGCTTGTCATTGTGAAAAGAGTGAAATCGGAGTAAGATGAGTGTGAACAGCCACAAGGAGCAGCCCTGTGGGTTTTTCCAGACAGGTGCATCCCATGGGCAGGTGCATGTCTGTCTGTGTGTGCTGACGGTAGATTGTCATTCAAGAAGGTACATGTTTCTTTTGGACAGAGGTCATTTGAGATTATAAGCGATACACCCCAGAATTTGCAAGAGGACCAAGATCCATTCTTTAAGCAAGTTTGATTAGATCAGTTTTCTAGTTTTTATTAATACACAAAAAATTTCAGACTTTGAAAGATATTCTGGTTTGTAAACCATATATTACTGCACTAATCAACATTGCACAGATTTATTTTGCAATATATTGTGCAGCTCTATTTATCTAGCCTTGCCGCCCCACTGTTGCCATTACATCATATCCTACATCCTCCTCCAGTGTCGTCATGGCAATGGTTGAAACTGTAACAAAGCGGGCTGGTGCTGAACATACTTTTTAGTATTGGTTTTAGAAACATTGGGCTTCTGAGTAAAGCAGTGTAGGAAAGATGACAGGTAACCATGGCAACCAAAAAAGGGACACACTCACACAGACAGAGGTCACCGCGAGCAAGTCGCGGCTTAATTACTTAATTTACCCATTAATGCAAAAGAGCGGGACTGCTGGGCTACTTGGCACTGCAGATAAGCGTTGAGTTAGCAGACAATAACGCTGAACTGAACATTTTATTTCACATCTCACTACACTGCTTAGCACATTACCAAACAAGCTATACATGATGCTACAGAGTATTCTTCTCACACAGACCTGTCAGGACTGCTCTGAACAGTGCCAAACCCTGTGATGACCTGCCATTATGTGGAAATTGTTAAATTATTCAGAACTTTTTGTTGACTGTAGCTTCAAGCTGATGTGAAAAACAAACGTACATCAAAGAAGATTTTTTTTAATTATTATTACAACTGCTTAGTATTTATTGTTTGCTATCAATTATAATTACTGATACCAGCAGATAGTGCTGGGTGATATGACGATATCATATCATGGGGACGATAGAAAAATGTCTATTGTGCCATTTCTCTTCGTTTCGATTGTTTCCAACCTAATTTTATCAATTATGACAATATATACGTGCTTTGTGACATAAGTTAAAGCATAACTTCACAAAGTGTGAAGGAAGGAAGTGTGTGACCTTAACGACAAGTGGTGGTGGGCTCAAAACAGAGCAGGTTTCTGAATCTACTGAATGAATGTAGTTTGAATTTACTGTCTCTATACATTTTCAAAACTCTTGAAATACCTGAAGTACCGCTTTAAGAAGCCCTTCTTTTGGACTGAACTGGAGAGCTCTCAGGGGAGCAGGGCTCTTGAGTTTTGAGTGTGCGAGACGAGCTGCCTCCGGCCTGACACCAGACGTCCAGAGATAAGTGTTGTGAAGAAAGGCTGAGGTGGTCGAGCAGTGCAAACTTTGCTTCTCGTCAATGAGGATTCAATAGATTCTTAAAGTTTCAAGTATGAGAGAACATTCGCTCTGAACCTTGAGCTGATGACATATGACAGTCAGAAGAAAGCCAACAGCATTCCCCTTGGCGAAATATAGCACTTCTAACTCTCACTGACTTGACAGGTTTAGAGTAAAGCAAATTAATTTTAATACAATCCTTAGTTCTTCTGGCATGTCTAAAAGACATTACAAACTAGTGTTGTCATGAGTCTTTATGAGGAAAAGCTCATTAGTAGACTGCATTAACACAAGAAAAATAAGCATCAAGCCATTTAAATACCAAGACAAAAGAACATCCAAGTGACAGTGGTTTAAATAGATTTTTGTTGAATTGACACAGCTGTTTTAGACATCATTATTGGTATACTCTAAAACAATATTTTTTTGCCAATGTCACACACCCTGCTACTACACAAGCCTAATCTCAGTGAAAGTGAAAACCTTGTGTTGTACACTCAGGACAAATGAATGCAGCAGAGCCACTGCACAGGTTGAGATAGAACAAGATTGTTCCAAGACTATTCAAGTGTCGACAGCCCTGCTGCAAACATTGCAGTAAACAAAGTACACATTATCCACACAGTAAGAGCACCTGAGTCCCAGTGCTCGAGGGAAACATGCATGTTCATGCCAGTCTGTCCTACATTTGTTTCGATCCAGCTAATGGTATATCAACATATAAAACAGTGCTAGACAATGTTCAAAGCAACAATAATGGCAAACAAAACCTGGGATATGAGCTTGAACAAAAACAGCTAAAAGCTTTTTGCTGAAAGCTGCTGGCAGCTATTTATTGAAGAAATGCATCAGGTCAATAATGGACAACACATGCTGATTTGTGGATTTCAGTGTTGTCAGTATATTGCATAATTCATATGCAGACAGATTTATTTTAACTTAAAATATTGCTGCAGAAACAAAAAAAAGTATATTTCTTCAAGCTTGTAAACTGCAGCGTCCTAAACAAGGTCTACAATAGAGAACCTGGTGACTCTGTCTTTGCATAATGGATCCATTTTACCAACAGAACCACGGGTACAACCAATAATAGCATGGAAACATTCACTAAAAGTCACCCTGACATGTTTCCTGCTGGTTCCCACTGATCCCAGTTTGATCCCAGCCTGTCCAAAACTCGCCTCTGTCACATCCACACAGGGACTGACGTTTTGAGAGAGCACCTGTGAAGCCTTTTCCGATCCTTGAGCCAATTCTCACTGCTTTCATTAGGGACACCTATGGTGTGGACACAGCTGGGGTTTTTAACACAAACATGGGATTATTTGAAATTCAAAACTCAAACTGCAAGACTAATTGCTCATTTGGCTCAGTAAGAATGGACTTTGATCATGTTTCTTTACCTGACAGGAGGACACACACTTCAAAACACAAGCACAGGTGAAAATTTGTTAGGTGGTGGTTCAAACTGTCACTAGTCAACTGATGATGTATTTCTATTTCCAAGCCTTTGAGTCTTATCACAAAACCCTGTGCCACACTCATGCAAACCAATTCAAATAAGTGTCTCCATTTTCTTTGCCTCGTTTCGTGAAGCTGTCTTGTTAAAGCCGAGGCTGAGACACAGGGGAGCATACAAATGAAACTTTGAATGGCCACTTACCTGAGCAGGCCCTCAAAAACTACTTCCTTCCCTTCATCATTCATCCAAAACTGTCCTAAGAATAGCCACAAACAGCACACTGCCTTCTCAGCATGAACAATGTCATTACACTAATATATAACTAGGCTTTTAAAAGGTTTTGTACCAGAAAGAATAGGATATGAAAGTTATTTAAGACGTCATAGCCTTTTGCATTATTGTGAAATTCTATAAAAAGTCAAACAAACGACTCTCTGCAGTGTGATGAAAGTACAATAAACAAGAGTTGTACAAATCCTGAAAAAACATTAGCTCTCATGTCAAAATCAATCACACTTGTTTCTATAGGTTTATAAGATTTATCGAGATTCATATCAAACTCACAAGTGAATGAAAATGTTCTGTTTGTTAAAAAAAAACACATTTAGATATTTTCTCAAATCGCGCAGCACAAGACTTTGGTGGAAAGAACAAACAGACCAAAAATGCTTTGTTGTTATTTTCACAAGGCTTTTATCACTGTGTTCCAATATCCTTGTTCTTGAAATTACAAAGAAATTCTTGTAAAAAAAAAAATAATAACTCAACATTGTTCTCAATTCTGAGTATTTGTTTTCCTTTCTTCAAAAACATTATTTATTAAGCTAACATTACGGTCAAAGTTTTGGCAAGACACAGCTTACACAAAAACGATGAAGTGGGATTACGAACACCAAGCTCACGAACCAATCTAGTTTTAGCTGCATGTTTCCACGTTATGACTCATGACTATTACAAGACAAATCAAAAATTAAATGTCATAAAGAAAAGTCGGAAATGAGACGTGTTGGATGCAGAACTGATAATGGCCGTCGTGTTAATGAGCAGATTGAATTTGATGAGAAGTCCACTGCTGCCCGTGTCTCTGAACACCTGCGCCTGATCAAATCTCACAACACACTAATTAAATAGGACCAGCGTGAGACACATTGTACCAGGACAAGTCTGGATGTGGCTATGTCTTTTATGAATTCTGATGTTGTTACATTGTGTATAACAAGGACAAACTAATTAGACAAAGCTTTTTGGATGAATTGTTTTCTATTCTGGATAATGACAAAAGTTAATCTCCTGTAATGAGGAAAGAAGTAAACAAGTGATGGCGTCACTTTTGATGTGTAAAGTCAAACATTGAATCTGTTTATCAATGGGTGAGGTAACAATTTATCCAAATCAACAGAAAATACAAAGCTATACCTAGGGCTGGGCGATCTGGGCAAAAATATAATCAAGATATTTTTCTCATATTGATCAATCTCGATTTTTATTTCGATTTGACTTTGTTCCAAACTACACATTTTTACTGACAAAAAATTGGTTTTCGATCTTTTGATTCAAAACCCACCACCAAATAATTGACGATTTGTTTCGATTTGATCTCTAAATTTTTTATAATGGCCTACCCCTATACCTGACTATCTTGTTTTTGCAATGATGATGTATTGCAAAGAACTTGTTTGGACCTCAGCAACACAAAATATGTCAATACAATTCAGTATTTGCTGCTTTTACAGCAAGTGTTCTTAGTATCCGCTTACAAACCTAATCCATCAAATAGGAATCCATGACAACTAACGGACTACGGATGGAAATTAGCACGTTGCTAAATCTGGTGCAGCCATCTTTTTTAATGTAACTGCACATTGTCCTTTAAACAAATAAATAAATAAATATTACAGGGCACTATACACGTTTCTTTCATGCAGTAAATTGAAATTTGTTTTGTCCCACTGGGTTATAGGGCTGGGTATTGCAAAGAGTCCCACAATGCAAAACGATACATACTGATACAATTTCTTATTTCACTTTTTTATAATTCATCCTTCTTCAACTAGAATCTAGTTTCAATGCCAGTTCAAGTGTGCATTAGTAGAATTTTGTGACAACTCTAAACTTTTAGCTTCAGAGCTTTTACAAAACTAAGATTTTTTTTTATTTATTTATTTGACTGAAGCCCTATATTCAACTTCAACTGTAAACTTCTGAGTGAATAAAAAGTAAATATAAAAAAAGTCAAGTTTCTGTAAAAATAAAAACATACAACATATATATTTACCTTTATTTAAATGATTATGGCAATATGAACATATGTCAACAAAAATCGTCAAAAAACTAATGTTGTGAAATGGCTCTAAGGTAATTGTGATACAAGTTTTTTTTGGCCGAGTGCCCACCCCTGCTCACAACTAACTAGATTTACTTTACAGCTGACAGCCGGACAGAGACAGAAATGGTATCCAGGATCCCACTAAGCATGATAAATAACTTAACTTTGAAGCTGGCCATGGCCTTTAATATGATCCGCAGGGCAGAGATTTATGGCCACATCCGAGCTCCAAAGCACAGTTATCAGCCTGCGCCACTAACAATAACTGGCAGAGCAATAAGAGGCAAAAGCAGGTTACAGCCGGTCAAGGCACTTACTCCTTTATGTGAAAGATGTGGTGTGAAAACAGGCTTGTTCTCTCCTGAGCCCGCAGCAGTGTCTGAGCATAAATGACTCATATGGGAACGAGGTTTATCAATGCAAGAGTCGAGTGTGAAATGTCCACCAAATGGCACTGATCAGGGAAGACTTAAAAGGATGTTCAGTTTTTTAAGCTAAAAAGTGGCCTGGTGCACAGCTTGAAGACAAAAACAACATTTGCATTAGGAATAGACCGATATATTGCCGGCTGATATTTTGGGCAGATATTTCGATTTGTTTGTACATCAGCCATATCAGCTATCGGTCTCAGTTTGGCCGATATCTGATCAGGAAGTAGTTTGGGCTTTTCCTCTGTGGGAAGCCACACTCACAGTGATCAGCTGAGTCTTGGTTGGTTTGAAACGAAGACTTCTTTTATCCATCTCTCCATTCCTAGTCTGCAGGCTTGATTTTATCATTAACATGACTTTTAAGTTTTATTCTTGTTCTATGACTTTGGCTGCAGCACAAGCTTTAAAAAGTGCTTGTTTCCTTGTCAATATGAACAATATGAATGTCTTTCATGATGCTACGAAATGATTGTTTCTTCGGCCAAAAAGTATCATTACATTGTGAGACACACATGATGTATGGTGGTGAATAATAGTTTAGGTTGAAGGTTTTTCTGGTTATACTATCTCACCCCTGCTATTGATATTGGAATCGCTGACAACATTTTGAAAGAAACCCCATTTCGGTCCATTTCTAATTTACATTGATTCATAAAGTCAAGACACTCTGCCAAAAAATGCATGATGTAATGATACTTGTAATGTGTCATTATTTCAAAACAATTATATTTAATCAGATTTCTTTATTAAAGCATTTCTACTACTGATGGCTCTACGAAATTGCAGCCCACAAAACTGAGACCATCAAATTTAGTATTTTAGAACAACAACAAACCAAAACAGAATACACACATATCAAATATTGAATTTATCGTGAAATTGTAACATTATTGTATTGTGGGTAGGACAGGCCAATGGGGGCGGGGCAATAAGGCCTAAATAATAAATAAATGTAATGCCTCATATGCTTTGCAATGAGGCAATAGTGCTCACTCAGCCCTATTTGTGAGCCATGTACGAGACAACACAAATTTGACCTTGTAATGTCTTGTTTTATTCAACAGCAGACAAGCCTTGTGTTGTGATGCAACAAAATAGAGCTCAACAAGTTATTGATTAATTGCAACTAACTGATCATTGGAATACTTGTTGATTAATTTAGAAAATGAATAATCATTTACATCTATACACATCCCCAAAGGCAAATCATGTGCAGAGAAAGGTTTAAGGTTGAAAAGTTATCTTATTAAAAAGGTGTGTTTTTTGTTGTAAATTATCTTCTCAGGCGACAGTTTCCTTTTAGTCAAAAAATAAAATTAACACTATCATTCACAGGCTGAAAAAAAACATTCAATATTTAATATTCAACAAAAGCTTACACACAAAAAATATAAATCTAATAAAAGAATGAAGAATAATGTGGGGGTATTCAAGCTAAAGAAACTCATCGGTGGCACAAAATAGGTTTGGTCATAATGTGATGCTGCTGCAGCCATCATTTTACAGTAACTGGTGTTTTTTGGGGTTTTTTCCAATACTGAATCACTTAACTCACACTTAAACTTCACTAGTGTTTACAATATGATGGTGAACTTTGATATCTTACAATGCATCCAAACAGAAACAGTAAGTTCTTGGCGAAGGTCTGGTTGTGTTTAAAAATCACATGGAGACGGGTACAGTTTGTTTACAGCGCTGATTCACCGGCTTCACTGCGGATGACAACAACACACTGCTCAACTTACATCAGCCGGGTTTGCATTCGGTTCTCCAGTAAGAATCTGATCCTCTCCAACACAGGCAACATGAGGAGGCAAATATGTAGAAATAAAAAACAATGCATTAAATTTACGGAACATAGAAATAATAAATAATACATATTTGAGTGTCTTCACTGCACCTCAAAATTATAGGAAACTGTGTTCAAACAAAGTCTTGGTCAATTAAGACCGAAGACGTACCCTAACAATCATCTAGTCTAAAATGTGTGTGTTGAACTAAAATGTGACCATCAATCTGCTCCAGAAGACTTTTTGTTATTCAGTTTAATCTGCTTTACAGCCTGAGACTGGAACAAGGTTTTTACAGAAGTATAAAACATGTCAAAATTTGAATTTCTAGGCAAATTTTCATTCAGATCAAGATATCCAAAAAACTAAAAAAGTAAAATATTCCGGCAGTGTTTTGCTTAAAGATTTGTTGAAGCAATTTGAGCAAAACAAAAAAAAAAAACTAATAAAGGCAGCTTAGCCCAATGATTCAATCCAAATCTTCAGCTAACTACAGTAGTTCGTTTTTTGTTGTGGTTCTATAATAATGCTTAAAATCTTAAGAAAAACATATTTTCGATAATCACATTTTGGAATTGTAGAATAAAGATGGTGATGCAAAGTGGGGAAACCAGAATAAGGCAGTTACGGGTAACTATTTGCATGTAAAGTGCTAAAATCGCAAATGCACTGCTCAGTTTGGGTTATGTCATATCACCATATCTTACATCATGATAAATGAGCGACTGATAAGACATTTGGATGTAATCCCATGCGCAGTTCAGCAGATTTTCCACTCAGCTGCAAGGAGAAGCAGGCAGAGATCATGGCTATTTGCTACCGCTAAAGCTAAAGCCTAGAGCAAAGTAAACACTGTGGAGGCCCAACAGAGGCTAAAACAACTAATAATGAAGAATAAGTACAGTGTATTTAGTTACTCATCACATAAAAAACACAGATGAACAACTGTCTAGTATATGATGTGATTGCAATTTTTTTTCCTTTTTTCAAGATAAAAATGCCCAATTTTAGCTGAAACAATCAAGCAAATAATGTAACAAAATTGTCCTTGTGAATGTATCAGCATCAAATGATCTCAATTTAACCAATTTTGGAAGTACTAGTTTAAAGTTATCATCTCGCTGGATGTAAATCCTGTGCTCAATTAAAACAGCCAGGATAATACGTGCATCCAATTTACCAAATCCAGATCACTGTTGGAGATTAGCGCTACATTCATCTGCTCCACAACATGGCCTAAAGCTCCAGCACACAAACGTCATCCCTTTGTGAAAAGTTGGATAGTACTTTTCAAATGTTGTGGAGTTACAATTCTCCAAAAAAGGCTAAAATAGCAGAATGACCTTTGTTCTGTCTAAAGCTTTTATAAGACTATTAATGGTGTGAACTTGTGAGCGCAGAACTGGCTCACCGTGGGGCTGGTGGTAAAGGTGAAATTATTACCAGTCGCGGTACTTTTCCTCAGGACATTTTCAGAGCTTCATTTTCCGGAGGCTGCTTGAACCCTGGTCCTCACAGCACAAAGTGATCATTTTCTCAACAGCTGAGGTAGAAACACAAGTAGAAAGAGAGGATGTACATTTGCTGCCTGCAATACAAATACCTCGGCACACAAAGAGCTTACATTAGCATAAAACTAATTTCAACGCCTAAAAAAGTATTATTCAGCTGTCACCACTCATATCTCCAAATGATTTTGGTAAAGCTGGCAAAAAGTGAAGTGTTCTATCAGAAGCTAGGCTGCCAGCAAAATGGAGTGCTAAAGAAAGCAGCAAAGATCTAGAGTAGACTCGTCATTAAAACTAAAATCGATATATTGCATTAATAATAGCATTAGTCAACCAAATTTAGTTTAAGTTCACTTATTATTATTAAGATCAAAGTGCTCTTGATAGAATGAGTAAGTAGAAGTGCAGAAAGTGACTGGACATTATAAGTTGTTTCCCAGTTCTCTGTAGGAGCCGTTGTGTTTCATGTTGTAATATTTTGTAATCTTTTATCAGCATACATGCACAAAATCAAACTTACAAACTATGAAAGCTAAATATTTTTGTCAAGAGAATAGAAACATGCCAAAAAAAATGAGATAACTTAAAACTGTATACAGTACATAGGCTTAAATCCAACTCAGTGTTCATTTGGATACTACTATTAAACCATTTTTTATTACATATTGTTAATGTTCTTCAAACAACAAAAAATATAAATAATAAGAGTTAATAATGAGTCATGAAAGTAATGCATTTGAATCTACAGACTAATCTATCCTTTCATCTTTCATTATGTAGCCACTGTTCCAGAATTAAAAGCAAAGTAAAAAAAAAAGTTATGGAAAAATGTGTTCTATAATTGTAAATATAAAAACAATTGACGCCTCTGTAAACTAATTGACAAACCAGTTTACACAGTAGTTACAAAAGGTGCAGCAGTATATTAGTAATTGGATGTTAAACAGTATAAACAGACCTGAACAAATATGACCGAGTGGAATTTTTTATGGTCAGACTGAACATATGTTTCTTTTGCAACATGAGTAACTTTCCAAAAACAAGCCTGTCATTCTCAAAAGACTCCTCAGAAAACAGGCAGCAAACATCCTCCTTAAATCCACCCTGTATTTAGGAAAACAAACCTCCTTCAACTACTTAAGTCGCACTTCATCCTCACGTCTTCTGGACAACAATAATTACATTATTCCAAGCAGGACGCAGCTCGGCGCAGCTTTCAAGGCAGACAAATGATAAGGCCCCGCAGGGAACAGGGAGGCAACACTGAGGAGAGTGCCTGAGAAATTGCTTTTACCACCTTTTCTCAGGCAGAACTCAAAACTCACGCCCTCCCACACCAGCACGCAGAGACCTTTCGTATTAAATTATAACTTACCACCAACTGTTCGGCTTTGAGAGCATTTTATTTTCCTATACGTCTTTGTCGTGCTAAACTTACTGTAGAAAAATGTCCTTGGAACTGTATGTGCAAAGTAATTCTAACAAAAGAACACCACTTGAACCACTTGGAAGAATCCTGATAACCACAGCTTTGCATGGAATATCTGTGTGACCCATTTGGCTTCAAAGCAACTGCTGGAAAAAGAGGCTGGAATAAAGAGGCTGGACACTTTTTCGACTAGCAATATTTCTCAAACCTGTATATTTACCAAATTATTAATTAATCTGATGTTAAGGTAAAGATAGAACAGCTGAATAAGGTACTTTTTGAACAAATCTCAAATGACAAATAAGGAGGAAAAAAGAATGTAATCTCCTGCACCATGGAATACATGAGATAATTCTTAGGGCATGCTAAAAATCATACTTTGCCGATTATACTGTTAAAAATAAAATTATAAGTCATGGTGGGCCTAGATACAATATTAATATTTTTATTAACCTTATTAAATCGTGCAAATTTAATTTCAATCACAATTTTGGCCTCAAAGTTTTTACTTAACTTTTAATGATTTTGTTTTATTTATATCACTGCTTTTTGGAACTACAGCTTCTCAAAATGTGTAACTCACCACCATTGAACCCCTTTTCTCCAAGCCAAATAAAATCTCACAATTTTGGATGTGTGCACAATCTTGTAGCAAATGTCCGGTATCTCTTGAGATTTTGAGACAAGAGATCTTGTCCCATTGGTTAGGATTTATTAAAGCTTGGTATTCATTCAGTATTTCCAGTGGAAGACACTTGAGACAGCACAACTTAAAACTAACCCAGAGAGAGACAAAGGCTAAAATTGTTGTTGTTTTTTCTCCTCGTTTTGTAGCAGATTTGAGAGCTATAACTTTTCAAATATCCTGGGTTTTCTGAGGTCAACAATGACAATGTTCCAAGAAAAAAAAGATCTCAGCTTATGTGACAGCATAAACCAGCAGAAAGGTGCCTTAACATCCAACAGAAATGGGAGCTAGACTGTAGAGATTGACAAGAAAACACATAAAACACATCACCCGCTTCACACCTGCACATGCAGCAGCAGCAGACCAAGAATGTGACGCGGCATAGCCAGACTTTTCAGACCAGGGAAAAAACTAAGGATTTCATCATTTGTTCAAGATTGATTCTTGCATACAAATTTTCTTACTTGTAAAAAGCTGAGTCAGTAGCATTTTTACTGTTGTCATTGGATTGTTATATCTCATGACTTGAAGCAAAATATTCCATTTCTGCAGGTGGTGGTTCAATAAATAGTGAAAGTGCTTAGGTGTAGCACAATATTTATCCAATGGAAAGCTACAACACTCTTCAGTTGACTGTTGCAGTTGTTGTAATTGTAATTGCAATATCAAAAAATTAAAATGTATGTATATTTTGTTTTCCTATGCAATCACACTACAAACCAAGTCTTATTTGTAACTCTCAGGGGTCTTTTAGTCTTTTGACCTTTAAAACTTGAAACACAGCTAACAAAGAATGTTTGCTTACCTATGTCTGGTCTCATCGTGTCCTCCTTGTCCATGTATGACAACTTGTCCCGAGGCATGTTTGCCCTCTTTTGGGGAGTCGATGTGTGGGATAAGCACGTCCTCCAGGCCCAGATCAAAGCGCTTATGCTTAGAGTTGTCCGGGAGGAAGAAAAGGCCCCGAAACATAACGTAATGAAGGCACTGAGAATGAGCAGCAGGATGAATTTCTCCGAGAGCCTGAGTGTAGCCCTGTGGTGGGGAAACGAGGAGGTGCCCGTCGAGAGGGTGGGTATCCTGCGGCCAGATAGTGGCAGGAGGGCTGGAGTGGTCATGTTTTACACTCTAGACGTGAACTTGGCTCGGGGAGGGGTTAGGGGTCACAGGGAGTGGGTCTAACACTGCCACAGGTGTTTTAGTAGCAGCATTCACAGTCTGAGCCACGTTATTATCTCATGCCAGCAGTAATAAATCCAGAAACAGGGTATAAGCAGGGCTGTAGTCCCTCAGTGATGGAGATCAACAGCACAACTGTCATGGTGAATCTGAAAACAGCACAAAAACTATATTAGCTATGAAGCGAAAAACAAATTCTCTAAAATTATTGAAAGATAAAATGGTACTTTTGTAAGGTAAGATTTCCTGCTTAGTCATAATGAGTGCAGTAAATTTCTATGCAAATAGTATGAAAGAACTACAAAACCATGAAAGTAACATTAAAAATCAAGTTCGTCACAAAAGGCTGCTTACATTCTACTTAAACAAGCACAGTTGATAGAGTACACTTGCAAATCTACGATGATTACTATTCAATTGCATAATCGAGTCATTACTTCTATCGCAGGCTCAATATGATGCAGAAAAACAACCTGTTTGGTAGTTGCAGCCAAAGTGATGGATTTCCAGCTTTAGCATATGGTCAGATCTACTGTATCGTGTTTAATTTTCACTACAGGGCAAAAAGCTTACTGGAAAATCCGCGCTGATTCGCCCTGTTACCTTAGGATAGGAAATGAAATATGCTTCTGCTCTGCATCTGCTCAGACGAAGATGTCTTTTAAGAGCTCCCTTTAAAAAGAGGAGGTCGTGTAAATTACCTTTGGGTCAATTCCCCAGTGGCAATTCTACAGAAAGCCGTATTTCAGCCCGGGATTGTTTTTGCAGTAGTTTCCCACCGAGACTGCGCTGCTATGATGTGTCCACACTGAATACCAAGTTCATTCTCTGACAGTAGCAGTCTGTGAGATGATGATTAGCCCATACATAATGCTAGCTAACAACAACAAGAGGCTAACCAAACAAGCTTTTTTGTAAGCTACGGTAAACCCTGATCTGTCAACTCATAAGAACGCAAAAGGATAAGCAACCAAACCAGGCTAATAAGTCAGCTCAGAGACATTTTAGCATCCAGCATCGGAGCTCCGGTGTTAGCTATTAGCATATGTGGCTAATGCTAGCTAGCTGGTTATCAATTGACAGAGGCGGTCTCTCGCTGCATCACCTCCTTTCTCATTTGCTCGGTGAAATGGGAGAAATGCGTTGCTCGTCAGGGATCCCGATCCACCGTCTGGAAGAACTGGCTGTAGCAACTGTCCTCATATCCGTAAATGTTATAATGTCCGCGGAGAGCGCTGTCAGATCAGAGCCACAAAATCGTGGAACTCCGCGGACGTCGAGCGCAGCGAGTGGCCGCACTATCGGACTGCTGCGGCGGACTGTGACTGACGAGAGCTGCCGCTGCTCGGAGCTCTGGATCAACTACTCCGCCTGCGTCCAGGGAGCGTCTCACAATTACCATGCGCACCACCATTTACATTTCCTCACTGGATTTAGTCCAGTTATTATTGCCATGTTCTCATCCCAGTAAGATAGTATAGCCAATTTTACACATCTACATAGAAACACATTCAAAATAAAAACATAAGATTTTCCTATGCCACAAACTCAAAGCAAGCTTACATATGCCTTGAGTTTGTGTCCACATAAATAATGAAAATTCATTGTAAAATTACCAATTGAATATGTTATTATAGTAGTAATAGTTATTATTATTTATTATTATATAGTAGTAGTAGTAGTAGTAGTAGTAGTAGTAGTAGTATAGTAGTAGTAGTAGTAGTAGCTAGTGTTCCCAATATTTCACATTTGTTTAAAAAAAAAAAAGTGTCTAGGGTCAAAGGGCTATATCTAAAAATGGGCCTATAGTTATTTCTCACCCTCAATACAATATGTGACTTTAGTTTGGATACCCTATTTATTTCCCAAATTGTGTTTTTGGCTAGCTTAGTGCATCAACAGTGAAATCGCAGGTGTACTCAACTTTATTAAAGCCAGGTTTAAAGAAAGCTCCTTTTAGGACTTGACAGTGTTCCATCTTTCTCGCAGCACAAAACACTGTCCTCAATAGACAGGTGTCACTTCTGCTTTTCCTTTTGGCCATACTCCCAGTTTTAGTCCTGCCTGGCCCTTTCTCTACCTGAAAGCAGTAATTTGTTAGAAACCTCAATGATGACACTTCCTCAGCTGTTATGCAATGGTTGTGGCCAATGTAGCGGGTTACCAAAAATTGTCTGTAATGCCTTTTAAAGCCTATGCCCCTTTACATGGTTGAGAAACAAATGATCTGATCCAGAAAGGCCGGACTGATGTGGCATGAAAATACAAATAAAGATGTGTACTTTTCACCTTTATTGCATATGGGTTAACACATACAAATATCTGCTCAAAATATTAGCACCACTAATGGATTAATTAATCAAACTATTGGCATTTTATTATTTCTTTGTTTTAACCTCTCAACCTTTATGATAACAGCTGTCGTGAAAAGAACTGGAAAAAGGTGAAAGCACTGTGCTCATATACCATTTTTCTATATCTGTCTGTACATTTATTTGATTTGACTTCATTACATTTTAAATTGGGTAACTGTACTTTTTACCTCACTACATTATTTAATTGAACTTCAAAGCAAACAGACTTGATGGCTTAAAAAACAGGAGAATACCAAAATAAAATTTGACAAATTCCCTGTCTCAGATATATTGTATGTAGACTTCTTTTACTTAAATAGATTTTTGTATGTGCATACAAATACCCTTCTGTATTTGAAATTTTACTTAAGGAACAGAATTGAGCATTTTTTCACCACTTGATTGTGACAGAATCAAATATAAAATCATGCACTGTACTTTTTTTTTTTTTTTTTTTTTTAGAAACCTCCTAAAATCTGATTTTAACTGCTTATCTCTTCTTCTGAGACAACATTTTTTCCCTATTATTTCAGATTATGAGGACAAACAACTAAAGTTAACCAAAAAGTTTACAGTTTCTTTTTATGTTTTGTTCCTGCCGTAAAAACACTTCATAAACCAAAGCTCTGGAGGCTGTTTGTCTACACTCCCACACACCTCACTGCGCTTGTCCTCGACAGGTAATCTATCAAGGGATAACGTCCAGACATAAACACATCCATGGCTTTTTGCTGAGCGCAGACAAAGACTTGCCATGTCCATCATGATCCAGTCCTTGAGTCGCCTCGAGCTTGGCCTTCACCACAGTGGCAACAACAGGGCAAGAGGGGCACTGTGATTTACAGTTTGCCCCTCAGTGAGTGAATTAGTGCTCAAGTCCAGTGAGGCTCCACCGTGCAGCTCTGCAAGAGGCACCACACAAGAACCAAAGAGCTGAGCAGACACAAAAACAGTGACAGACTCAGGAAATAGGAGGGTGGCTGTCAGCTGCTTCAATGCATTTTTGATAATCATTGTCACTGGGTTGGTTATTGGACTGAGAAAGAATTCATCATACATTACACACAAAAGCAAAACGCTCAAGTTTATGGGTTGGAAAATCAAAATGTCAGAAAAAAACAAGGAGGTAGATACTGAAATTGCTTTGCTGACCTTGTATGCCTTATATTTATGTATCTCTACAGTTTAGATCCATGACAGTGCAAGTGCGGAGATCATTTTACTTAACTGATGGCAGTTATGACAATGAAGGAAATGTTTGTTGATTAGTAAATACTATCAAATCATTTACTATTGATTAGGTCATGATATCCTAATCATTTGCTCACATTTGTAAATGATTTGTATTGGTCATATATTGTAAATGTGATTCAAGGTCTCTGTTGCAGGTGAGTCCTGGGAGAGTTTGACAACAAAGTGTGAAAATCCATACGTTTAAAGTTGGAGTAACCAAAATTTTTATTGTAAATTAGTACATTTTGGTTTTCCACAATAAAAGTGTATAATAAATGCAGCTCTTTGTGAAATAAACAAGACCCCTGGGTACTGTTTGAATTGAATAATAAAGAATTTTAGTTCTAATCAGGAGTCAAATTTGTCTGATTGTCTGAGCTTGGGTGGTCCTCTCCAGTTTCACTTTGTTGTTAGTAAAAACACATTAATTGACCATAATTGCAAACAAAATGAATATATGCTGATATTAACCATGTGTTAAAGAATTTATGAGAGGAAGTTGTCAGATTAAACACCCAAATTGTGTTTGCTGTGTAAAAATTAACTACCCCACCTTTAAGACCCGACTCCGGCAATGAAATGACTGTAGGCTAGCTTTCTTTTTTTCTTTTTGCAATATGATAAAGCTTTTTATCAGATTAAAACAAAACAAACTGATATAATCAAAAGCCAGACAAATGTTTTATTGTTTGTTTTTTGTTTTGTTGTTGTGTTGTCCAAAGCTCAGTATTAAAAGTTTAGATATAAGTATAGTACAATGTACTATTTTGTACTGCCAGTATTGACCACACCTACAGTATTTTATAAAGCTTGAGATTGGGCTGCCTCTTTAATGTTAAACCAATAGAAATTTAAAATGATCTGTAGAGCCTGGAAAGGCGCATCAAAAAAACAAACAAACAAGAGAACTAAACTTCCCCGGAGAAGCCTATATAAGCAACTTCACTGCTTCTCTCTCTCTTTCTCTGACACATAGACCTACTGTTGGCCCGGAGCCCAGTCTGAATGGTCCCTTATAGTCAAGTCTAGTCTGGCATGGTACAGTACAATACAGTATAGTACTGTACAGTAGCATAGTAAACCATGTTAGTTCTTATCCCTCCTTCAAATCACAAATCCTGAGAAGATGACTGGAGCTGTAACAACCTGAACGAGCCAAGTCACATGTTCTGAGTCACAGTTTGTCAGTGCAAGTGTAAAATACAAAGCTGTTGTCTATCGGGCCAGTACAAGGACAGTCCTCACCTCTGGCTCTCGGTAGAGAAGAGTGCTTCAAGAAATGTGTGTCTCAAGTGTCAATCCCACGGTCTGGTGCCCCTAACTGCATATAGCCCCCACAAGTGTGCTAGTATTGGCTCAGTTATGTGACATTGTACCTAATGGTGCAGCAGAGCGTTTCTTTTTTACTCCACCACCATCATCATCAGGGTTTTTGAAGAGAAGGAGGCGTGATGAGAAGATAAACAGGGAATTGTCCACATGGATGCGTCTTTTTCCAATTTAAGGCTTGCATGCTGACTTGTTGCTGCAGTTTCAAGTTCTTTTGCCAGCACAAACTCATAGCAACTTCTACTTTAAAGTCTACACTGCAGGGTTTTTACATGTTTTGTTTGTTTGTTTGTTTTGTCTCCATTGGTCTAGAGACATCTTTTAAATAACGGCAAGATAATTCATTTGCAAATACTGAATGTATCATTACCAGTTAGATAAACATGTTACTGATGCATTAAAGAATGTTGAATATTCTGTATATTGTTTTGAGATCAGTTTTAGACACATTTCACATTTTTATCAAACTGAAACCTCAACTATCTCAACCATAACATCTTATTGAACAAAATTGCCTTCTGTAACTTTTTAGTTATGTTTATACACTTAACAAACATACTTGCATATTTTATCTCATTCACATCTAAAGCTGTAAATGCTCAGTTTCGTGTGACATCAGAAAATTTAAGTAAATAATAAGATTTAGTCTCCATTGTTCTAGGCTATTTAGAATACGCATACGCAGCGGCCTTTATTCTATCTTTTGTTCATTTGAAATAGCCATAGAATGTATTGAATGTATCTTAACACCTAATGACATCACAAGGTGGAAATAGAACACAGCCTAAACATGCTAAATTAAACATGTGCGGGTGAAATAAAACAGCTCTGTCTTTGATAATGAAACAATACTTTTATATGATTTTTATAACATAGGCACTTCTTTATCACGTTTACGGATTCACATAATAATGTCTTACTATTAATATCGAGAGACTCCACATTTTTGTCAATATTTGCTACCCATTCAGTGTTATTATTTATTGTTTCTTTTCCTGTGCAGGCATATGCAGAATGAGTGTTGCCACAGCAGCAGCAGCAGCAGTAACAGAAAATGAATTGTAGTGTTGTTGACAGTGATGCGTGAATATGACCTCCCAAACACCGCCACAGCTCCACCATCTCCAGGTCTGGGTGACACTGCTCCTCATTTCGATAAAGCCGTGGACACTCTTCTGCTGCTATTGCTTTATTAAGAAACTGTGGCATGACTCAGAGCAAAACAAGTGCACTCTCTCCACTCTATGCGCTGGACTGGATCCTCCAAACAAACTCCTTTTCAAGTGCACTACTTCAGGCGTGAGCTAGTTAGGCCCCACTCACAGCTGGGTAAATGGATTACAGTGGTGACATTGGCTTTGCCTCTTTGTTTCTAATGGAGTTACCTGCTCGGTCTAAGTGGAGGGTCACAGCTCATGAATACCAAGGCAAGAGCTCAATTCTGGCAGGTAAGTGAAGGCAGACGTACACCTGTGAAGTGATTTGGACTGTGATTTTACAGTACAGTTAGATGGTTGTGATATTAATGGTGTGTTTGTTTGTGGCAAGTATAATGACACAAAAAACTAATTAAATTAATGTGAATTTTAAAGATGTACTATGTCACTTCCCTAAAGGTTTTGTGGGCATAGTAATTGTGTTGATGCTTTACACTATGCCATAAAATATAACTGTCTTGCATTTATTAGATTACAGGTGTTTACGCGCAGATTTCACAGATCTGACCTGTAATTTGGTTTAGTGGTGGTATCATCTGCTTGTAAACATGAAGATGTAATTGATGCCTGTATACTGTAGACAAATCAATAGCATCTCCTTGTGTGGCGCAAAGTCTGCGTCTATAGAGTGATTTTGGGCTTCTTACTTTGGAAAGTCGACCGAATTTTTTGGGAGGCTTGCTCCTGAGCAGCACATTTATGTCATAAAAGAAATAACTTTAGGGAGTTTTTCAGCTTAAATTTAGGAAAAGATACTGAGATATGGTATTTTAGCTTATTTCTGTGTTCTAAGGTAAATTTAGTACTGATGCAAATGAAAATAAAAACATCTCAAAGTCTTGCTCTGTAGTGACATAATGTTAAATGAATTAATTTTTTTTTTAAAATATACTGAAGGTCCGAGATTGCTTGTTTTGGGCTTTTTCTCAAAGGCTTGGTCGATTGTTGCTTTGTAAAAATCTGGCAACAGTAATTTACCAACCATACACACAGGCACTTTAACTAAATCACTTTAGTAATAGATCTACCTCAGGTGCATTCAAGTGTTTGTTTATTGTATTGTGTCATGTCTTGTCTGGTTCTGTCTGTTGTGTCTCCTGTTGTATTTTGTGTGATGTTTTGGTTGTCTGTTCATTTATGTTTTGTTTCTTGTGTTGTAGCCTGTTTTAGTCTTGTTTTATTGGACTACAGATGGAAATTAGCTTTAAGCTAAATCTGCTGTATTTACAGTTTTGCCGTGCGTTAATACACATTGTCCCATTCAACTAAACTAAACTAAACTAAACTAAACTAAACTAAACTAAACTAAACTAAACTAAACTAAACTAAACTAAACTAAACTAAACTAAAACTATGTGTACTGTCACAGAAATTGCTGTGTGCAGCTTTTAACTTTTACTAACTTTTTCTTTTTGTTTTGTTTTGTTTTTTAACTCATGCAATGTCACAGAAATTCTTTAGAGATATATGTGATAACCGTACTGTTAGTAAAACAAAATGTGCTTCTTTGGTGTTAATTGTTCAAATCTTTGAATAGAATCAATCTGAGTTTTTATGTCATCTATTTTTTTTATTTTTCGTTTTTTGACAATAACATATTTGTTTATATTTGTAAATAACACTTATCAGCATTTCTCACTAAAAAGCTGTAAAATGGTGCAAAACTATAACTTTATGAAACAGGTATTATTTTTCCAAATAGTCAAAACAGTATAAGAAAACCATAAAAAATTGATCATACGCACTTTAAATCTACCATTGTCTTGTGAGAACCGATTAAAGTAAGTGCTAAAGAGGTATTGATTGTACTGTTTGCAGTGCAGATAACCTTGTAGAGCCTGCACTGTGCATTGAGCTGGTTGGTTTGCAGAGATGAAGTATTTGTGGGTGAGAGATGTCAGGAGCTGTCACAACACTATACACCTCCATCTCCATCATCTACAGCTGCAGTTCTGTTCTGTGCCCTTGCTTCATCTCCACACTCACAAAGACATGATGCATTAAACACATTAAATATTTAGCTCTATGGACTCACGCTGAATTATTAGACACGCACAAGAAATGTCTGTTCCTATCAAAAGTTGTTTGGGTGAAAAAAATGACCTGCAGCAGATGATTATTTATATTTCTGCTGACTGAGGAAGGTGAGCCAATGCATCAGTCAGTCACTGAATGATTGATTGATTGAGGCAAAGTTGTCTTATGGTTTGTCAAGAGTTCAGCTCTCATCCCAAAAGAAGTTTGAAAAGATCTGTAAGGTTTAATAATTAGATGAAGACAAAGAGATGATATTTTCCACAAAGTTCTGTTTTATAATAAACTTTCTGGCGAAGAAACGGAATTGATTAATTATGAGGGAAATAGTGGATTGTGAGCTTGCCACTTGCTTTATAGATACCGCATTATCTGAAATGTCCTGCATTAATGACAATAAATATGTCTATCTCCATGGACACAAGTAAAGTTTCTTGTCAGAGTTGTGGAAAAGTGCGCCAGCTCGCAGTAGAGATGTAAGTATTTCAAGGTGTTTTTTCATGAATAAAAACACCAGTATAAGAAAAATACATAAGTCTGGCCCTTAAAGAAGATCTATTGTGTAAAATCTATTTTTTTTTAAGATTTCAACCTTGTTATAGCTGCAGACTGTCATCATTACTCAAAGTTTTACAAAGAATGATTCATGTGTGTTTGAGTAATCGTGTATTGTCCTGCAGCTGATGCTTAAGTGCTCAGAAAATGCCCTTTCCTCACCAACCACCTATCCCCACCCACGTCTGTATTTAACTGTGATTATTTAAAACATCAGATTCAAGCATGTGTGGCTCAAAATAGTCACAAAGTCACTTTACAACAATAAAAATTACTAATTTATAATCTGCTGCTTGTTACATTAAAATCTTACAGTGAAGAGGCTGGGCTTATCATTTCTGCTGTTTTGAACAAGAAGTAACAAAATCAAATGGAAATGTTTCTAAGACTATTGGAGCACAAACAATTGGCTGGTCTCTTTGTGAAGCTGAGGCTCTGTAGCTTTAGCCTTTGATGTCTTAGTGACTCTATTTATTTTTAAGTGAGAAGAAGCTCAGCACAAAAGAACATCAGGTTTTAAAGTCTGCTACAATGTCTTGGTATAATAAGCAGTAAAGCTGGTGTCACAGCCTGGACCAGAATGACACTAGATTAGGAACATTTTGAGTTTGGATAAATCCTCTTCAAAAGCTGAAACTATTTTCACTAAAAATGAGTTTTAGGGACCTGTATTAAGTTACGTTTAGGCGGAGCTCATTAAAAAGTCCTAAAATTCCTTACATTTCCTTAGTAATTTTTGAGAATTTGGGGGTATTTTTTATTTGTAAGTTTAGAGTAAAAACTGATTCTGATCCATCCCAGAATAGTTGAATTCAATGTAAATAAGAGGGTTCCAATTTATTTTTATATGCAACTTGTCAGGGAGCTTGATATTTGATTTTTATTAGATGGTGGGCAAAAATGTATTAAGAAAATGCAGCTAAGGTAGCACTGCTCAGGGGCTAGCCAACTGTGGTCCCACTGGTGGTACTGTACTGGTAGTACTTGAGAGGAATATACTGTATGTTTGATTTAGCGACAGAACTGTTCATATTTTGGTCCTCTTTTTGGCTAAACATCCTTTGGAACTGACTTATGATTTACCTTTTATATAAGACATTTTAAACATACTTTGCATTCTAATTTAGGCCTAATATAGTCCAGGTGTTGACCTTCTGGAGTGAGAAGTTTGAGAACTAATGGTCTTGAGACTTAAATGCTGTACTAAAGAATGCTCCAGTCAAAACAAAAGTATATCTATGGGGGCAAAGAGGTAGAGAACCTTTCACATTGAACCTTGTTTGGACATTGACTATAAAAAAGTAAGTAAAAATGTACCCAAACCTTTCTTGACAATGTTGCATCACTGACTCATTATGCCTGGTTCTCTGGATTACAAGGTACCTTACTTGAGAGTCCAATGCCGTATGAAGGAGCTTTATGAGATTTGGCAGGAGTCCTTGTCCCCAGGGTTCACGGCGATGCGATGGCAGCAGTCCTGTCGTTAGCTACATACTGTCATTGTTCAATCTGGCGTGTGCAGGAGATGGCTCAGGTCCCAAACACTGGCTTGTGTCCACTTGAGTTAAAAAGGACATGAAGTAATGACAAATCAATACAAATGTCAGGTTATGGAAGTCATTCTAGTTAAGTGAATGTGAATGCCAATATGTGTGCAAAATACAAGTGAAAAGCTCAGAAATTATATCATGCGACTGCTGAAACTACTTGTGTAACAACTACAACTGCTGTTTTTAAACACTGTGATAATCTTTGCTTCAGGTTTTACTGTTACAACCATTTATTTTAGACACAATTTCCGTGATTGCTCTTGCCAATAGAGTACTAGTTCTGTGCATATCGCCTGCTTCTATAAAGAATTCCTGAAGGACAGGGTTTCTGCAGGGATTGCAAGGTCAAATTTAACACTTTTTAAGACCTTTAATACAAACAAAACATCCAAATTAAAATCTATTTGTGAGTCATGACTATCATTTTATATTTTGCTATAATTATGAAAAATCGAATTAGTTATAATAATAATGCATTGGATTCATACAGCGCTTTTCATGACACCCAAAGACGCTTCACATTATGCATTATTCATTCCATACTATGTAGCCACAGCTGCCTGGGCAGACTGACAGAAGCGAGGCTGCCATTTTGCGCATCAGCCCCTCCCCACCACTAACCATTCCTACACACTTCAGATCCATACTAGGCAATGTGGGTAAAGTGTCTTCCCTAAGGACACGAGTTTCTCCTCTGTTCGCTCCACTGTGGCAGCTGAGGTTCCTCCAGCGGTCTCCCATCCAGGTACTTCCCAGACCCAACATGCTTAGCTTCTGAGATCTGATGGGATCAGTCTTTGGCAAGCTGGTATGGCCAGTAAACAAAAATGAATGCAATTTAAACAGAAACTGAGCATTCCATTTATTATTATTCCATTGGCCAAATCACAGTAGAAACACAACGACTGTAGAGTGAAATAGATCAGGAAACCTGGCAGAAATTGCTTCTTTAAAAAACTCAAAATCTGTACAAACATTTTAAGGACAACAACGACAATTTTAAGACCCAAACTCAAGTTTTTCTAGTTTGCACTTTTTAAGACCCTATAAAAACCCAGGACCCAAGTTTTGTATTCTGAGTTCAATTATGTATGATGAAGTATTACACTTTTTTTTTTTTTTTTAACAATTAGCAAAATCTGTTTTTCATTCAAAAAATGTAATGTATAATGTAATGTAAAAATAGAAACTCTGGACAGAAAAAGTCCATGAAAGTTAGTACTTGCTGTAACACACATTTTACCTCCTACATAACTACATGTTCTCAAGCTAAATGTGTTTAATTTTCAGCATTTTTCCTCTCATGATCAAATTTTCTCTTTCCACTGTTAGATTAGAAGCTGGTTCTGCTGTGCTAAGAAGAGCAGGCCCCTGTTAATCAAACATTATGTTAACAGCCAGTCTTAAAGCACTTATAGCATGATTCCTGATAATGCAGTATTTATCAGTCACATCTTAGCTCAGTAAATATTATTTTATCCACCAGTGTCGGTTCATTTGCCATGTAAGGGAAAAAAAAGTCCAGTTGTGCTGAAGAAAAGTGGATGTGCATTGCCACCTGCTGGTTTGAAAGGGAAATGTGTCATTCAATCAAAAAATGTATATTACTAATTTATTCTTGTAGTTGGAAATCACAATGTGGGTGTGGAATAATACAGTAATAATACAGTCAGTAGTGAAATAAGAAGTTGGAATTGAGCAGCAGCTTAATGACAATCTTAAAGAACACTATGAAATACTATGCAATATACTGTATGTACTAAATCGAAAAAGAGATAATCGAAAATAAAGAGGAACAATACAATTTCAAGTTTGATTGCTAATGCTTTTTTGAAATAAGGCACATTGAAATCAAATACAAAACATTTAGCTTTGTAGTTTTCATTTGACAAAAGCAGCTTGACAAAATACAAATTAACTTTATTTGGTGCAAAGATAGCCTTCATAACATAATGTACTTTAAAGGTACAATGTTTTGATTTGGGTGTTTTATTAATAACAAATACACATGAAACACTCTTCCTTACGTGGCGTCTCCTTTCCACAGATCTGACCTGTAACACTACCTGCTTTCACAGTCAAGTTTCATGCAAAGGAGGTAGATTCCACCAAATGTTACATAATGCACCTTTAATGTTAATATAAAGAGTTCAATTGCAGAAACTGAAATCTCCGTTTTGAAAAATGTTAATTATTTTTTACTTTTTTTTATTTTTTACTTTTTTTTTTTTTTATTTTTTCTGTATGTTATATCTTCCGTCAGTATGATCAATGACAATAATTTAGAATATATTTGAATAAAATATACTGAAATATAAAATAACTACAAACAGTGTTGAACGAAAAGTAAACTACAAGTAATCAATGACTTTTTAAAACGACGCATTTATCTGTTTTTTCCAGATGAATTCAACAACCTATGAATACCATTACTGTAAGACAAAAGTTACCCTCCTTGAGCACATATTCCAGTGTATCAATTGTCCATAGAAGGCACTAATACTTAAACAATTACTTAAATTCATGGTATATCATGGTTGTTTTGCTTTTTTAGTGGTTACCCTTTTGTAACTTGGACATGTTCGACTTCAGAGCTCCACAGTCCTCAGGTGCCCTCGTCCAGAAACAGCTGTTAATATGCTCTCAGGCAAACACTCAGACTTCTCCACTGTACTGCCACAGCACGACCAGTGTGGCTTCCCTGGGTGCCCCTTATGACCATGGCCACAACCTTTAAAACCACCTGGAACACACACAAGGCAAGAGAAATCTTATTGTCTCAGGACGTTCTGAATTGCTAAAATGTTGCCAGACCAGACAGTCCCATCAACATTCTGCTTGAGTGTAGGACCACAAAGGGGATTAAAAACACTATGATATTCTCGTATAATTCAAAACAACATGCAGTTAATAAATTTACAGGAAATTTAGCCTCATTGACAGATTTTTTTTCTGCAATGCACTAGAACAACTTTGAATTCCTGTATATTTTGTGAGTATTTATTTAAACCTTTATGTAAATGCACTTATCACAGAATATCACCAATATTCTCTGCTGCATCCAGACGGGAATCAGTTAAAACCAACAGTTGTAGTTGCAAAGTCAAGCAAACTTAAGGCTGAATATATTGAAATGATTCTTGTGTAGAGATCCTCTATGTCATTTTTGGCTAAAAAAGTATGCACTTTTTATTTGAACGTAACCGTCGATTAAAAAAATATTTATTTTTACTCAGAGCCAGTTCAAATCTCCTCAAAACTAATTCTTTTATGGCTTGGACGATGGTCTCCTCCTGTTTGTTTTTGTGGAAAAGTTACTGTTCTAGCTATAATATTGATCAATACTTATATAGAATGTCCCAAAGTTTTGGTTTAACTCTCAATTTCAATGGGATCATGCAGGTTGTTTCTACTACAGTCACATTGTGTCACAGTGAAGTTTCTGTGTTACTACTTCACCATAAGGCGGAGCAGAGTGTTTTAGTTCAGCAAAACACAGGCTAAAATGTGTCTTTGTTTTTACTTGTAAGCCACCATGTTACTTTAGATTCAAATGATACCAATTTGAATTGAAAGTGCCAAATAATGGCATATATCTATACAACTTCATAAAGTGTTGATCGGTAGTCAAGTAGATGTTTTGTACATCTAAGACTCACAATTTCACATATATTTGAACAAAATCATTGTTAGCAATCTATTTTAGGCTGTATATTTGACTGTTTACCAATCATTTCTACCCGTGCGTGCATGTTTGTTCAGTCATCATAATGCACCTTGGTTCTGACAGTCTTAAGAGTCTGTTGCTGCTGATAGTCCTTCACAGAGACGAGAAGCAGCTTCAGGTGTTGTATGACAAACCTGGCATAGATCCTGGGCAGCCACAGCGAGCCTCTTTGGACCCTCCACTGGAGCAGAAACAACAGCAATGAAATGTCCCACTGTGGCGCCTCAGCTTCCTCTTTATGTTCAGCGTGAATGGTGAGCCCTGTAAAGACACACACACATGAGGCTGGATTAGGCTCATGACAGAAAAAGTTTATCAAAGCAGAAGATCAAATGGGTAAAAAAAATTAACAAAGACTCTATTAAAGCATATTAAGTAGCACTTTAAAATAACTACACCCTTATATAAGCAATAGTAAAAATGATGCTGGCCTAATAAATTATGATATATACTTAATTCTGGGTCAATAACAACATAATAAAGGAGCTAAGGCAGGTATCCGCATCCTGCTTACTAAACTATTTGTTCATAATGAATTAAGTCTTTGTTCATTCAATACATAATTAGATATTATGATCTGTTTAGGAGGGAAACTGAAAATCTTAAAATTGTGGATATAAACAGAAAAAATGCAAGTGCTACTTGCATTGAGTGTTTCACACTCAATTTTGTCTTGGAAGATACACATATAACACATTCCACAAAACCAAGGTGCACTACCTCAAATTTGCATTTTTAGTGTCTGTGTGAGAAACAAATGTAAAAATATTTTTGCACCCGAGCAAATGCTTGATAAATGAGGTCCTAAGAGCTTTATTTGAACCGTCTCTCAAGGTTAAGCATCTGATTTTATCACTTTTGTTTCTCTCCAATGGAAAACCAGTGGGTTAGAAAGACGACTTTAGGTTGCACATTGATCCAGAAAGGATGACATTATTTTGTTTGACATTACACAATGAGGTGTCAGGATGTAATGTACATGGAACATAATACTGTACCTTGACATGTTGTGTTTTTACACACACCCACACAGAGTATGACCCGATCTCTTCAGGGGTGTACGAAACAGTGTAGGTCCCATCACTGTTGTCCAACACTGAAGTTTCGATTGTACTGTAAAGACAATCACAATAGTTTGGGCTTAAAACAAAAACATTGTTCCAAAAAAAGCAACATTTACTTGCTGTTGGGGTCAGACCCTTTAGAGTAAAAGTGTCTGAAATGTTATTTTTGGAGATGTTTTCAAGAAATTTTTCCAAAAGGGATGAATGTTAGCAGTCTTTATGAATACAAGCAGCTGAATATCATACTAGGAATGTAACATTCCAAGCAAAGCAGTAAGAACTAAAGACAGGCAAGTGACGGACCTTCTGCTATGAATTTCACTTAACTTTAGTTGGGACAGATGGATAGTTTTCACAAGGTGATTTCAAAAGAAGATAAGTCTCTCTCTCTCCCTCACTCTCACACAAGGAAGGGCTTCTAGTTTTTATACCAACGACTCACCAGTTTCTCTTTTCTTTATGGGCGATGCTGACCACAACATGTTCCCCTCCTCTGGTCAGCTGGTCCCCTCCAGAGTCTCTGCAGACTAGTGTGAAATGTCCAGACTGGCCCACACTACACTGCTGGAGCCCTGCATTCAATATATTTGCATGATGAGAAATTATGCAATGGGGAGACTTTTATGCAGGTCTACAATCAATAGAACCAATTTGAACCCGGCACAACAATTACATTTCGTAGAATGATTCATTGGCTAAAATATCTTTTGCAAGCATTGATTAACTTAAAAAAAAGCATTATGTGACCAACACTAAGCAGCTAAAAGTGCACATTGTCTGGAAAGTTCAAAAGTCAGATCCGTTTGGAGCAAAGAAATCACTCACAATAAGAAAGACTTACTGTTATTACTAAGTTAGTTCCGAATAAGTGTAAGATGAATAAGTGCAACGTTATATAGAAGAATAAAAAACATTTCAGCTAAAGCAACATGATCTCCATGGAGACAGAAATAGTACTTACTTTTTAATGAGTTAGTTTACATTAGAAACTTGACTGCATAAGTAACTCATGGCTAAATTGTGTTATCACGATTATCATGAGTTATTTAACAGCTTTACTTTACTTTTCACGACATTTTTTCACACTATTGAACAATAAATGAACAACTACAAAAAGGTTCAATTATCAATGTATTTATAGGAAAATGTAATTTAAAAGTTCATCTTAAAGCTGGGGTAGCTGTTATTTACACTGCAAACGCGATTTACCTTCTATAAATCTGCAAAACACATTGTTAATATTGTGTATGTATTATTTTGGTTGCAATATGGCTTATAAACGTCTTCTTATAAGCAACAAAGTGAAACTAGAAAGGACCACCCAAGCATAGCCAATCAGAGCACTGCATTTGGATCTGATGAAAACTAAAATTCTTTATTATTCGATTCAGACAGTACTCAGAGATCTCATTTTTCACAAAGTCCTGCATTTATCATATACTTTTTAGTGTAAAAAGTTTACTAATTTACAAGTAAAAAAAATAGTTACCCCAACTTAAATTAGTTTGTATGAGATCTTTAGTAAAATCTCCCTACACAAGATGGCTGCTGTGGAATTGGACATTTGTTGATAGCATACAAAGGCTACGCACGGTCTAGTCTAATACCATAAAATCTCCTAAAGCTAATATCTATAATAGTAAGAGACATTTATATTTACTTTACCAAACGTGCTGTCACTTTGGCCCCGCTCTTAGCTTGCATTTTTCTACTCTACAACTGAAGTTATTTATCAGCTTCAAGTCTGTGCTTGAGTTAACATCATTTGTGTTCTCATCCATGATTAATGTTGTTTTGTATTTGGTCTTCAGAGTCTAATAGGTCTGTTATGGATCAGCCTGTACTCCCAGCAGTTGTGGGGTGGCATGTTTAGACACTGCAAGACTAATTACTTCCACTTGTTCAGATGATTGTTTTACTATTTGCTTTGTGACTATAAACTTTATAACGTGTTTACTCCAGAGATCAGTTTTCAGTCACTATTAAGCAGTGATTATGTGTGAATATATACAGTGCATTTTCTCAGTTTAGAAAGCAGCAGTTATCATTAGTGCACAGCTGTTCATGTCATATAATGTCATCTGAGCAATGAGGTCTGCTTAAGTCTTTCTTAGCACACATAAGAAATGTATAGCATGCACCAGACTGTGTCAAGAGCAAAGCTTTGTAGTAATGAGATAAGAGAACAATTTGTATGTTCATGGAGAATGTAAACATCTGATCTCTCATATGATGGTTTATGCAGGTTTCAGCAATAAAAGTAACACTTTTTAATCAAAAATGAATGCAAAATTTCAATATTTTTAACAACATAACCGATATAACAAGGCATGTACGCATCTATGCTAAAACTATTGGGCTGGAACTTTATTTTGTGTGTGTGATTTTTTTTATTATTTAAACAACAGAAGCCATTGGTTATGTTACAAACAAATAAATAAATAAAAGAAAGTAATGATAAATTAAAAGTAAATTGATAATATTCATGAAAAAGTAATAAATAAAAATAAAATAATATTTTGTACATAACATCATCAAATCCCAGGTATAAATCAATTTTTAAGATATGTATTTACATGTAGAAATGCTATACTGCTATAATATTTAGCCCCATATACTGTATATGGAATGCTTGGAGCACACTTGAAACATAGGAGATCATTTCAAGATATCAGCAGAAAGCAGCATATGATGTTTAAAAAATGTAACCTATTGCATCAAAGTAGAACAAAAAACGTATTTACGCTAAAACTATTGGTCTGGAACTTAAGCACTGGGCAGCAGAAAGACAAGTATAAAAAAATATAATCATTTTATAGGAACTTCAATTCAGTAGTAACATGCTGAATGCTTTCACACATTGTTCTGCCACAAACAGATAAAGAATCAACATCACAGACATTTTCATATCTCATATTTTTCTGCTACTGCACTTATTAAACACTGATAAAGGGTATAGTGTAGGTCACAGATTCAGTTTGATTATGTTCTTGACCCTCTGTTGGAATTCCAGATTTTACAGTGTCCTGCTGAAACTCTCATGGCTGAAATGTGTATGTTGGATGGATGAGTAGTTTTCATACTGTGTGGACTAAAATCTATTCAAACGCTTTTTACAAAGACCTGCCTCCTATGAGGACAAAAACCCATGTCCCCAAGAATTCATGCTATGTTAGATTAACAACATGGTTTAAAGTTCAAGATTATCAAAATCCAGTTAAATCAAACAAAAGTATGTAATTGTGCAACATAATTATAAAAACTAACTCCTAAGTTACTCAAAGTAGTATTTTTTCCATACTACTAGAGCACGTTTCCATCAAATCCTTTTTATCACTTACTTTCAACTTCATCATTTAAGGCGTACTAATGCTCTACCTTCTCTCTAAGCAATGAATCTTCTGATTAATTTCAATTTTATTTATTTAAAGTTAAGAGTTAAGTTAAGTTAAGACTGGGCTCAAAATCCAGAAAATCAATGTATTCTTAAGTCAATGAAATTCCTCAAGAAGCATAAAAACCCAGCTTGTGTGTATCTGCATGTGTGTGTTTAGGTGTAAACATCCCCAAACTGTTCCCTGAGGCCCCTGGAGCATTCCTTTTGCTCAAAAGGAATTTCCACATAACAATAGTCTTTAACTGAGTCTCTCTGTTCTTTGCTCTTTCTCCACAGCCACACCAGCTGCACCGACTGAGCAATGACTGTACAATAAAGTCAAACCAGGATAATAGAGAAACTACAGTAAGGCCATTAGCTAGGCCATTGAATAGTCTTAATGTTTTGTGTTCTTTCCTTTACAGCCAGTGAGTTAAACACAGTGACAAACTAAAGTGCCTCCACTGAATGCACTAGAATACAAAAGATACAAGACCCAAAAATAACTGGCCAAAGCAACACCTCAGTAACTAAAAGATATGATAGGAAGATGTCATTGTACTGGTTCAAAGAATCATTGCAGGTAATAAAATCCAATTTTGAAATAGAAGTTGTTTTCTGTTGCCTAGTGGCACATTTGAGTGAGTGTAGTGCTATCAAGAAATTAAGAAGAATCGCTTTAATATCCTGCAAATTCAGTTCTAATAAAATATTTTTGTTTTTGTTAGGGTTTCAGTTTAGATTCTGTTTAAGGGAAATCATTCAAATTATTTGCCCTTTGTAATTACAAATGGTTTGGCAAAAATGTCAAAAACACATGCAAGAGGTTGAAGTGAAGTTGAAGTATTGCAGAAACACTTTTTTAAAAACGAAAAATAGCACCAGCAAAAGTAACCTGCAGTTTGTAAGAGCAAACTCCAGTTTTGCAGTGTTACCCGTATTTGCATTGAGACTTGAGAGAACTTATGGGAAGAAACGTTTTGTAGTTGAGAGACATTACATTTTATGGACCAGTATCTTCTTCCATTGGCAAGGAGGTCAAAAAAGGCTCTATCCAAGTGATCAGAGTGTCATTTACAATTTGAAAAGCTCATTTAAAAAACTGTATTCTTATTCATTCTTAATATTCTCCTCATTTACTTCCATGTTTCCAATGTGAACTTTTACAGAACATACTTGATAATATACTTGAATTACCTTCTCCTTCCACTGTGCACTTGTTGGGGTCCGCTGTCTTTCCGTGTATTATCCCGACCACTGGATACCCGTTAACATGTCCTGCGGGCTCAGAGGGCAAAAAGCAGATGTTGGAGGCATCGTCCACTGCTGCTGCAGACTGTGGATCGTAGCTGCTCTCAGACAGGCTGCTCAGTCTCTGCAGGGTCACTCCTTTAGCACTGAGAATCTCTGCATCTGAACCACAACTCAAAAGTCTCTCAGCAAACTCCACTCCGCCTCGGACATCCAGAAGAGCCTGACGCAGCTGAGCTTTCTCTAAGTGGAGCTGATTCCTGGAAGAAGAGACACATAGATGGAGCTTTAGGAGTCCATATTCTGCACGTATTTTATGAATTGATAAAAACTTAAAATAAAAAATATAGTACATACACAACTAAGAAAAGACTGTAATTGTTTTTCAACTTGTATTCAACATGTGACACTGATTAATAGTAAGCTATAACACATATAGCTCAAGACCCTTTAAACTTGGGGTAACTAACTTTTTTTTAGTTATTAATTTGTAAACTTTGTGCTGTCCACTAAAAAGTCTATGATAAATGCAGCATTTGTGAAAAAAAAAAAGACTTCTGAGTATTGTTTGAGTTGAATAATTAAGAGTTTTTATTCTAATCAGAAGTTGAAGCTCTCTGATTGGCTGTGGTTGGGTGGTACTCTCCCGTTTCACTTTATTGTTTGTAAAAAGACGTTTGTCAATATTAACCACGACTGGAGGGATTTATGTCATTATAAAACTTAAATTGTGTTTGCAATGTGAAAATACATGTAATGGAATACTACAAACTCAGCTCTGCTAAAAGAACAAACTTGTTGAAATGGACAGACAATCCAAAAACAATGAAAGTACCTTCGCTGTTTGTGTAGTTCTTCTAGGCGGTGCAGTAGAGACAGACAGTGAGTCTCCACAGCACTGGCATATCCTCGAGCAAACGCCCTCACCTCCTGTGCTACCTCCTCCACACGAGATGTCAGGACGTCCTGAGACTCATCTACCTTTACACAGTGAAGACAGTGCATATGATTTAGAATTTAAATCATATTACTAAGGTATTAGCATAAAAAAGCTAAATAATGTGGTTACAACAAACAAACAAACAAATTCAACATCAAATAAAGTCTTGACCTACTTCTGTAATGTGTATCTCCATGACAACACATGTATAAGCTTACAAGTGAATAATAGATTTAAGTAGGTGTAATGTTAATCATTTTGCTTTTATAGGATGGTGTAAGAGATAGACATGAATGAAAGAAAATTAAATTAAGGTTGGTCATATGATGGACATTTGTGATGATTGTGAATATATTAAATACAATGTAACAAGTATAGCACACTTTTTGCAGATTAGGTCCGTTCTTGACTCGCTCCTAATAAACTGTAGCACCTTTTGAAGTGACTCCTCCAGGCGCTCTAGACGAGGACGCAGGTGGACTGAAACCAGCTCCCGGATACGGTCTCCATGACGATCGATAATGTCACGTGTAGGGCAGCAGCGGTGGTCCCGGTGCAGAGTGGCAGCACACTCCAAACACACGGGCAGATCACAGGGCTGACAAAAGAGGCGCAGCTCCTGTCCCGGGTGCAGAGAGCAGAGAACGGGACGACAAAGGCGACCACGAGATTTCAACTCCTGGAGATCCTGAACTGAGTGAGAAGCAGTCCGCTTCTGACGCCTGTGAGACAAAGATAAAAAATTAATCCAATCTAGTCATGCAGTTTGTAGACACCACATAAACAATTTGAGTATTTGGATAAATTAGGACTAAACTGAGATTGAACTAAATCAGTTTCACACAACACAGTCAAACTCAAACAAATTTATCCACAGAAAAAAATCTATCACTAATGTCATCACTAAAAGTGGACTAGTCAAACAATTATTTTATTTTAATTGTAGTAACGTCCAAAGTTTTTAAGGCTTCTTTCTTAAATGAAACCTCATCTGCTTTCTTTCAGGAACTATTGTATAAGTAGATAATTATTAGATTTTGCCCATTGCAAAACACAGTATGGTTTTTCCACTAGAACGTATGATGGTAAATGGAGCACACAATACGGCCTGAATTGAGTAAAGATTTTTAGTTTTCACCAAAAGACAAAAACAGCTCTCTGATTGAGCTTTTCACTGTGTTGTTTGTAAAAAACAATACATGTAGATATTAACATTGGTCGAAGGATTTAGGAGAGGAAGAAGTCAGATTTAAAAAAATATTGTGTAAAAAAACACTAAATAATAAAATAAGTGTTATGTATTCTTTAAATGTGTATACGCTGTATTTTTTACTGTTTTGATCATGTACACATAATGATGACCTATTTATAGGTGATTAGACACTTTTAATGCCTGAAGAAGACTGCTTAAGTCGAAACGGTTGCGTTAATAAACTCAGCATATCAGACTGCTCGGAATCTCCTTTTCTCTGTCAGAATTATGCCGTATTCTGTGAGCACCTGATCCTTACTCATCGGAACCATGACACTCCCAGCCTTTTTATTCAACTTGTAACCAATGTTTACCTTGCTTTGAGGCACTTAAACTTCCAGATTCATTTATTGTGGTGATTGTTGAGCTCATATGTGAAGTGGGACTTCCTCTATCACAGGGGTGTAAAAACTTTTTCACAGTGGGCTGGAATTTTAAACTTATGTGGATTTGAGGGCCATATAACCCTAACCTAATACATGACTGTGAAGAGAATCATAAAACAAATTTGCATTTGACCTAATTTTATTGAACCACTACACTTTTAAGCATAGAGCACAAAAATGTTAGATATTTTGACCATGAAAGAAGAAATGCTCAAATTTTACATCCACTACAGGAGGAAATCTGAGGGCCAAAAAAATGTGTCCGAATGGCTCCATTTGGCCCCGGGCCGCTGTTTGGACACGCCAGCTCTACCAGGTCCCATTTCACAAGTGGTATTTAATAGTGCGAGTGGCTTTCCAGCGCATTTTCACAAGTGGGAAAAGGGAAATATCCCAGTTCCCTGGAAAGCACTTTCCATGTAGAGCTCTTACCTATGAGCCTGGCAGCAGAACTCGCACAGGCTGATGGCGCAGATCTCGCAGCGGCTCTCTGCGGCCCCCTCCCCGCACAGGTCACAGGGCAGCGGACCGTCTGTCACCAGCGTCTCCAGAAATACCTCATCCAGAGCCAAGTGGTCTGTGCTGAGCCCGGCCGGTCCCGTGCTGGAAGATCCACCTCGGAGTCACAGTCCGGACACAGCACCGTGACGCACCCCTGTGTCCCCGCTCCGTCCCGCGAGAACGGCTCCAGCTGAGCAATGCAGTCCGAGCAGAAGCTGTGCAGGCACGGTAAGATTTTTGGATCACGAAACATGCGGTTACACACGTTACACACCGCCCTCGAGTTCACGTTTGGCCCATTTTGCACTTTATCTGAGTTTGAGGTGATATGGCCCGGGTTTTCTTCTTTTTCAGACATTGCGCTGCCTTCAAGTAACATTCACGGAACCACAAATAAAAAAAAAAAAGACAAACAATGAATCTTCCGCAAAATTTCACGAAATTAAGGCAAGATTAACAGCGAAAACAACTTGCCACAGACATTTTGGCACCTTTTACTCTGTGCGTAAAAAACAAACTTACTTAGTGGACTGATTAAATTCCTGTGGTCACTCGCTGTCTTTCAAGAAAAAAAAAAAAAAGTAGGTTGCCAATGCATTCATGGTTGATGGACATTTGACACCCCACTCAGTGCCAAACCAATGGGAGTCACTGGAGGCCCATGTGGGGGTGGTCCTACTGACACTACCCCCTCTAGTGGCAGCAACACACAGTACAGAAACAAATGCTTTATTACAACATAAGGATTCAGTACAAGCCTGTTTAGATTTAAGAAAAGTACTTAAGATATTTTTTTGAGTATCTGTAGGCTACTTTACATTTTATATTTTTATATTTAATTTAAATATTATATTTACTTTTTACATGTTTTGACATTTTCCTACTTTTTAAAACCAGGGTAGTTGCTTTTTAAGCTTTCTTTTAAGTTTTTTTTTCTCTTAAAGCCAGTGCAGACCTGCTGTGCGGCTGCATATTGGTGTTTTGTGAACAAGCAGTCTTTCATTTATTTTTTAGCATTCCTGTTAAGTGTTGTGGGTGCCTGGAGCTTAATCCTAGTGACTTTGGGCTTTAGGCAGGGAAACACCCAGGACTGTGGCCAACTCGCCAGACAGACAGTAATTCATGCTTTTATTCATTCACAAGTGGAAATTTGATGATCAAGTCATCACATGACAAGTCAGATTAATTGCCTCTGTGCACAGAGCATTAGTTGGCTTGTTTATTTTTAAAAATGCTAACATCTCTTGGCATGTTCATTTCCTGTTTAGTTTAGAATTGTGAGTTCTTGGTGTTTTTTTTTAAACAACATGTTAAATACTTTACAAACCAGGAGAAAACTTCGCCAAAGGACCAAAGTACATTTATAAAACAATGTGTTTGTGTCTTGATGCTAATCGCTAAAGTCTGACCATTTGTATAAACAGCCTACATGCACACAGTCAATTATAATTAACCAACACACTAACATCAACTTTCTGATGGTACTTTTTTACTTAAGTAATTTTACACTTTACATTTTACACTGTTGTATTTTTGCTCAAGTAGGCTAAACAAGTGTCAGCTGGGCTCATGTAGGCCTTTGTACTTTTACTTGAGCAGTGAACTTCAGCACTTTTGCCACCTCTGTAAAGCAAATGGGTCATTTCAATACACAAACATACTGTATAGTGACAGTTTGGCTCACACCAAAGTCCATATCTTAAATATATAAATATCTTAAATAATAGTATAAATAGCCTCAATATATTTCATAACACTGAACAGCAATGTTGTTGGGTTTCCTACATTCAAAACACTGCATAGTTTACATTAAAAAAGTCAACAATGTGGACAAAATGGGTCAAACTAAAGATCATATTACTCGTATGGGAAAGTGGCCAGGCCAATGAATAAAATAGTGATTCTTAGGGTGAGTTGTGTGGATGAGAGGAGTTGTGATGATGCCTTGTTGGTATTGTACAAATAAGTTTCGTGCGTAACACCAGAGTCTGAAAAGTAGGAAAATACCGTAATTAGAAAAATAAAACAAGGAACTCAATCAACAAATGACTGTTTCAGCTAAATACCAGTCACAGTTGCTCGTGAAACAGAGATCTTCAAGTCGTTCTGAATCCTCAAAATATAAGTTTCGTTCCTGTTAATTGGTGCTAGCGATGTTTCCACGTGATACACACCAGCACTGTTATTAGTCAGGCTGGTGGTCCCGTTGACAGTCCCATTCAGACCAGACCACGACACACTGGGCTCTGGAAACCATCGCTCTGCCACAGCTGACAAACTGTTCTCTGATGACGTGAAAGAGGGTGCTGAAAGGCTGGAACAAACAAACAAATAAACAAAATACATCAGTTTGGATGAGAGCAGGGAAAAGAAAAAAGGAATATGGCTCAGTATAAACTTCATAGTAGGACAATGACTTTGGAATGAAGGTCTTAGGATAAACAAAAATAAAGTTCCAATCATATTAATAACAATGTTTAAAAAATAGATTTGTGTATTTATGTCTAACCAGCTAGGAGGTATTCCAAAGTTTGCAATACAATATAAGAAATTAGAATCATAAAGATGTATCCTGCTTTCAAATTTGGATTTTAATTTAGTTATTTTCTGCAACTACGGTAGTAGAGTGGTTCTTGCTTCTCAGCAATAAGGTTGTGGGTTCAAATTCCCCTCAGCTCAGGCCTTTCTGTGTGTAGTCTGCATGTTCCTCCCTGTGTCTGGGTGGTTTCCTCCGGGCACTCCGGTTTCCCCATCAGCAACAGGTTAGGGGGAGTGCTGTGTGAAGCACTTTGGAAGACTTGTGTGAAAATGTGCTTTTTTTTTAATAAACCCATTAAACCAAGACTCTAGAGCTCAGGAAATTCACATTTTCATCTACTCTTCTATTTTTCTATTTTGGAGTTTAACAGAATTCTGTAAACATTTCCAATTTGTAAGAGAAAAATAAGAAAAGACATTTTTCCCTCCTTTGAACAGTCAGCATATAAACATGAGAATACAAATGATGAGGTCAATTAGGTCTATGCTGAAGATACACTTAGGTTTGATGGAAGCAAACCAACAAGTCCTTTGTAAACATTATTACAAATCTCATTCTAACACTTATTGCAATGTATCAAAACACCATTCTTTTATTTCTCTAATACACAACACTGATGTTTAACCCTCTTTACCTCCAGTGCGCAGGGTCACAGTGACAGCCCCTGCTCCTGCTCTGCTGCTCACGGTGCAGGTGTACTCTCCCTGGTCCTGGTTCCTCACTGCGGTCAGTAACAGCGAGGCGTTCCCTGTCTTCAGATCCACTATGGACAGGGTTGTTCTGCCTTTGAACTGTTCGTTCTGTTTCTCCAGGTCCACAGCTCCATTTGTGAGCTGATAAACCACCCCGGACACACCGCTCTTGGTCCAGCTCACAGACATCTGGGACGGTGGTGGGAGTTTGGCTACGCTCAGGTAACAGCTGAGGAGTTGGTTTTCGCCCAGATTACCAACAGGGGATTTATCTAAAGTGTGCACAGACGAACGCCTTCCTGTAGAGCAGTGGAAAAAAACATGACAATACGTTTAGACTAAATGGCAGAGGTGTCGTTCTTGCGAGGTAAAGGGTGCTAGTTAGTTTCCCCAGGGCAGAAAGCAAGTCATTTTTCTTCAGTTGCTAAACTTTGGCTGCTTGTGAGTGAGATATTTTGCCTCTAAACACAATTATCTGTGATATCAGAGGGCTCCATCGCTGCTCTAAAAAGTCCACTGAATAAAGAGGAAAATTAATTTTACTTGTTAACAAATACAACAGTCAAAGATGACAATATAATATAATATTTTATAATATAATAGAGACAAAGTGATGTTTTTCTCACTTTAAAATAGATTTACAAAGAGATAATTTGGCTTATGTAAAAGCATAGACTGTATATGTGTAAAAGGTAAGTAAGACGTGCTCCTCATCTGTGTCGATCTGTCAGCAGGAGCAGGAAAAGGGGGCGTAGCCTGAGCAAGTATGTTTAGAGGCCCGAAACCAAAGTCTGGGGCTTAGAATTTGGTACTCCACCTCTGCCAAACGCATGCAAAATATTCAATTAATAGGTTTAAGGTAAATAATTCCTTCCTAAGGATTTTTTCCCTTTCAAAAGTATAATACCTTTTAAGTGACATATTACAACAAAAGACCATTATCATTCCTAATCCCTAAATTCAGGAAGAGCCTGTTTTTCTCGATTACTGACATTGCACTTTGCCAATATTTGTAAAAGGTCATTTCACAAATTTCAATTATTGACTAGTTTAATAAACATCAAAGATAGTGACTACAATTTTCTAATTCAGTATGACTGTGCATACACACCTCTAAGGGCACATGTTTAAAGTTGGATTATAAAAGTGCAAGACAGAACCAACCGTTCTAACTTAAGTCACAAGACGAAGTGAACTAACACATCTGAAAATAATCATATCATAGATTTGATTACATAAAAACTAAAGTATACGTTTTTTGTAAATCTATAGAATTTTATTTATTCTATTCTATCTATTTATTTATTTATTTATTTATTTATTTATTACAATCTAAGACAAATAAATGTATGTGTATTATAGCAAAGACAAGACGCCAATCAAGTTCTGTAATTATAAATGTACAACAAAAAAATCACTTACATAGGGAGACAACACGCTGCAGGAAAAACTTTTAAAGCTTTGTCCCTGAATGCTTCAATAATAATTTTTCAACTCCTTAATTTAGCATTGGGTAGAAACAACACACATCAAAGTTCAAACTGCAAACCCAGGTAAGCCACACTCCCGTTTGCCAATATGAAACGGAGTATTTTAATGTATGCACAAAACGGCATCTTACCAGCAAAAACAGCGGCCAAATAAATAATGATAATTCCAGCACATGCAATGATGATGATCACCATGCTGCAAAGACAAAACAAACCCATGAGTATGTCTGATATTTGCAAAGACACCAGCACATAATCCCACCTGGTGAAAGTCTAAACAAGTCAACTTTTGTATGTGACTGTCATGGGTGTAAACAGAACAAAATTAGACACCACACAAACTCAAACAACCTAAATATTGCAGCCCAGTTTCACTTGGAGAGAAAAAAGAAGCTGGGAGTTTTTTTGTAAATCTGCAACAATCTTAAAGATGTGGGACCTCTATAGTGAATATGTTCAAATCTGGGCTTAAAACAGTTCTGTTAAAATTACTTGTCTGAATTTGATCCATCTTTGCTTGTAATCCAAACACTATGGATTACTTGGTGTTCCAGTTGTGCTATATGACTAAACTTGCCTTGTCTAGGTGTGCACCTACCTGTAGCCGATGATTTGCCTCAGTGAAGCCATCTCTCCAGAGCACAGCAGGTCTCTGTTTGGCTAAAACACCTTTGTAATCCCTTGAACTATAAAATAAAAGCTGTAATATGTCAGATGCATGATGTCTGTCTCAGTCATGTTCAGATTAACTTGAATGGCTCCAGAGTTCTGCAGCGTTTTTCAACACAACCCCAAGAGCAAACATTGCCAAAAGGTGTGTGTTATGATTGTCTTACTGGAGGTGTGTCTTTTGTGCAGTTTGAATAATTCTGTCACATTTAAAGGCAAGGTGCTAAAATGCATTATGTGAAACTTAAGATAAGGTGACACATTAGGTTACTTTGTTACAGGTGATTACACTGCAAACACAACCATTTTGTGTTGTCTATGGCAACAGTTCTTTTTCAATTGTGGTGAGGCACACAGTGGTGAAGATTTCACTAATTTAAAAAGTGGGTATTTCTGTTCACAAAAGGGTGGGGGCCAACCAATAGCATGCATGTTATGGTAAAATCCTCCAGCTACGATAGTCCTGACCAAGCCTAGCAAGGACATCTGGAGATGGGTCCCCGAGCGCTGCATTGCGGCGATCACTGCACCTGAGGAGATGCCCCAGAGGCATTGAAGGATGGGTCAAATGCAGAGGACAAATTTCCCTACAGGGACAATAAAGTATACCTTAACCTTAATCATATTATATCTTGCCCAGGGCGCCAAAAGGGCTAAAAGGCCGGCACTGTTATGGAGTGCCTTGGCTCCTTTTTTTGACTGTTTTTTCACACTTCTACAGTATGTTTTTTATATTAGCATAGTAATTTTCACTTATCGATGAAGCCTGGTAACTGAAGAGCACCTGTTTTACATTTTTAATCAAGATCTCCTCTAATGCACTCAGAGACTTCATGAGGTTTGCATGTGATGGCCAAAATGCCATTTCATGAGATTCTTATGAAGCCTAAAGTAAATTCAGACTTTACAAGAAAAGGGAATGAAAACAGACACCACACTGGGTTAGCGTGTGACGGCACCCAAAATGTGCCATTTCATGAGATTTTTAAGAAAGCTTACATTAAATTCAAGCATTGTAAAAAAAAAAGAAGGGAAAAAAAACAGACACCACATTGGGCTGGCATTCAGGTTTCACTTCTACATTCCCACACCAACTCTCTAGTTTTTTTAATTTCATATCGGCCTGAATACGAGTCACGTAGATTTGGTCTGTGGTCAGTGTCAACTATAAAAAAGGATCATTGTTTAATAAATCTTACTTTACCAAAGCATATCGAGAACATTATGGCACATGTTGGTCATGAAGTTTTGGATAAACTTTCAAATGTTTTTTGTTAAAGCCTTGAGCACATCTTTGATTGTACTGTTCTTCATCTTACATTTTTGACATGAAGTCAGTGCTCGTGTCACTCTGGCTTACATCTTATTGGAGTGCTTTATTTGATCAAGAAAGTGAGAGAGAGAGAGAGAGAGAGAGAGAGAGAGAGAGGAGAGAGAGAGAGAGAGAGAGAGAGAGAGAGAGAGAGGTAGAGTAGAGGGGGGAGAGAAAAGAGATAGGAAAGTGCAAAAGAGAGAGGGAGAGAGAGAGAGAAGGAAGATATAGCAAGAGAGACAAGAAAAGAAAGTGGGGTAGAGAAAGAAGAAAGAGAGAGGAGAAAGCAAAAGAGAAAAATAGAGGAGAAAGAGTCAGTGACAGAAGAAGAGATAGAGAGGAGAAAGAGTGGGGGCCAAGAATTCAGGAGAAAGAGAGAAGAAAGAGCGTGGTGGGGTAGAGGGGAGGAAGGAAGAGAGAGAGACAAAGAAGAGAGAGAAGAGAGTGTGAGCAAGAGAGAGGTAAGAGAGAGCAGGAGAGAGGAAAAAAGAGCGAGAGAGGGGAAATGGGGGGGGGGTTAGAGAGAAAGAGAAAGAAAATAACATGAAAGACTCATTTCTCTATACTTGAGATGAACAAAAGGGCAAAGGGAAGGGTGGAAAAGAGAGAAGTGGCATTTCACAGTGGCTTCTGTTTGAAATTTTTGCAACATTGGCAGTCTGGTCAGTGGTCAAGACTAGCTTATAAAACTAACCCATAAAACAAAGGAACACAACTACTTACAGCACTCACAGAACAGAGCTGTTTTTAGATAAAGACCATGCATTTAGGAAACGATTTTAGAGAAAAACTTTTACAAGTTTTTGCCAAAGCTGTGAGCACATCTCTGGTCATTGTACTGTTCTTCAGCTTACAGTACCTTTTTGACATGGATTATAAGTGCTCGTGTAAATCTGACGTACAAGTCTTTGATGTACTTTACGGGATAGTGCCTCCTTTGATTCTCACATGGGTTTTGCTCTACGCTGAGTCTTTTAATCGGAGAAGAATATGTCACTGTGGCCAGACGAAATGCACAAACATAGCAAATTGCTTCTGTTGGTTTTTTCTGAAGCTAGTTTTGTTTTTGCCTTTTGGAGTGCTGCTGTTATGTGTGATGGAGACTGGTACTGTTGTTACAAGACAAAGTCTGACCCAGTCACAGGGGATTGCCTTGCAAAGAAAGCAGTCGCCTCATGGATGAAGAAAAAGAAGTCATAAATGGGTGTAAAATTGAATCTATGGTATGTATCAAATAGGCAACTTCTTAGTTTAAATGCACGATATGCAAATCGACTGAATATGTCAGAATAGGCCTAACAATAGGATAAAACCAAAACAAAATAGTGGGTAGTGTTATCATGAGAGGAATACTTATAAATGTTTGATGCTGAATTGCATTATTTTTATTGTGTAAAAAACATAAGATTCAAACAGCTTTTGATTTTTGGTTTAGAGTTTGTTTAAACATTGTTTATAAGATAAGAAAACACGTATCGTTAATTCGAGAAGAAAATATCACACCATACTTCACTGTTACACTGTAAAAACAATAGGACAGCTTCACTTAAAAAAGCAAGTAGAATTACAATTTTTTGTTAATTAAACTCATATGCTTACCTCTTGCTCTCCTTTCTCTCTTTCTCCTCTCCTCTGCTCTCTCTCTTTCCATTGTTCTCTTTCTCATTTCTGCCTCTCTCTTGCATCCTCTCTCCCCTCCCTCTCACTCCTCCTGTCTCCTCTCTCCCTCCACTCTCTCTTTCTCTCTCTCTCTCTCTCTCCTCCTCTCTCTCTCTCTCTCTCTCAATCAAGTTACGGGTGGGCAAAAAAATAAATAAAAACAATGTATATTTCAATCTTTTGGAGATAGATTACAATTTAGATTTTAGCACAAGTTTCCTATTGTCTGTGAGGTAATTAAAATAATCTGTGTCTTCAGAAAGTTCACATTGTGTGCGATGAGCTACAGTTTTCATCACATTATCAAATGCATAATTAATTAAAATGCATATTTTTGTCTTTGTGTTTGTAGAGAATTGGGCTGATATTAATTCTTATTTTCCTGGGAATTTGGACCGTGTTTGAAGTTTTGCCATTTTGTCATCGAAGAACCCGCTGCTGGCTTCCTTATTATGAAGTTTTATATGGACATCTTCTGGAGGAGCAAGTAAAAAAACATCTGCTGAAGAAACTTACTCAACTAGCAAAGAAGAGGGCAAAAAGCATTTGTGAAAAACATATCCAAATCATTGAGCATTATGACAACAACACTGACAAAAGTACCGTTAAGGATTCATGGCATAAGATATCAGCTTTAGACTTTTATATGCAACAGGAGAGACAAGAGAGACATAGAGGACAATTTACCTGCAAATTGCCACAAAATCAAGAAAATATACCTTTAGGTCCTATGAACACAGGAGCATCTTCAGATTAATGTATGCTAGTTTTAAACAATTTTATACAAGGAAGTAATTTAGCTAAAATTAACCTATTAAGTAAATCCAGTTGTCTTAAGTTTTTCACTATGTTATAACAGTGTTCTCTCAACATAAGTTTACTCAAAGTTGTATTTGGATTGATTCATGCAAGTTTGAGTAATTTTGTATTGTCCTACAGCTGTTCTGTTCGAGTGCTTACAAAGTTTTCGTTTTCACCTACCGCCTATTCTTGCCTACTTGTGCAACAAATGTATTTGAAATTGTCATGTAGTCATGTTGATCAAAAAATTATTTATTATTAATACCAATAAGCAAAACAGTTAAAGACAGGGTAGCTAATTTTGTCACTGCAAAAACCTGAATCCATATTTGGTCATATCCATGTACGTACATCACCCCCCCCCCCCCCCTGTAATTTAGTCCTGAAAGCAATTTTTGTAGACAGCAAAGTGAAAATGAAGGTAATCACACAAACACAGCCAGGGCAATGCCATTTTCAACAGACCATTGGTCTAGTTTGTCAGCTGCATTTACAGTACACTTTAAAGAAAAAAACATGTACTAACTACTAAAAAATTCAGCTAAATAAATTTTAAGAAGAACATACATTTAAATATTTGTGGTATGCCTAAATCTAAGAAATAATCAAGATCCTAATTTATTAAGCCGGCATAAAATATTTGTATTTTTTGCATCCAAGCAGCAGAAAGCTCCGATTGAATAATTTGTTGATAGAATAGAAGCCATTCCAAGAGTAAGAGGTTGAGTTGTTTTCCATTAAAGTTAAATTTTATAATAAAGAGGTGGAGCTTATCAAATCTGCAGCCTTGAACAGGAAGTCAATGCACCTGTTTTTTTTCTAAGCTGTTTAGATCTGTTTCGTGTTTTACAATGAACAAAAAGTGAATTACTGATCTATGTTCTATTCTACTTTATTACTAAATACACTGAAATAACACAATAGGTCTGCTTTGAACTATGTCTGACTCTGAGGGGCATTGTTCAACAGCAATACTTTGACTGCATGTTCTACAATATTTCATTCAACATAGGTCAGTTAATACAGCTGGTAAATTGCAAATGGTCTGTATTGTTCTTTTTCCTCCTTTTAGGTCACTCATAGTACTTTACTTTTAAGAAACCACTCACCCTGTTTGTGCATCAGAAGGTCTTGCCTGAATTGGTGAATTGCTTTCCAAAATGGGTGCAAACTGTGATTAGGCAGCGTGGAAAGTATATTGATTAATTATTGAAATGTAGTAGATTTTTGAGTAATTCTATATTTTTAGTAAATTTGTACAACAGATTATTTATTAACGTATTAGACAGAACTGAATCTGTGAATTATAAAACCAAATGCACCCCAAAAAAATTGGGCCTATAACACTGTACTGACATCACCATGGAGACAAGACAAGTAGATGACACAGGTAGGACAAACAACAAGTCAAATTTACAAGTAAAAATCAAAGAGTATCCAAAATATGTACTCAAGTAAGAGCAGTTATTTTACTTAATCCAATTGAAAAAAATACATTAATAAAACTCTTAAAATCTTTTTTTTCAAAGACTTCAAAATGCCAAAAAAACAAAGTAACAGCTGAAAAAGTGGTGCTAGAAAAATAAATGTTATAAACTAATATAAATATAACAATTTCATAAGGTCAGTGTTATTTATTTTTTGTCTTTCGAAATTACTAACATTGTCAAGAGAAACAAAACTTGGCACTCTTACTTCAAACTAAATAGGAGTATCCCAAGCATGCTAGTAGAAAACTACTCTAAAATAAACAACTTCTCCAAAAAGTACAGCTATGAATTCATATTTTTCAATCTGTTTTTGAGCCAATGAAACAACATCTATGTAGAGCAATGAGTCAAAGATGATATTTTTATTTCCTTCATTGTGCTTGTGAGAATTCTGAAGTCAGAGACAAAAAATATGTGGGTGAACATAAAAAGGAAATTGTGCTAGATTTAGGAGGAAGTTACGAGTTTCGATTTGCATTCATGGCATTTATCCAGAGAACTATAAAACATCACACTCCAATGTTCTTTATATATTTAATGCAATCATCCACAAAGAGAAATCAAAACAAAAAGGCAACAAAAGAAATCAAATGAAATTACAGTCTGCATTGTCCAACATAAATTTACCCTATTTTTTTTTTTTATCATAATCATTCACAAGTCAAAAGATCTTTTTATGGAATCTATTAAAGCATTGATATAAAAGAGATAAAAACGTAATTAACAGAAAATTACATGAAAACCAGTAAACATCGTAATAATTTGATTTAATACAAAGTGCTTCTGTTATCCCATCACCTGACAACAACCTTGTAAATCCAGACTTCAACTGGCACAAAGATTTAGATTATCAAACCCCAAACATTTTTTCTACTTCATAATGGTGCACAAATTGTAGCTGTCCTACATAGACTTGACACTCAAATATAATGGAAAATAATGATTATAGTTCAACCTTAAAATTCATTAAAAAAAATCTTCATTCAAAAAAATCAAGCATTTGTAGGTTTAGGACATTTTAATTGCAGCACCGCAAATAATGTCCTCATCAAAAGAGCCTCAAAAACATATTTTCTAAAGAAGAAAAGAGTGATAAGTTTAACTGTGGGTGATCTTAAAGTTTGTGATGAATGAGAGAAGCTAAATTCTTCTTGTTTATCTGATTTTCTCTTTTTTTCATGTCACAAACTCATTATTCAGCAGAATTGTGGTTGGTTTTATTTGTTCTCAAACTAGCCTCTTCCCTACTTTAGCTCTATTTTGACTCTCACCATTGACTCTCGTGTATTCTTGCCACCCAGTACTGAAATTTAGAATTCTGTGATGTGATCTGCATAACCTCTATAATAACATATTGACATTTATTACTAAACCACATTTTAATTCATCCAAAAAATTTCACATTTTTTTTATCATTTAAAAGTACACCCTGGTAAGTGGTCATGGGTGCCTGTACCCCTGGTTGGGAAACATTGGCTTAGATTATAAAATTACAGCATTATAGGACCTTGGTATGGGTTTGGGTTCAGGTTAAGGCCTATCAGAGGAGAACATTTGTTGATCTTTTCTGCCCCCAGGAGCTGTTTTGTGGAGGAGTCCCAGCTCAGACCAAACTCCAGGCGGCTGTAGACACAGGGGTACTGTCGATCAGCCCAACAAACCCACTTCACAGCTCTGTTTACTGCCTCCCAGTGGTCAGGCCTGGAACACACACGAGAGACTACATTAATATGCTTTTCCTCAAACAAGAACTAAAACAGACTGGCCATCAAGGTGCATTATGGAACTTTTTCATACACTAAATAAATAAACTGTGTCTACTACACAAAAAGGACTAATATTTTGCTTGGAGGAGGTATATTTTTTCACATCATGTCATAATAGTTATCACTGCAATGTATGTTTCCAGTGTTCTACTTCTACTGAGCTGTGTAGCTGTTCACCTCCAAAAAGTTACACAGTGCACCTTTAAAGGACAAATATGAGCATTTATTTAGGTTGTTTTCTTACTTCAAACATGCTCCTGAGTACTTTGTAATCTCATGCACCAGAATCAATAAAAAGAGTGTAGTAAAGCACACGTGACAGTCATGTGTTTCTCACATCAAGAATTGAGTTAGAGCTCTAACTACTGACTGAAAAGGAAATTTCCCAAGGTGAACAATCAAATCGATTTTGCCTCAGAAATGCTCAAAACAAGTCTGGTTGATTTATGGACTTAAAAACAGCGCAGAAGATCTAAAAGATCTACATATGCCATTACAGATCAGGGGCATTCAGAATTATGTTTTGACTGTGAACGAAAGATATCTTACAGACAAAACTTCAGCTGTGTTTCTGATGAGGAAGTGAATTTAGAATAGGAAGAAAACTTTAAAAAAGTCGATATTGCATAAAAGATTCCTTTTAAAAGAAATATGTACGGTACATCTGCTTTGCAAACATTTGAAACAAATTTTGTTTTCACCTACCACCTATCCCTGCCTACTTGCTTGTTATGCACTGACATCATTTATTTTATTTTTTTTTAAGTCTAACTGTGGGGCAAAAAAGAAGAACACTTTATAAAAAAGTGTAAAGGTGTTTCTTGTTTTGTTTTGTTTTTTTTGCCCAGTTTTTTCTGTTTGTTTCGGAGAAATGTAACAAAGTAGATCTTCCTAGCTTGTCTGCTAAGAGCAGTTAGAATTTTAGGACATTTTTATTACCAAACAAAAAATAAATTAAAAACATTTTATTTAAGCAGAGAAATGTAAGAGCAACTGTGTGTGATCCCAAAGTCTGCGTGAGAGAAATGTGAGAGCAGCAGAAATGTTCCTGTTGTTTTTCTGCTTTTCTAATACTGTTTACCTTGTTTTCTCTTCTGACATGGGAGATACAAACTCAGTATAATACTTTAAATGCTCGAGACAGTGACTTTAAGTGTAGCATGTGCACAGACCTGCATATGCTGTCCTCAAGGCAGAAGAGAGTACGCAGCATCTGTCCCACTTGAATGTTTTCCAGCCTCATCAGCTGCAAAACTAGTAAAGTCGCCAGTAATTTCAGGATGTCTGCTTGGGCCTTCAATCCTGGGGCACAAGAAATAAAAAAAATAGTCAGAAAAAAAAACTTAATAATATTGAAAGAGATTTATTTTATAAGCAGTATGGAAATTTGATCCACGTGGGCTTGGCGCTTACCTAGGGCAATGCCCTTTCTTTTAGGAAATCACTAGCAAAGCGTGACATGTCACAGTTTAGTAAGATCCCAAGTTGCAGGGGTTAATTCCCAGTAACCATCCTGCAAACACATTTTATATTAGTGCACATTTCTGACCGACATTTAATAGGACAATATTAGAATTCCTTACCTGGTTTGCAAACTGAAGATTTCTTCCCATTTAGATGCGTTTGAAGGGAAAGTTGTGGAAGATGGGCCAAGGAATTTGTGACTGAAGCTCTTCTGAGGTACGCCCGTTTTTCTGAATGAACGTCTAAATGGTCAGAATGGAGAGTGGGGCAGGTTCTGAGCAAGAATATGCTTTTCGGGGAGAGCTGCTTGTTGAGCAGAAAAAGGACCTGATAAGAGGAATGAGAACTGGGGAAGGTCGGCATCTGGAGTAGAAGGACTTCATCATGAAAAGTAGAAACAGAAGAGAACGGGACTGAGAATAGGATCGGTGCTTAGGTGGGGGTCGTGGGGTGGGGTCCATTGGCAGGGGGTGGGGGCGCGCCTGAGGTTGGGGGACTGTTCTCGGGCTGGGGGCGGGGGCGGGGGGGCTGCAAACATTGAAGGAGCAATCCTTGGTCCAGCTGATCATAAACTGCACTTGAATCAGAAATAGACATGGGAGAATCTTGGAGTGAATTGGCCTAGATCCAAAACCCTGCAATAAAACTGATCCTGTTGGTTGCCAATAGACTTTATTTTGGCAATTAAAGTGGAAGTAGTGGTTTTCCATTAGGTTTTCCCTTTGCGACATTGGTTGACTGTCTAGCTCTTCGGAGGAGTTGGCCGACCTTGTGTAGATTTTCCGAAGTAATGTAATCTGACAAAATGTCTGCTCTTTCATCCCTGATCAGCTAAAGGCTTAAACCTAAATAGGTGATGGTGCTCCTGGGCATCAAAAGCAGGTATGGAAGTTCTTTCCGGTAGAGGACATATGGCAAACAGCCCTTGGAGCAGTTGAATAAGAACAGAATGTATAGAATCATCTTTTGTCAAAAGGGAGAGCTTTCGAGCAACCTTTATCATTGGAACATGGGATTCAGTAGAAGATGGTGAGCGACATGATTCTGAAAATACAGTTGCTTTTTTCCAATGAACGTCTAGGAGCAATCATTTCTGCAGGCGGTCCCATATCAACATCGGAATCAGAAGAAAGAAGACGAGTGACGTGCTTCTGTAATCACGGTTGAAAGGACTTCTTTGGTTTTCCATGAAGGTGTAGGATCTGCAGCGATTCGTTTCATGACTTTTTGTTTAGTGAACTATCCTAGGTGGATAAAACACAAACACAACAAAACATATTTTTAATTTGACTAAACAAATATCAACAAGTGCAGGTGCAATTAAATATATGATTAAATGCTTCTGTATGTTTTGGAGGTTTAACAAGTTATCAAGTTATCTAAGGTTGCTGTCTTACTCTCTCTCAATTTCTTTGTCTGAGAGAATACTTACCAAAATGTCTTATTTCCTCCTCGTATCGTCTTCACTCTAAGAAAAAAACAAAACATGCAGTGAAAAAGTTTTGATACCCATTGTATATCGTGAAAATATTGTATCTGGTATGTTTTTCAGCAAGCCAATTGGTTTATGTATTAAAAATGATAACAGTGATTCTGTCATATAGCTTTTGTGTGTTTAGTTACACAAAACAAATGTAAAAAGATAGTTCTATGTGTGTAATAATAATTTAAACCATTAGCTTTAATTAATGAGACAACTGATCAGAATAATTTTTACACATTCATAACAAACCTCTCGTATACAGAAGCCCGCTTGAAGATTCCCTAAAAATAAAGCAAAAACAAAAATCAATTCTGTGAACAGTTCAATGCAACCAAACATTTTTGCTAAGATTACTGATTATTTTTTAATGAATCCAGTTTTGTTTATGTATTATATATAACAATGATTCTGTCCACTGTCCTTCCTTCCCTCAAGTCCCACTTTTCTTCCGCTCCCATATCAACAACATCACCTGCTCTGCCTACTTTTACCTTCGCATATATTTCTCAATCTTCGTCCTTCTCTTTACATCACTGACATACTGTACTTATCCACACAGTCTTGTTACCTCCCAGTTTGATTACTACAAGTCCCTTCTCTCTAGTCTCCCTCATAAATCCCCCAGAAACTGCAGTTTACATTTGAGACACTGTATCTGAAATCCTAGAGAGAATTTGCACCAGTTAGATCAGACTAACCTCTGTACTAACCCTAAGTACTTGTGATTGTGTGTGTGTTTCTTACATTAAAAAGTCAGGCTGTTCACTTTTCCTATCTATGTTAAAAACGACAAGATAAAGAACTGTAGATGTGCTAAGCAGTAATGTATTATTGTGCACTGCATCATGTTCTTATATATAAAAAAGCATGTATCTCTCTGAACACCTCCTACTCTATCCACTTCTCTGTTCCTCTTCCTATCTTTGGAACTATCTTCCCATCATTATTATTCAGTATTCATTACGTACTGTAGCTTCTTTAACACCATCAGCATCACCAAGATCATCATAAACATCATAATCATCATCCTCCATGCTGACTTCCTGAAAATAAAGCAAAAACACAAATAAATATTGGTAAATTATATGTCTCTAAATCCAGATCTATCTATCTATCTATCTATAGAGAGAAAGAGAGAAAAAGAGAGAGAGAGAGAGAGAGAAATGGTCCTAAACATGACCGAGTGGCAACTGGCTCCCTTACATCAGAACTCCCGTAATCCGGAAAACAAAATAAAAATACAACCAAATATTGGTGAATTGTTGTATGTTATGCGGTGCAACTGAAAAACGTTGCTAAGAATATTGTTTCTTTTATTATTACAACAACAACAACAATAATAATAATAATAATAATAATATAATTATATTATTATTATTACACAAATAAATATTGGTGAATTTTTCTTAATCTTTGTTAAGATTAATGTTTTCTTTTAAAGTCAGCTGTGTTTATGTATTAAATTACCTACTCTAGCTTTTGTATTTTTAATTTTATAATCACAACAGGTAAAGAGAAATACAGTAGGTAAAGATATAGTTCTAAGTGTGCAATATTCTTTTTGAAAAAAACAATTTGGAATTTATGAGCCAACTAATCAAATATTATTTACTTACTGGCTCCTCTTAGATTAGCGCTTGTTTAAGAGACAGACAGAGGGCGCGAGAAGAAGCTGGAGGGACAGAGGACAAGATAGGAAACAGGAAAGAGGCAATCTAGACATTGAAAACCGCCACACGGCGAGGCATAGAACACACAGCTGGAATCGACTGGAACCTGCTTAACTCTGTACTCTAATTTCTACTTCTAATTTTAGTTTTATCGCTGGGACTCTTATTGGCTCTATTTTAATTCAGTTTCTTACATTCACTTTTATGCACTGAATTTGAATTAATTGTTATTTTAAAAACATTTTGTTGGATTAAAAAAAAATTACTGCTTTCTCTTCCTTTTTTAAGAAAATGGATGCTTCATGTTGCCGCACTATATCCAAAGACTCCAACATGCATTCCTGAAAATAAAGCAAAAACACAAATAAGCTTTGATAAGATGTCAGCTGGGTTTATGTAATAAATTGTTAACAATGACTTTGACGCATACACTTGCTCTTGTATGTTTACTTTTTGAAAGTCTGTGTTATTTAGTTAGTTATTTTTTAACTTCATACTTACATCTCCATATAGCTGAGACCCCCATTACTTCACAATTCCAGTTAACCTGAAAACAAAGTGTAAATACAAATAAATATTGGTAAATTGTTGTATGTAAGCAATACAACTGAAAAACTTTGATGAGATTATTGTTAATGTTTAATTAAGTCAGTTAGGTTTATGTATTGTGTTTATGTCAAAACAATTTTATTAACACAAAACAAATATAATATTGTAAATGTAGTATTTTTTAAAGCAATTAGTTTTGAACTTATGAAACAACTAACTAAATATTGACTTTATACATACATCATCATATTGATCCTCAAAATCATCCAAAGTTTTCCTGAAAATAAAGCAAACACACAAATAAATATTGGTGAACTGAATTATGCAAGCAATGCAACAGAAATCTTTGATAAGATTACTGTTAATTTACATTTAACACAATGTCAGACATTTCCTCTTCCTCCTCAGCCCAGGTAATGTAGGGCAAGAAGTCCACATCTTCCTCAGCAATTAGTTTGGGAATGTCTGTGAACCCCCCCTCCTCCTCTGAATCCTGAAATAGGTCACAACAGTGCATAAGTCAAATCAATTAGGCCACATCAGCTTGTCAATGAATAATTATGTTACATTTCAAAAACTAAGCATAAGAGAAGCAATTATTTGAAAAAAATAATTATAAACTCCAAGGCAAAGAATATTATTTTTAAACAATAACTTGCATGTCAAGCACATTATTTGGTGGATTTTTTTGTGATAGAGGCTGTGGTGCTGTGGTCCTAGGAGGTGACCTCTCTCAAAAGTTAAGGAAAAGAACAGAACAATTTATTGTCGTCACAGAATACAACAAAATTACGTTTGGAGTGGAGCCCCCTAGGCCGGTGCACCTTTTGCACCCACTCGCTCTTTCGAACATGAAATGCAAAGCACACATACATACATACAAAAAAAAAAAACACAATACACATGGTCATGTGATGGCATTTTTTGTGACGAGTGGTTGGTGAAAGAAAGGAAAGAGGCAGCAGATGTTCTGGACAGGGGACGGGTAGGGAAGGGGCCATGAAAGAGATGTTAACAGGACAGTCCCAAGATGTTTACAGAAGAGTTTGTCCTAGTGACTTCCAGGAGTGTATCTGAGTGTGTGATCCTGACAGTGTGTTTGGAAAGCAAGAGTCACAACAACCTAGATGTTTACTGTGGAATGATCATGAAGGACAGTCGAATGCAAATGGGGCAAAAAAACAAGACAGCAAAGCAAGAAACAGCGAGAGATAGACGGGACAAAATAGAAAGACGTCTGCACTGTACAGAAGCAGGAAGTGGAAGGAAGTATTTCTGTCCCATTAATGAAGAGTTTATCATCACTTTGTCAATTCATGAACTCATCTTCTTTGAAGCCAAGCGCAATTAGGCCTAGTTAGGAGAGTGCTGAGAAAATCAGTGGCTCCAGTGAGTGTTTTAAGAATGCAGATTGGCAGGTTGTCTACACCAGAATGCAAAGTTGATATAACAGAGAGAGAAGATGACATACCCTTTCCTCTATGGCAACAAAGCTGGTGAATTGAGAAAGGATGGAGTACTCTTTGCTTAGTTCAATGACAAGTGACTTGAGCTCAGCTTTCTTTTCCTGAAAATACAATCCAGAAAACAAGAATAAACAAATAGACTTTTCAAATATTAACTTTTATCTAAAAAGCTGGCTAGAGACCTAAACAAACAAACAATCATACTTTATGTAACTGCTTAATTCTGATTTACGGATGAACAAACCTCGTGAAGAACTGCATTAGAGTCAAGGCTGCCGTCTTCAAAATCCCGAATAATGGCTCTTGCTGTAAGCTTGTGAAGAAACTGAAAAAATAAATACACAAAAAATAAATTTAATAATATAGGATATAATTGATAATTTTTTAAAATAATGAATAATAAACATGAGAAATTCAAATGAAAGTTTATTTTGCAGAAGAAAAGTATCTCGTAACCTATCATGAGTTTAACCATGACCTCAAGGTTTCATGACAATTCATTTGACTTTTAAAGTTCAAGTTTGACTTTTCAAAGAATATTGGAGTAATGCATTAGTCTTACTGTGCCCTTTGTTTTCTGCAGTTCACAAGTCGACACCATAGTTTTAATCTCTTGTCCGCCGAGGTCACCAAGGAGTGTAGCCTATAAAAAAACACAATTCCAGATACAAATACCCAGGTAAACGTAAATAGAAATCCTAAATTCAAAAGCAATATTTGTCATCATTCCAAATACCTGAGTGCAGTGTGGCACAAAGCCAAATACAAGAGTGTGGCAGTCATTAAACAGAGCATGGAGCTGTTTGGGGCTTGAACAGGCGGGGGCGCTGTTGGGTTAAACTGCTGCCACTTCACTGACACAGACCTTGCTCCTGGTGCCAACATGCGCTTAACCTGTGATGCCACCTGCAGCAGAAATTCAAAAATATTTTAAATAAGATATAATATGTGATATAAACATATTTGGGTAATCTATCCTGACCTTTTCTGACCAGATATGTTTGGATTTGGGGTCAAAAAACTCATAGGCTCCACCTCCAGCCTGAGCCAGAGTTCTCAGCATGTGCCGGTTTGCAGTTGGGCTAAAATGTAAAAAAACAAACAAACATTTTTTTCCTTTAAAGGGGCCTATTATGTGTAATCAATTATACAATGATTTTACCTTGCTATAACTACATTTCTTCACCATTAGCTCACTAAAAGTTGTATTTGAATTGATTCATAAATGTTTGAATAATCTTGTATTCTTCGACAGCTCTTGCTCCTTACTTATTATTTATTTAATTTATTTATTTATAAGGGGACCATGTACAATTAGAACATAAATGTTTCCATTTGATGCATTGTACCAGAGTTAGCCTTAGGCTAGTTAACATCTGCAGTCCCCTGGCAGGGAAAGGAACAGCGCACAAACACTGATCCTACATACAGTAAATAACATTTACACATAATAAAATATATAATACAATCCAAACATTCCTACAATTTCTTACAAAACTCATACTCAGTCATCTTTGATTATTTGTGCAATCTTTGTTTATACGTGCATTTGACTGTATGCACTTTCTGCACTATTGTTCTTGTACTGTATTTTTGTGTGAGTTTGTCCTCCTGCTTTGTAATTTTTCACGCTCTTCTCTGTGTACAAATTGTGCTCTATATAAACATATAAAACTTCCCTTCCCTTGCCTGTTTCGTTATTTTCGTTATTTCTCCTATTTCCCTGTAAAGAACATCTCATTACTTAGTTTATCCATAATCTGTTCTTTGCTATTCACATGTTGTCCCTTGTCCCACTCCCCTTTGGGAGTGTATCTGTTCCAGATGCTCCTGCTCCAGTGTCGATGCCTGGACCTCGGATCCCACCGAATCTTGACTTCGGATTCCACCTAATCTTGAGATCCTGGACCTCGCTCATTGTTCCACTCCAGCCTCTCTTTGACTGTCTGTCTTCGTCTTGCTAGAAAAATCGTCTATCCTGCTAGAAAAAGCGTCTATCTGGCTCCACAGACTTAAACTTCTAATTACATCTGGACATACGTCAGTCCTGGTCACATCTACAGCCTGTCCGTCCATGGGAGTGGATCCCTCTTTCACTGTGGTTCTCCTCGAGGTTTCTCTTTTTCCCCCAATGGGGTTTTTTTTGAGTTTTTCCTTGCCGAGAAGGAGGGTCTAAGGACAGGGATGCTCTGGGACAAATTTTATTTGCCACTTTGTTGTTGTAACAATCTGCCTGCATTTCCTAATAATGATTGTTTCTAATTTTACATTGTTTCTGTTGACATTGACCAAATGTTTCACTGTTTGATTTTCTGACAAATCTTGTTTGCTAAATCAACATCTTGTGAAGTCCGCTGAGATAACTGCTGTTGTGATTTTGGGCTATACAAATAAATTGAATTGAATTGAATTGAATTGCTCGAGTGTTCTCTTCCCTGTTCTTCACCCCGAACACTTTACTTCTTATAATTCAAAAATTTAAACTGAAAGCAAAGCATGTGTGGTTTCAAAACTGTCCCATAGTCACTTTCCCACAATACAAATTAGTAATTTAAAATCTGTTGCTTGCTACAGTAACATTTTAAAGTGAAGAGGTGGCTTAGTACTTGTGGAGTTTTAAACAGGAAGTTACTGGAGTCGTTTCTATGGTTAAGCGTTTAAGGATCAATTGTGGGTTTACAGTGAACAAAATGTAAATTGCCGATCTACATATGTTCTAGTTTATTACTAAAGAGTTAGAAAAAACACAATAGCGCTCGCGCTTTAAAGATAAAATATAAAAAAATAAATA